>VZZY01021827.1:16030-58981 GCA_013400335.1 Eurystomus gularis | reverse complement strand
CAGTTTTTAGAAAAGAAATGTAGAGATGAAATTGAGATCGACAGAACCAATCCCTGAAATACGATAAAAGTAACGTTTTCTGAGAAGAAAGAAGAGAGTGAGCTTCTTCAGCAACAAGCTAACTGTTGCTGCGTGGAAAACAACTTCTAGCGTGCACCGTTGTTTGTTTCTAATGGTGTTGCTTTGATGCTTTTTCTAATTAGCCAGCGTATGGTTCTGTGTAGTGAAGTTTTAACAGCATTTTATAATGTAGATTTCTAGTGTTGTTATCTCAAAACTATTGCTATATTGATGTTAGCCAAATATGCTCCCTTTTAAAATTGTAAATATCACTTCCCTGTTGCTTGCTAAACAGGTTGTGGCTTGTATTGGTTCTGTTTTTCAGGTAGTCTGGACCATTATCTGACCTTGCAGGATGAGGTTTCATGTAGCTTGCTCAAAGAGCAATAAGATCTGTACTGTGGGGTCCATCCATTTGAAGCTTTAATAATTGAATAAGGGCTTGTTTCAGTGTGCATGCCAGTGGTCACTGGATGCCTGGAACAAAGGAAAGACTAGATCTGTTCTCCTCAGTGACAGATACTGTATCAAAGCTTTTCTGAACTTAGCTTTTTAGGTAGCCAGGTGAAAATCACATATTGACATACAGTTCCACAAGATGTAAGCCAAATTAACAGCGCTTCTGCTGTAATGAGGTTTTGCTCCAACTGCTCACCTTGCTCTAGCACTAGTGATCATCAAACTCTTCTATGAGTTGCTTTAACTCAAAGTAATTGAAAACATCTGAAAATTAGGAACAGCAAAAACTATTAAATAAGTTAAAACAGCTGAAACCTGGTAGGGTGGGGACAGGAGAGGGTGAAAGCGTGGGATTTGTGTGGCTAGAAGGCAAGGCAGGAAGAGGGAACCAGACCTTTTGGTAGAAGTGAACTGTTAAATCTGACCCAGCTGCACATCTTACCTTTTATTTGTAACAGGTAATACTGCGTGTACTGAGTTTGCAGGTTTTTACCACCTGTATCTAAGCAGAACTCAATAATATGAAGTCACTCACTAGAAATAAAAATACAAGATGCTTTTAACATTTTTATTGCTCTTCCATAATCTATAAGGATGCATCAAATCAGTAGAGTTCTGTCAGCTTGAGTCAAGTAGAGAGGTGATCTCAGAGGTCTTAGTTTGCAATACAGAAACTGGAGCTAATTCAGTCTACTGTTGAATCTGAGCTAACAGGATGGAGGGTATTTTCTCTAAATAACCTTTGAGGTTTCTTAAGAGCTCATTTCACATTTACGCTGGACAGTTCTTGGAAGCGAACTTGTAGATTGTAGTTTTGAGACCCATGCATGTGTAATAGCATTGAGGCCCACCAAAAAAAAAAAAAGTAAAACCTTCTCATGGGAGAAAGGGCAACTGAAAAGAAGTGCATATTGCCCTGTGCAGTTTGAGGCATTTTCTTGTGCATTCAGTCTTCTGATGATCAGTAAAACCACTTGAGAATCCTTTTTGACAGCACGTGCTATAGCCGGTTTTTAGCAGAGCTATGTGGATTTAAATGCCCTCATGAAAAATGTGGGGTTTGTTGCTTCTTCCCCCCCAAGTCCTGAGCTCCATGTGGGAAAGTTTAATAACTGCTTATTTAGAAATTCTGAAAGTGGTGACAACTGTTTATATAAACTTGTTGACTTTTCTGCAATTTATTTTATTATCTCTGCAAATCATCTATTTAATGTATTAATAGGTACGGATGCTTAAGCCTCTCTGTTAACCAAAGCACCATATCTGCATCCTCAAGTGCATGTATAACTGGTGCTCTTTAAAAATTAATTAGCAAAAATTACAGAACTTAGTACAAACTGTTTCTTTCAGGTGATAGTGGACTGAGATAGCTCTCCTGGATTGATGAGCTCTGTAAGGTGAAGTGTGTTTAAACCTGATGTTTGGAGATTACTCTAGCCCCTCTGGCTAGGCCTGTATGCTTCACTTTGTAGATCTCGTCTTTTAGGTGTGATTCTGCTTTTGACAGGATATGTGAAGAGTGTCCATCCTAGGTCCCAAACAATGTCTGTTTCTATATACTTTTCTAGATCCTAGAAGAAAGATCTATGTCTGTCACGGTTGAGCGCAGACCGACTTCCGGAGTCTTCTCAATGGTCCAAGGGAAATGTAGTTCTTTTAGCTGACTTAGAAAGGCATGCCTTTAATATATGGGGGTCGGACTCCCACAATGTCCCTTTGTGAACTGATCAGTGAAGGCATCTATTTGTTGTGTAGCCAGAGGAGTGAAGAGGGAGAGATAGTGTGACAGAAGATGCCCTTATTTAGTCTCTGTCACTCTTCTTTGAAAAGACTATAAACACAGAAGAGATTTAGAAAAAGACCCTGAAATTTATAGGTATGAACTGTCCCATAGAGGAAGATCTCACTTTTGAGAGAAGGAAATTAAGAAGTAAGGCACGCTTGTGTGGATGCAGGCACGTGACAGACCCTCTCAGATTTTGTGAGAAAAGTGATCCACCCACTAGGAAATCAAGAACTGCTAAACCTAATAGTTTGAACATCCTAAGGAGCAATTTTGTTCCTAGTGTACTCATATACTAAAATTTGTTATAAGAAACCAAACAAAAGGCACTGGATTAAAGAAATTATGTAGATAATTCGAGCTCTTGAATTCTAACTTCCATAGCCCAATCTTTTTGAAGTTGCTTTGGTGCTTTTCCTGAAGAATCTAGTTTTCTTCTGTGTAGGAAGCTTGAAAATGTTAAATTGTGCCCTGATGACACATGGGACATACTTAGCATGACTTTCTTGTTCATGTGTATTTTAGCCAAAATGTAAAACTGATCTTGGCAGCAAACAGATGGAGTGTGAAGTGTTAGTTATGTTACTGTAGTGACTTGCAGCACAGCAGACAAGTTTCTATGTTCTGAGTTAGCTGAAGTTCCCAAACACTTTCCAAGGGCAGCCCAAACAGTGCATTGCAGTCATGAATCCTTGTGGTTTGGAAGGTGTGGGCTGCCGCAGAGAGCTGTATTAAGAGTAATCGTAGCTTCCAGGCCAGCCATAGGCTAGAGGGAGGAAAACATCATATGCCTCTGCAGGCTGAAGGACAGCAGTAAATACACTTACTGGGCTGGTTGTTAAACTTGTCTGTTCTGTACAGTGTACACTGTAAACCTCTTTCCATCTGCATGTTAGCACACCTGCTTCGTAACCATGTACATCCTCTGAGGCAAGCAGGCAGTGCGGTTCTGGGATTTGACCAAGGCCAGCCATTCACATCATTGGTTTTGGTTTGGTTTTGTTTTACTTTGAAGAGCTAAATGTGGCTAAGTTTTGTGACAGAAAAGAAACATGTTGAAGATGTGAAGCTACCTGATAGTGGGAATGGCAACTTCCTATAGTTTGGTCAGAATGAGGATGAATTTGACAGCTGAATAAATAAATTTTTTAAAAGGTTCTTCATGAGTTTATTTGACTTTCAGTTTAACTGGGCATCTGGTTATGTTTGTGCAGGTGAAATGGGATTTAATTTTGTTTAATCTTTGTAGATAACCTTGAACCCCTCCTTTGTTAAACTGGGGTTACTTTCATGGAAGAAAACTTAAGTTAGAAGTACTTTATGTGAAATGCAGCCTAGAAGATCAATTATTGGTTTTAAATTCCACTACTTACTAAACAATCGTACTAGACAAAAACATTTTTTGCCTTTTGTTTTCTGTGATATATGTCATGTTCCACCTGATAACCCTGTAGAGCTACAGACCTTTCAAAGCAAAATCTATATTTGATCATTGGATTGGCCTTCATATAAATCTTCTCAGATGCCTTTGCCACTCTATATACTTTTTTTTAAAAATGCAGGCATTTCCAATACTGCATCCTTAAAACTCTTGACCTTAAAGTAAAACCAGGCAGTGGAGAAGCCTAGTAACTTCAGGTGGTTGGGAAGGCCAGGCCATTCCAGAGCAATGTTGAGCTACAAGAGACTTTAGTTACCAAACTTACTCTGTGACTGACTTTGTCTTTATAAATGTAATAGCACCTTAGCAGCAACTAATTACAGCTAAGGGAGTGATGGTGCTTATGAACACATAGCTCAGATAATCTCAGGCAAGCCACTAAACTTATTTCACTATATTATAAACTGATCTGAAAGTGCTGTTATTGCCAAAGAGTTGTGGAGGCTTTGCGATGTTTTAAAAGCATGTCATTTCAGTGATAAAGCTTCACCGTAACATAAGAGGTGTATGTGTGCTCTGTCAAGCTATCAGCACTATGTTTATATTCTACCCCTGCCAGCTCTGCAGCTTTTATCATGTGAGCAGCTTTATCGCTTGAGCATTGGGAAGTAACATCTGCCTGAGTTTGAGTGCGGATTTTCCACAAAACTGATGAGCTAAAGAAGTCTGAAAGGGTAGCAACATCTTTTCAACCTCATACTTTGTGTTGCCAGTGGAGGAATGATTTGCCTGTACCAAAAGTGACCTGCTAATTGGTGGGAAGTACCATAGTTGAAAATGGAAGTGTGTTATTTGCATGGGTATGATAGGACCCTACACCTTGCTGAAGCCTAGGCGTTAATGTTGTAATTATAAATATATTTTATTGTTAAAGTCATGAAGTGATGCACATTTCTGCCACTATTTCTAAGGAAATCCAAGAGTTGATAGCAGAACTGAAAATGTTTCAGTAACCAGAAATTCAACATGGGCTGTGGCCTTTCCTGGCAATATGTTTTGGGAAACAAAAGATGCGTTTGTTTTTCAGGTCAAAATACTCATGTCATTCTTCTTTGCACATTACTGTTTTCTCCTTCTTGGAGGATTATGCTTTGAAACAGTGTTACAGATATTGTGCATATCTGACATACATGTATTGTCAATATCTGGACAGAACCATTCTATACAGTCTGTATATTAATCCACTGTACTTTCTTGTTTGCTGTGTAAATGTGATCTTTTTGTGATTAAATGCTTTCAGAGTAAAGAGAAAAATTGAAATTCTTAAAAATTAAATGGAAATAGTTTTCTTTTTCAGAAGGTAGTGTCCCTTGAAACCATCATTTGGAGGAAGGTGGGGCAAATTAGACTGAGGCCTCTATATTTGTCTATATTGCTTGCTACAAGATGATGCTCAAAGATGTTGAGTGTCACTGACCTTGGTAGCCAGCTGGGATACTGGTACAGTCCAGGTTGTAGTTCACTGGTAGTAAGGTTTTAAGGAAGTAATCTGTAACTTGGTCTCTGCTTGTGACTGACAAACTAGCAGAATCATACAACAGCCCAGGTTGGAAGGGACCTCAGAAGATCATCTGGCCCATTCTTTCAACTTCTTTGTATAGGAGTAAGATCCTATAATCACAGGAAGCAGTGTGCCTCTATTTCAGTATCTTCTAGAATTCTGAAAATCTTGTGGAAAATGTAAGCTCAGGATGTAGTAAGAGCTGGCCGTTCACTGATTGGATTAGTGGTGACCTGAAGAAAAGTAATTAGTTGATACTATTCCCCTAAGATACCTTGTTCTTTCATGTAATTAGTGAAATGAGAGGTTATGTGTAAGTGGATGCTAATGCAAATTCACTGTTTCAGAGTATGCATTTTGGGAAGTAGCACAAAACTAGTTCCATGCTGTTGTTGTAAATATATTTATACCAACTAGAAAGGAGACCTTACAATACTAGGGCAAAGTGGCTGAGATAGTATTGATTCTACAGGTTAGAGTTTGGGAACCTGCTGGGGCATTTGTGCTTCTACTTTCTGAGAATTTGGTTTGTTTGATGTCCACCCTGTGCTCCCTGTACCTGCTAACTTTAAATTCTCCGTAACACAAAATGTTTTTAAATAAGTACTTGGAATAGCATCAGTTTATTAGAAAAAGGTGAAATACAATGTCTAGAAGATTCTGCTGAGAAACTTTCAGGTATTGTAGAAGTTATGGATCTGTGCTTTGTCAACTGCTTAGGACTTAGCTATGTGAAGCCTTTTATGTAAAGGAGTGGTTTGAGAAACATTCATTTCGTTACTTGTTAAAGTATCAAATATACATTCACGGTAAAGGAGGGCTGTACTGGTTAGTATGAAGCTTACTGTCGAGAGTTGTTTGTTTTTTTTTTTCTTTGAGCTCTACCCAAGTCTGTCTTCTCTTTCTAATAGGTCACCAACAAAAACTGGATCCCATGTTTTAAAGGTGAGTTTCTTCTTAAAATCAGTCAAATGCTTGTTGATGAAGTGTTGAGCATTTCTGCCTAAAGTGGGTGTGCTCTGGTAGCCCTAACATCTACATAGACAGGAAATTACAGGCTTGCTTTGTTGTAGGCAGCAATTGTTGCACTTATGTCCCATGAAGTTCCAACTTTAGTTTTATTTAGGGTATGTTAAAGTGTCTTGAAGCCAATTTTATTCTGAAAAGTGTGTGTGCAATTTAACTGAGCTCTACGTGATAGCTGGAGTACCCTATTTGAAGTGATTTGTGAGTAGTAAGGAAGTCTCTGCAACACTTGCGTTTTGGTTGCAATTTATGAGATAATTGACTTTGCTCTCCTCTGTCTTTAAAATAAGAAAAATCTTAATGTTTGTTCTTTAAAAGCCTCCCCTCTAGGTTATATGAAGATAAAACCACTATATTTAGCTTAATGAGACAGTGTTGCCACTGCCCACGCAGGTAATTGGTATGCTGCATCTGCGCATAGTGACAGTGTGCCTGAATCTAGCACACATTAAATAGGTGAGGAATGGAACCTTGTACAAATAACGCTCATTTCCTCATCTCAGGAGGGCCAAAGGTGATGCTATGCAACACTTCTGCATAGAATAAAGAAGGCTTGACATCTTGTCTGCAAAGTGCTGGGAACTCATTGAGAAAATAGTGTTTCTGATTTGTCTGCAGCACTCTACTCTGAAGCAGTAATCTTTTTACAGTGATACTGTATCTTATGGTACCTCTTATGGAACAGAGCTGCAACCCCTGTTTTGTGTTGTTTAATGTGCCTTTAATGACTAAGTATGGCATGTAAGCCTTTCAAGAAATGTTGCTCTAACCTGACTAAACTCGGTGTAATCAGGGAACTTCAAAAATAACTTTAATGTCTGGACTGAATTATTACTTGTGAGGTTCTGTATGTTGTTTGTAGGTTTATTTTGTGAAGTATCTTCCTAAGTCACTTGTTCAAAGCTAAGTTTCTGAAGGGGGAAAAAGCAGTTGCTTCTCTGCTTGGTGTTGTATCAGTTCAGTGAATGTGTGACTAATGGTAAGGTTTATCTTGGAATAGGTAAGAAATATTTCCAAAGTCCAAAGTATAGCAGGTGTGTGAGTTTAATGTCAACAAAATTAGAAATTAACATAATGGGCTACTGTAGATGCTGATTACACTTAAGTATTTAAGTTGTCATACCTTTGAAGATAGATCGTAGTGATAAAGCTAAGTAGAACTTGGGTTTAGATTAGAAAAACTTCATGGAGGAGGGGGAAGAATTGCAGAGGGCGGAAGAATTTTTCTATAATTGCAGCTGAGTCTGCATGATACGCCTTTTTTGAGGCCAGAACTCTCAAAGGTGGATGTCTACAAGAGCTGTGTGGGTTTTTTTCAAACATAGTATGTTATTATGCTATAAAGACTGTTTGACTAGCTGAGTGTCTAAAAGAAAAAAAAAAGTCTGAGGAGAAATTTCTTAGATATCTGTACTAGCCAGTCACTCTTAAATCTTGTCAAGGTCCAAAAAACATTTTGAGAGGTCTTTTAAAATACCTATTTAATATGGAAACTAGGTATCTTATAGTTTATAATGGTAATAGCCTTTGAGGGCTTTAACACTGTGGGTACACAGTTGAGGACTGTTGACTTCACAGAAGAGAGTTTCCTGTCTGTAGATGGGAAGGAGGAGTGGGACAGCACTTTGGTACCTCAGCTCAGGGAATCAGTTGAGATGTGTTTGTTTTTTCTTAGTGTTTTAAGCTTGATTCTTTGAGTTGCTTTTGAGTTTTTTCTCTTTTGTGAGACAAATACAGACTTTTATCTGCAGCTTTGTTCACCACATTGACCATACAGGATGGTCAAAGAGTGGAACAAGTTCCACGGAGATGATGTACAGTCTCCATCCTTGTATATAGACAAAATCTGACGGGACACATCTCTGAGCAACCTGCTCTGGCTGGCTCTGCTTTGAGGACTACAGGAACTTCCAACATCAAGGATTCTATCAGATTCCTCTTTAGATATTACCTTGCTGAAGCCTAGGCGTTAATGTTGTAATTATAAATATATTTTATTGTTAAAGTCATGAAGTGATGCACATTTCTGCCACTATTTCTAAGGAAATCCAAGAATTGATGGAAGAATTGATAATATTTCAGTAACCAGAAATTCAATATATGTGTATAGGCAATGCGATCTTTTGGCCTTTTGATACTTAAAGGGGACTTATAAGAAAGATGGGAATGGTCTTTTAGTAGGGCCTGTTGCAACAGGACAAGGGGTAATGGTTTTAAACTAAAAGAAGGGAGATCCAGGCTAGGTAGAAGGGAGAAATTTTTTACAGTGAGGGTCATGCAACACTGGCAGAGACTGCCTAGAAAGGTGGTAGATGCACAGTACCTGGAAACGTTCAAGGTCAGGTTGGACAAGACTCTGGTCAACTTGATCCAGTTGAAGATGTCCCTGCTTACGACAGGGGAGTGGGACTAGATGACAGTTAAACATCACTTCCAACCCAAACTGTTCTATGATTCTAACAATTCATGTAGAACAGAAGGCATATGATGAAGTTCCTACTAGGCCCTATTAACTGAAGTTACAGCAGGCTTCTGGTTAAAGCAATATCCTTCTATTGTATAAACTAGTTGCTCTTCTGAATCTAAGGTACTTTTAAGTAATTGATGAAATACAAATAGAATATTTTCAGTTCTGTTTTAAAACACTGTATAGCGTATCCATACTTAGCATGCCCAAAGTGTAATCTAATTCTAATATTGCAAGGGCTGCCTATCTTAAGTATTATTTAATTATTTTAAAAAGTAAATAAGACTTAGAACCATTACAAAGGTTTACTACGTTATTTTGGCACATGAGGCCACCTTTAGTGGATTTCCTTTATTAATCCTTTGTTTGGTAGGATATGCCAAAGTTTTGATGTTGTTTGCACATCTCAACTATGCTAATTAAACTTCAGTCTGACTTCACACCAGTAGTTTAATATCCTGGTAGTGTTGATTATGCATATATAAAGAATAAATAGTATGCTCAGCCCTGAATATTCATGTAGTCTTTCACCCAAACATTCTGAAAATATTATCTTTTTTTCTTTTGCTTAAATCCAGTCATTTCATTTGTTGTTCGGCAGTTTGTTTGTGTTTGGGAAGGATCTGCATGAAAATGACATGGCAAAATAAGACAACCTGTGCCAGGAATAATTGTAGAACATAAGATTCTGTGTCAGAACCTCAAAGGCACATTTATGACCACTTGATAGATCTGTCTGACTTAATCTGGAAATTTCTAAAAAAATTTCTATATGTGGTGATAATACAGTTCTTGCATCCACAAGCTGATAAAGAAGAAATATTTTATCACGGATTTTTCTTGCTGCTGACTATTAGACATGGATGTTTCTTTAAACTTCATGCTACCTTCAATTTTATTTTAGTTGAGTTTTAAACCTCTTAAAAATAGCTTTTTTTTGTTTAATAGTTTGCAGGCTTTCTGTGTTGGGTGGTGTGAAATACTCTTCCTAGGTACTATGCATTATTGTTTAAACATATGTATAACAGCAGTAATGAATGAAAATGTAGCAAAACTCTTGTCCTTTTTGCTATTTAATTTGTTGTAGCTGTATTTTTGTTAGACCATATTACTGTAGATCTTGTTACCATCATCTTCCATCTTTTTTCCATAGGATACAGACAACAAACTACACAAAGCTGGAAATGAAACCTTTGTACAAGAAATGAAACAAGATGATTCGAAAGAGGTTAGTTAAATACTGCATTGCGTTTTCAGCATCATGCTAGAAAGATTAAATAATTTTATAATCAGTCTTCATCTTGAAGCTAAGTAGGTTAGAATTTGTTGTTAATGCTAGTAAGAGTGTTCCTCTAAAGGGTAAAAATTAAACTGTTCTAAAAACATATTTAGAGGTCACTAGTATTGAATGATTTGTGTAATTTATAGGATTACATTCAGCAGTGCATGAGAACTCTGAAGAATGAACAGCTCTTGTTTCCTAACTTTCTCTCAAAGTACAGTAAAGAGGAATGGAAATTAATCACCTTTATTTTTCATGTATGCCTATTTCTGCACCTAGGTTCTGGTCTCCAGAATTTTTAAACAAAACATATTTTGTACATAAAGCTGCTCTTCAGTGGAAGAGTTATTGTGGGTGTTGTATAGACTGATTGATAAGTGTACTCTAGAAATCCATGCTATTTAATGTAGAACGGTTTGGGTTTGTTTCTTTAGATTATTGACAGTATTATAGAAGAAAGCCAGAAGGCACAACAGCTAGATGATTCTTTAGCTTCTAGAGGAAAAGAACTGACTGTTCCAACTTCAGATGCAGACACTTGGATTTCTGGAGCAGGTATTGTTAGTAGTATTCCGGAAGTATTAGCTGCTAAAGTATCATTACAAGAAGACCCTACAGAATCGATGTGTCAGAGTGTGTGTGAGGACACTGAATCAGAGTCAGGGAAGCTTTTGTTTACTTCTGAGCAACAGGAAACTCAAAAACTAACAAAGGTAACAAATTCAACTGACCATAAAATGGATGAAACTGAAGCACAAGAAGAAACATCAAAAAATGAGGACATAACAGACAAGAAAGAGGCAAATGCTTTAGAACAAGTAGCTTCAGATTTATCTACCAAAGACCTTTCTACAACAGAAGAAATGCCTCCAGCAAAGCCCCCAAGGCAGCTTACTGTAGAACCTGATATAGTTGCTAGCACGAAGAAGCCTGTCCCAGCACGGCCACCACCTCCAACAAATGTTCCTCCTCCGAGACCACCTCCACCTGCACGGCCAGCTCCACCACCCCGGAAGAAGAAGAGTGAACTGGATTTTGAAGTACAAAAGCCTGTTTTAGAAGGCAAGTGTTCTATTTTAGATGGGTTTAATTATCAACGTGGTTACTATTTCTGTGTTTTGAGTGAAGAATTGTTCAATCTTAGTTTAGTTGACATGTAAATGGGGGGGGGGGGAATTCTTCAACAATCTTAGCTTCTTACAGTGGAGAAATACCCTTTTGCATTACAAGTGTTCCTAGTTCATAGGCTTTATTGTAAACTGACACTTCCTACCAAAATAGCTACTTCTGTAGCAAGGAGAAGTTGCCTCATCGATACAGAAACTAAAAAAAGTTACACACTGTATTCAAAGTGTGCAATCTGTATTTGCATAGAAATAAAAGTCAAGATGTAGCCTGAGGTCTCATGAAAACAAGTAGTCCTGGCGTAGGGAAATGACTGAAAAAAATGCTTAAGAGGACTAGGTGTGAAATTGTGTCTGTGCCTTCAACTAGATATGAAATACATAATTGAGAAGGCAGATTTGGTGGCAGTTGATGTTTAAAAAAAAATCAAACTTGTCAAAAGGGGTGTTCAGGAGTGTAACTGTGATGTCAGGTTTCTAACAATGTGTAGCCTGGCTACAACTACTGATAGCCACTGTCATGCTCTTCTTTCTAATACAAATCTCTTTGCAGTTTCTCGAGAGAACTTCACAGCCGGTGGTCTCTTAACTCCAAGTGCAGTGACAGAGGGCATGCCCAAAGATTCTCAGCCTTCTTTGGATCTGGCAAGTGCAACTAGTGGAGATAAAATAGTCACTGCACAGGTATTGTAAGTTCGATAACTCTGAACATTTTCTGCAACTTTAGCGTTGCAGTAGAGGTGATATATTCTGTCTGCAATATTTCAGGAAAATGGGAAAACAGCTGATGGCCAAACAACAAATGAGGTACTTGGACCACAAAGACCCAGATCTAATTCTGGAAGAGAGCTCACAGATGAGGTACTAATGGATGTGGTCTGTACATAGTACATTCGTGTGCTTGCTTTTCCAGTCTGTGGAATGAATTGCAGTAGTCACACGTCACTCCTTGTGCTCTGAACCACTACGTGCTGTGACCAGTGGTGCAAGCAGGAGTGATGACATGCTGGCTTTGTCCACATAAGCACTTCGTGGTCCCTGAGTTGTAGGTGGTGTTAACATTTGAAAGTGTGAGCTGTAATAGATCTGAAATGCTGTGAGATTGTGTTGTAGCTCTGCAAACACACTACTATATCTCAGTGTAAAAACAGACTTGGTGTTTTGTCATGCATCTGAAAGAGGAAGGAGTCAGCAATAGGGGAATGATTTTCCTAATATTAAAAAATTGTGTCTTCAGTTAGTAACTTCCATTAATCCTGATGATATTACTGGGCTGCAAACTAAATTACAGATATTAGAATATCTGAAAGGGGAAGACTTCAGTGTCTTTTAGTTACATAATATGTGTGGTACTGGTATGGAGGGTGTCAGACAGCGGCTGATGTCTCTATATCTGCATTTCTGATTTACAAAATTGAAGCTTGTGGTGACGTAATTGTTCATCTGTGTATAGTGGTTGATAATCTTTGCACTAACATGCTGAAGCAATTTTAACTATTTCTAAAATAAATACATGGTGAACTACAGAATTTCCATTAAGACAGAGCAAAATAGAAATAATCTAATTTTACAAACTGTTTTGGAGTCTAATCAAGTAATCTTGATCTCACATCCTGTTTTTTCCATAGGAAATTCTAGCAAGTGTAATGATAAAGAACCTTGATACAGGCGAAGAAATACCCCTGAGTTTGGCGGAAGAAAAGTTGCCAACAGGCATCAATCCCCTAACTTTGCATATCATGAGGAGAACTAAAGAATATGTCAGGTATGAATGATGATGGCTTTCAGCTCTTATGGTACTGTTGCTCTCATTGTTTTTGCATACATGGAGGCTGCTCTTATGCAAGAGAGTTCTAATCTATCTGTCTGACTAATTTGAGTGCTAATTCCCAGTTCTTTATGAACTAGGTTGCTTATTGAATTATTTTAAGTCAACTAGAAGTTGATGATATTGCTGGAACTTGACAGGCAAATATGTCTCAAAATCCAGCTGAATTGCAGTTAGCACTTGGTGTGCTAAATATTGTCATTGCTGTACTGAATTAAGCACAGTTTATGCTGAAGTACTATACGTTTTCCATGCTATCACTTCCTGCAGCTTTTTCAGTGTTTATTGTAGTAGATTGGTCCTCTGAAGATCTGTTGTCATCAGTATAACTGGCTACCTTGAGGTGTTTCTGATCTCAACAGAGCTTTAGGCTCTTTTAATGTTTAAAGCTGAGTGTTTGTAAACTTTGATAGAAAAATAGTTCCTGAATGATCTTGAAATAGTATCAGTCTATATGGTTTTTTTTTTCAAAGGCCTAGACTGATATGAATTTATACCTCAGACAATTTTTAGGTTTTTGCATTTCTCTGTTATTGAAAAGCTCGCTTCTATAGAACTGTACTTTTCTGTGTACAGACTTCTGTTTCAGAATTAGACACAATTTATCTGTGGAAAGCAAGGTATGAGTATAAGGAGGCATGTTACATCTGCTTTCAGCTTTCAAAGCATCAAAATAAGCTTAAGTTTGATATTTCTGGAAGGGAGTAATGTATCTTTGTTATCTGGAAAGTGTATACAGCTTTGGTAACAATGTGCCTAAGAATTGAATGTTCTGTTTTGTTACTTAACACGGTGTTTGTTTTTCCAGTATGTTATCTGAAGGAATAAAGATGGATCCTAGAATGCTCTATATGGTTTACAAATATTTCTTTCAATTTAGATTCATTCTGATTTTGTATTAAACCACCACCTCTGTATTTCCTAGTAACGATGCAGCACAGTCTGATGATGAAGACAAAATGCAGACACAGCAAACCGATTCGGATGGAGGGAGGTTGAAGCAAAAAACGTAAGATGCTGTTTCATGTCTCTACAAAGAAAAGGAAGGTTTTGTTTTTCAAAGCTGAAGCTTTCCTTCTGACTTCTGAACAAGTCACTTTTAAGTACATGTGATGCCTGAATTTACACAAGCCCATTGCTCTGCAGTTGAACTGAAGATTACATGACTGCTGGCAAATGAAATGTTTATTTTAAGAAGCAATAATGGAAAGAGATAATATTGCATTTCAAATAAAAATATTAATTCTTAATAGCAAAAAAATAAGAATTTGCCAATGTTATGTGTTGAAAAGCATCCTTGTTTTTAAGGACCCAGCTGAAAAAGTTCCTCGGCAAGTCTGTAAAGCGAGCAAAGCATCTTGCTGAAGAATATGGCGAACGTGCTGTAAATAAAGTTAAGAGTGTTCGAGATGAAGGTAAGTGACACTGAAATTTTTGGTTTTTTAGTAGTCTAGTCTATCTTTGGGCTTCTAGGAATCAAAGCCAGCTGAGGGACATATACTGCTGTGTTCTGCAACTGTGCCGTTGATGATGTGGCTTGTATCTTGATAAGTATTTTGAGACTAGTGGATTACAGGAATGAATTCTTGTAAAGTAGTAGTTGAGTGACCTTTTCAGCTAAACCAGTTGAATACTGTAACTTCTGTTGTGCTATTAGAAAGCTCTTTGGATATCAAAATGTAAACTTTTTTTGGAAAGTTATTCTAGCAGAGGTGGAAGTGGGGGTTGTCTTCATGACTTTAATAAAATCAAATTGTTTTCTGACGCCATTACAATTCTAGCGTAGCTTGAGCTCCTGTTAGAAGATTTCCTAACCACAACTGAATTCTCCCCTTCTTGTCTCATCGCTGTTTCTTTCAGGCAGACATCTAGTACTGCAGTAAGCCAGTCTAACTGCAGCCTGAGATAAGTGCCATAGAACTGCTGCACTTTAGCATCTTGTGTTGCCACTGGCTGTTTGCCCCAGCTCTTTTGCAGTTCTTATGCTTCGTGGGCAATCACCAGGCCATTTCAGTGCAGTCAGTCAGAGGAAACTAATACAATAATTTTCAGCACACATTAAGCTGACAGAAGTCACTTAGTGCAAGTCCTGGTGTAAAGAAAGGGGCAGAAGAAAAACAGCAGTTCTTGTTTTGAGCATTCAGTGTTTGGATTCACTGCAACCTAAAATTAGTGTAGATGTATTTAGACCTTGATATAACAATGCTCTCGTTTTGCTTTAAGTTCTTTAAATTGTCTATAAAATTTGCTAATTCAAGAGTAATCTGCTACCAAAAAGTATTGGCGGTTGTTAACTGATAGATTAAGTGTGTGATCCGATATGTACTGCTGAATTTGTGTTCCTTTTAGTCTTCCATACAGATCAAGACGATCCCTCTTCCAGTGATGATGAAGGGATGCCATATACAAGACCAGTTAAGTTCAAAGCAGCACATGGCTTCAAGGGACCTTATGATTTTGAACAAATCAAAGTTGTTCAGGATCTCAGCGGAGAGCATATGGTAAGTCTCAAATTTCATCTGTGGTTTTGCTGAATCTGTTCAGCCTGAGATTCAACTTTTAGCTTTCATCTACTTGGTGACCTCTAGAAATTACTGTCGAGTTTATTCTTTTTGAAGAACAGTTTCATTCTGGAAAATAATATTCTGGCAAGAAATGAGAATTTGACCAGTTGGATCAGATCTTCAGGAAAAAAAAACATCTGTAGCTACTTAGCTACTCAGGCTTCAGGGATTCTCCAGAGCTTTTCCTTGGAGAGCTTTGGTATCGAGTGGTACTTGGTTTTTTGGTTCCTGCTATTAGAAATTTAGGCTGAGATAGGCTACATTCAGCTACTAGAGCTGAGCACAGAGCAGCAAGGTTGACCTACTCAGCAGCAAATAAACTGGTCTGCCTATTAGAGGTTTGAAAACAAGTATTGAACAGAAATTCTAGCTTCTTGAGGCAAAAATGGGAGACATTGTAGTACGTGGTTCAGAATGATAAGGGTGGGAGAGACCATGATATGATATTTGCAGAGATGCCTGTGGAGAATGAGGCAGAAAAACTGCTTATTCATCACTGTTGGAAGTGTGTGTGCTTCCCTGCAGAACCTAAATACATTCTAGTATTCCTGACTTCCCAGATTCTTCTGCTGACAGCAATTGCCTGACAACAACTGAAACAATCCCCCATTTTTAAGTGATAGGCTAGGGATAATGACCTACAGCAATTGCTGGTGACCAGATATTTCAAGCCTGTAATCCACAACTAAAGTTTCCACTCTTACTGGTAGTCTGTCTGTGTTAGTTTCCATCATGCTGGTATTTGACTTCTTAAAACCTAAGAAATTCCCCCAAAGCATCTTAAAATGCCTAATAGCTGTACATTAAATAACAGGAAGAAGTGGAATTCTACTTGTGTGGTACTATGTTTTGTTGGCTATTGACTCCATTTGAACTTCACAATAAAGAAAGAATTATCCTCACAGGCTTTGCAAAATCATCATGCCAATTCTGAATTAAACAAATATATGTAGTACTCATTTTGGTTGCTGAAATTGATATAACAGCTTGTGCTAACTTCGAGTGCAGCTACAAATACTTGCCAGTTCTACAAATCAAATAGCAGGTTGTAAGTCACTCAGAGCCCTGGCTGGCCGTTACTTACAACGCCAGCTTTATGTCGAATGCTGTGGTAGTGCTGAGCTCCCATAACTCCTTTCCTACAGTAATCTGCCCAGTGGGCTATTTCTTTCAAACAATTTTTCAAGTATGTTCCACCAGTTTGAACAATAACTTTTCAGTGTTTTAGCTGTGGTATCTTGTAAGTCTTGTCAGTTGACATTATAGATAGGGTTTTTTGCTATGGAAGAAGGCACTTCACGTAACTTAACCGTCTCTATATTTTAACAGGGTGCTGTTTGGACAATGAAATTTTCTCACTGCGGTCGATTACTTGCATCTGCAGGACAGGACAACGTAGTAAGAATATGGGTTTTAAAGAATGCTTTTGACTATTTCAATAACATGCGAATGAAGTACAACACCGAAGGTATCTTTCCATGCATCACTAGAGCTCCAAAATAGTAGAAAGTCTAGTTATTTAAGAACTTAGCATTGACCGTGGTGCTTCTGCCTGTGTTCTAGGACGTGTCTCTCCCTCCCCATCTCAAGAGAGTCTGAATTCTTCAAAGTCTGATACAGATGCAGGGGTATGTATGCTAGCTATTGGGAGGGGAAGAGGGGAGTCACGTTGGTCTGTAATGCCAGATCTTCATTGTTGATTTATCCAAATGCACATTAAAGAGTTCTTGGATTGAGGCAGAGTCAGTCTTACCAATAGACATCTTCAGTCAAATGCTGTTATCCTTTGTGTATGAGGGGTAAGAAAGAAGGTCTGTCACTAAAATTAATGCATTGCAAAAATCTGTATAGCTTTGCTATTACCTTCTGCCAGAGTAGATTTCTGAGTGAAATGCTAAAGAGGGGGTGGAAGCTGCATCATTGAATTTCCTGTCTTTGTATATTGCTTTTGAGCATTACTTATTGTTCACGTCTGATTGGATGTCTTTTCTGAGGAAAGCCAAACTGAACAATGGGATATTCAAAAGTGTAATAAAACCTGCTGTATTTAAATTTTTTACATCTGTGTAGAATAAAGTGGAACATGAATGATGAAAAGTATTGAGACACTCACTTATAGAGTGTTCAGATACTTCAGTAAACTCACCAGAGTTTACAGTTTAAGTTGGGTTTTTTCTATTTTTGGTTCCCAGTAGTATAAGAAACAGATGACAAAATTGGAGTCTAAGGAAAGATTTTTAACAGTAGCATTATTTAATGTGTGCTTTTGGCAACGGAGTGGAGAGGGCAGGAATCTTTCTTTACCTTAGGTAGGTGAGTAGACTTAGTCACACACACCAGGGATGTTGTTTTGGGTGTTTTTTTGATGAAGAGGCTTTGTATAAGAACTTGTTTGTTTGATTGTTGTTGTTGTTGTTGTTTTACACCTGTTTATCCTGAAAGGGCCTCTTATTAGAAGCATAGAATGGTTTGAGTTGGAAGGGACCTTAAAGATCATCTAGTTCCAACCCCCCTGCCATGGCAGGGACACCTCTCACTAGACCAGGTTGCTCAAAGCCCCATTCAACCTGGCCTTGAACACCTCCAGGGAGGAGGCATCCACAACTTCTCTGGGTAGCCTGTTCCAGTGTCTCACCATCCTCACAGTGAAGATTTTCTTCCTAAATCTACCCTCTTTCAGTTTAAAACCATTACCCCTTGTCCTGCCTTTACAGTTCCTGATAAAGAGTCCCCCATAATCTTTCCTGTAGGCACCCTTTGAGTTTTGGAAGGCTGCTGTAAGGTCTCCCCAGAGCCTTCTCTTCTCCAGGCTGAACAACGGCAACTCTATTGGTCTGTCCTCATAGAGGAGGTGCTCCAGCCCCCTGGATCATGTTCATGTGCTCTCCTCTGGACCTGCTTGAGCAAGTCCGTGTCATTCTTACGCTGGGGGCCCCAAGAACTGAATACAATACTCCAGGTGGGGTCTAATGAGAGTGGCGTAGAGGGACAGAATCACCTCCCTCGACCTGCTGGCCACACTTCTCTTGATGCAGCCCAGGATGCGGTTGGCTTTCTGGGCTGTGAGTGCACATTGCTGGCTCATACTCAGTTTTTCATTCACCGATACCCCCAAGTTCTTCTCAGCAGGGCTGCTCTCAATCCAGTCATCACCCAGCCTGTATTTATGCTTGAGATTGCCTTGATCCATTTGCAGGACCTTGCTTTTGGCCTTGTTGAACTTCATGAGGTTTGCACAGGCCCACCTGTCAAGGTCTCTGGATTGCATCCCTTCCCTCCTGCAAGTCAACCACACCATTCAGCATGGTGTCGTTGGCAAATTTGCTGAGGGTGCACTTGATCCCACTGTCTTTGTTGCTGACAAAGATATTAAACAGCACTGGCCCCGATACCAGCCCCTGAGGAATGCCACGTGTCACTGGTTTTCACTTGGAGACTGAGCCATTGACCACAACTGAGTGTGACCATCCAGCCAATTCCTTATCCACCGAGTCTTCCATCCATCAAAACTACGTCTCTCCAGTTTAGAGGCCAGTATGTTGTGTGGGACAGTGTCAAATGCTTTGCTTTGCACAAGTCCAGGTGGATGATGTCAGTTGCTCTTCCCTTATCCACTCACGCTGTAACCCCATCATAGAAGGCCACCAAATTTGTCAGGCACAATTTGCCATTAGTGTAGCCATTTTGGCTGTCACCAGTCACCTCTTTATTTTCCATGTGCCATGTGGGAAGTTACTAGGAAGTTACCATTCTTGATAGGCACTAGAAACGTGGAAACTTTTAACTCACAGTTTATATTCTAAATTGGAATGCAGTTTACAAGGTTGATACACTTTGTTCCCAAAGCTTAACTTCACGTTTGCTTAAATTGATGTCAGGCTTATCGCATTGAATAAAAGCTGCGTGAACAGAGAAACGTAGAGCCCGTAAATTTTGGAAATTCAAGATGATGTTTCACAGCCCTTTATACTTGAAATTTACTTCTGTTGTTTATTAGTGTAGTGTTTATTTTCAAGTCGTAAGAGTTGTTCTTCAAATAGTTACTGGCCCTATACTTTTTTGGTAAGCAGTAATTGCTGTTTTGTTAATTTTTCCAGATAACATTTTGTAATGTTTCTCTACATTTTCCTGACAGATTTGCAGTGGAGTTGATGAAGACCCAGATGATAAAAATGCCCCATTTCGTCAACGACCGTTTTGTAAATACAAAGGGCATACAGCAGATCTTCTTGATCTTTCCTGGTCTAAAGTAAGGCCCCTTAATAGAGACTACACAGTTCTCCTGTGTTTTTATTGTTTTCTTTTGTCAATTGCCATTGGAACCATACCTCTAAGCAATATGAAACAAGTTAAGAGAAAAGGTTTGTAGAGATAACACTTATTCCAGGTGAAATGGTTGGGATAAAATGAACACTTCTTGGGCTTGTCTAATTAAAAGCCATCTTAAAAAAAAAAAAAGGAGAAAACCCACAAAACCAACCTCAAGCTAGTCATAATTACAATTGTGTATGCAGTAGTGAAGTTGTTTAGAGTGGGAGGAATTTCCATTGAGCTGTGTGATTTCTGACTTCTAAAGTTGCCAAATACATACATATGTCTTAAAGTTAGAGAATTACCTTGTGCTTAACTTCCACAATGTTTCACATAAAGCTTATTCAGCTAATTCTCCTCATCATAGTAGAGTTTTAATTTTAAGAGCACACTCTGGCTGAAGGATCTTAGGCAGGAGAAGCCCTCCCACCTTCTCTGAAGCCTGTTACGCTGCTTCTTCTCGGAATACTTCAACTGCCTTCCAAGTATTCATATCCATTGAGATTCTTCAAGAAAACTTCCTGTGTACTGGTCTTAAGAAAAGCACCGATCAGTAATGATAATTTAGATAAGGCATTTTGTCTGAAAGGATAAAATGTTGAATTTCATGGCAGCAGAGAAACTGGTAAGGCTTTACCCATCAGATTGCTTGTGTACTTTCTGTTACTTTTGCGTCTAACTATGGAATTCTCTTCTTTCACAGAATTACTTCTTGCTTTCTTCTTCTATGGACAAAACTGTCAGATTATGGCATATATCAAGAAGAGAATGTCTTTGCTGTTTCCAGCATATAGACTTTGTCACTGCTATAGCATTTCATCCAAGGGTGAGTGTAATGGCCCTCCTTCTTCTAGAGGGGCAGAATTTGAAATTACAGGAGTCTTCCCCCTTTATTTTCTATTAAAAAAAATAAAATTGAACAATAGAGATTGTATACTTAAAAAAATAGCCCTGTTGGAAAATATTCCTGGACTTTTAAGTGTTCATCTTCACTAAACTTCACCAGGAGTGTCCGTGTGGTTTATGTAGGCGTGATGTGGAAACTGAATTGGCTATTGGCTGTAACAGCACAGCTTGTATAGTGTTGAGTAACTTTGTGAAAAGTCAGAATTTCCAGTGAGGGTTGTTATGGTTAAATATTAGTGGAAAAAAATCATAATGAAACTGAACAGATGGTCCAGAGACCACAGAATCGCTGGGGATATTTAGGACTTGTCAGGATATAACCCTCTACAGATCAAACTTTTGAGGCTGTCCTTGCTATGAGCAGAGTAGGTGGACAAGAGACCTCCCAAGATCCTTTCCAGCCTATCTTATTTTATGATTTCTAAAAAAAATACACTGTAATAAAGCTTCCTAATGTTACTAAAGCTCGAGTAAGGGAAAAGCATTTTTCAGTGTTCCCTGAACATACACAACTGGTAGATGTATCAGGAACTTTGAAAGGAATTTTCAACTCTTGACAAGGTTGGTATTTTTCTAACTTACACTGAGAGGGTAAAAAAGTAACTGTGGTAACAATGAACAATTTTCTAACAAGCTATATACACTGCATGTGTGTAATTTTGTCAAAAATTGATAAGAAATTGAACTTCATTTACCAGTAATTTTAACATTGTCTTTTCAGCCTTCTTAAACGTTATAACCAACTAATCTGAGAGCTCTTATTTGGGAGGTTCTGCAGAGAAACGGTTTGGAACAGGGAGGGAAGGTTTTAAGGAAATCAGGGCATACTCCTAGCACAAGTGGAGATTAATATAGTGTGTCCTCTCAGGATGACCGGTACTTCTTAAGTGGTTCATTGGATGGGAAACTCCGTCTCTGGAACATTCCTGACAAAAAAGTGGCATTGTGGAATGAAGTAGATGGACAGACAAAATTGATTACAGCCGCCAACTTCTGCCAGAATGGCAAGTACGCAGTCATAGGCACATATGATGGAAGATGCATCTTCTACGATACGGAGGTAAAAACTTTTTGAGACCATATTTTTTTGCATATTAAGTAACAAAACACAAATTTTAAAATAGTGCTTATTTAAATATCAAGAAACACACCTATTAGAACTTGAAGCAAAGTAAATTTTTTACAGAATTATTTCAAGTCAGGATATGTTTTAATATCTTTTCAGCATTTGAAGTACCATACACAGATCCATGTGCGTTCTACCAGAGGCCGAAATAGAGTTGGAAGAAAAATTACTGGCATTGAACCCTTGCCTGGAGAAAACAAGGTACTGTCTTTTGGTGCAACTTTAACTCAGAACTGGATATAAATATCATATTTATATGATTCCATTCTATGATATCTAAGACTTAGTAAGTTTGTGCTAAGTCTTATCTGTACTCACTTGAATCAGAAGTCTTTTAACAGTATTAAAATGAACACTACTTTTTGCTGATTTAGACTAATACAGTACTAAATAGTGGTTAAATAGAAAATTTTTTTTTTATAAATGACATTATGCTCTGATTTAATGTGAAGGTGAGAAAATGCTTCCGGGTGGCTTTCAGTGAAGACTTCTTTGGAATAATTAACCTCTCTTGAATTTAATAATCATGTGGAAATGTACTTCATACAGAAGCTGAAAAAAAGCTGAAAGCTCAGAAGCTGTTATCCAAACAAGTGTACTCGGTTATTGAGAATCAGTCTTTTTGTTTAGCTTCAGTCTAATCTGAACTCTTGTGTTGTGAAAGGGTCAAATTCTTGTCAAGCAGAAAACACACTGTTGAATTAAAATCATAATCTAAAGCTAGTTTCTCACTCGTATTTAAAGTTTAAGGAACGATGTGGGAGTAGATCATTGAGAGTAGTGGATCACCAGCTGTTATCACCAGTATTGTACTTCTCGATGACACAGAAATGACTTTGTTACAAAGACATGCAGAAGATTCAGAAACCAGTAGTGCCTTTGGATTTGCATCAGATGCTATTCATGTTAGGTGTAATAAAACACAGCTCAGCATGAATTATTTTGAGAACAAATAGGAAGTTCTGTAGCCCTGTGGTGATGGTGTTCCTGGAGTTGTCACGACTTTACTTACCTAATCATTTATGCAACAGATGTCGGTATTCGACTGCTACTCTGCTGTACCCTTTTGCTAGCATCTTCTCAAGGCTTATTGCTCACCTAACAGTCTGCTCTACTTCTACGTTACCATAAAAGGACTAATCAACTGAATGCCCTTATGCATTTTAACAAACTTTTCATAGACTTCTCTATTCCTTATGAGTACATTTAAGCTTCTGATCTGAAAAATGTGAAAAGGAAGCAAAATCACATCAAGAAAAGCCCAGTTTGCTTATATAGCAGATAATGGCATCTAATCTGCATTTCATGATTGATAGGTCATGACCCTCCAGAAGTTTACCTTGCTAGAATAGCTGTTCTGCTGTGTTATTGTGGAATGTGTTCCAAAATACCTTTTGCAAACTGATGACTGTTCTTTGGGCCCACATTTTATTTGAGTAAAGAGCAGCTGTTCTGGTTCAGACCAGTCAGGATGATCTTGACAGTGAAGTTGTGTTCTGTCCATTGACAGACAGAAGACAAGAGAGAAAAATGTCATTGTCCTAAATCTTACTCTGCCTCTTTGGGCCTATTCGTTGTCTGTCACTAAATCAACTGGAATTCTGAATGAATGAAAGAACTGTTGCTCCCTGGGCATGCTAATGGTTTCCACTCGTAAATTTTATTTATTTTTTTTCCAGATACTAGTAACATCAAATGATTCCAGAATCAGATTGTATGACCTAAGAGATCTGTCTTTATCTATGAAATACAAAGGTTATGTCAACAGCAGCAGCCAAATCAAAGCCAGCTTTAGGTAAGACAATATTATAACAATTGAGTTGGATTTGGGAAAGGCTGTGGCTGAAGTACAGAGGCTTTTATTTAAATAATCTCTTTACCTTGGTACGAAACTGAGCCTCTAAAATGCCACAGCTCAGAATGCAAAGGTAGCTAAAGGCTCTGGTCAAGAATGACAAAGCTGCCTGTGAGCAGTGAGCTTCTGTGAGTGAGCGAATCCTTTTGCATTGGCAGTACAATGCATGTCCATTCCTGTTGCTGTAAATACCACAACTGTGCTAGAACTGATGAGTCTGGGACACAGCATATCTCATCTCCTCCATGATAAATAGGTTTTATTTCATTAATTTTGTCAGATATTGTTGCAATGTGTTGCTTACCCAACAAGGCTGTTGGTTACTGCCTGTGTATCACCACTGTCAGGAAACAGCCTGCAGATCTGGGTTGGAATTTTTTCCCTCTTCCTCTGTGCCAAGATGCTTTTCTGAGTTTATTACTGTGACTGTCACGTAAATGCTGTTTTTTAAGCTAGTAAAAAGCTACAAGGAGTAGAGGCATGAGTAGAACAAACGTACTATTCCATCTTTGAGT
The DNA here is from genome assembly GCA_013400335.1 of Eurystomus gularis. NCBI lineage: Eukaryota > Metazoa > Chordata > Aves > Coraciiformes > Coraciidae > Eurystomus > Eurystomus gularis. The sequence continues at coordinate 34,733 of VZZY01021827.1, read as the reverse complement.
CTTGTAGAAGTTGAAGGAGAAAAATGCTTGGGTATCTGATTAACCTGGACGTTTGAGCAGAGGGGGGCAGCTGTGCTTAATGTCTTGATTGTCAGCTGTTGGCCTTTGAAACCATCTTCAGGGCTGACCCAGTGTTTCACAGAATGGCTGAGGCTGGAGAGGACCTCTGGAGGTCATCTTGTCCAGCCCCCCTGCTCAAGATTTATTTCCCAAATTAAGTCATCTCTACTTACAGGGCAGTAGCATAGTTAGCATTAGAGTTTAGATATGTGGTGTATTCATGCAGCAGGTAAATTAAAAGTAAATACTTGAGTTGGATTTGCAGGTACTCTTTTTGTCTCTGCCAGTGTGCATTATACAGTCATCTGGTTACAATCTTGTTTAATGCCTTTCATCTTCCAGCTCTGGATTTTTTTTGCTCTTGATTGTATTGTAAATAATTCCTGTTAACTCAGTCTCAATGTTCACACAGATTCCAGATTCAAGCAGATGCAGATTGCATTTGAGGTTTATGCCGTTTTCTTGTTGCTGAGTATAGCTGCTAGACCAACCCTCTTCTACACTGGAAGCTGCAAGTTAACAGCTTTTGTGTGGGAGCATCATGAAGTTTGCATGTGCATTCAAGGGCTGTGTCCTTTTTTTTGAGCAGCAGTCACTAAGATAAAGGATCCGTTTGAATTGTGAACCTAGCCTGATTGCACTTGTAAAGCTGCAAGTTATCTGGAGAGCTACTGTAACGGTTGCTTCAACAGCTAAGAAAAGTAATGGTTTTCCTCCTTTGAATCTTTAGCCATGACTTTACCTACATTGTAAGTGGTTCAGAAGATAAATATGTTTATATTTGGAGCACATACCATGACTTGAGCAAGTTTACATCTGTAAGAAGAGACCGTAATGACTTCTGGGAAGGCATTAAAGGTAAAAATCAACCTTTGATCTTTGTTTTACCAAAGTTCATATGATTTCAAAAATGTTTTTATTTTCTAGTTTTTTATTTGCTCAGCAGTGTTATTCATTTAGTTTGAAGAAACTCTTAGCAAGATGCATTGTAATTGGCGGATTTTCAGTAAGTGGACTGTCAGAGAACATTGCCTGCAGGAAACTCTCTACAAATGAGATGGGATGGCAAGAGACAGAGTAGCTGAGAGTTTGTCCAGCTTCAGTAAGAGATTCTGAATGAATGTAATGTTTTGCTGGCAAAACGTGATTGTTTAAGTGTAGAAATCAAAATAATTATCGGTCCTGAGATCCTTTGTGGAAAAGTGACTTTGAAACCAACTGCAAGCTTCTTTTTTTTCTTTCATGGCAGGACTTATAAAAGAGAATTGCTCTTACTTTTTTTTCTTTTCCACACACATACAGTTTCTGGGAAATGTGGAGCCATGTTTATATAAAAAACCTCATTTGATATGCCAGCATAAATCTTGCCAGTTAGTTTTGGGCACTTACAGGAACTTTTGAGATCCCTAAGCTCTCAAAACAATGATAGTTGCTCCTTGAATGAGCTTACCTGGTGCCACTATTACTGAGATTCTTGGATATTTGCTATAATTTTTACCTGCTATTCTTGTAAAATTAGAATTGCTTGAAACAAAGTAATCAAAATTGAATTGTCTTTCTGAAGCACACAATGCAGTGGTCACATCTGCAATTTTTGCTCCCAACCCTGGTTTGATGATATCACTGGAAACTTCTGAAAAGCAGGAAACTGAAAGTAAGGGAGAAGATCCTGAAACAGCAGATACCATACCCTCTGGTAGGTGTTTTAGATGAACTGCTTGATACCGTGGTATGGGGCAGAAAAGATTAGGAAGAATACTTTCAGTTTGGGAGGGGGGTTACTTGAGTCCTTGCAGTGGCATGGGCATGTATGTATTCCTACCTTACCAGCTGAACATTTTGGCATTGTTACATTCTTAAAATCTGAGAGAATGTGAAGTGAGAGGCATAGCTGTTGTCCTGTGTACTTCAGGATTATTCTCTTTATGCTTGAGCTGTTGGGAGGTAGATCTGTACCAACATATAATGAAAAAGTCCCCTTCCTAGAAATGTAGATGTTTTGTAAAGTCTTGGCTAGATGACAGATAACAGGAATGTGATAGGGGAAGAGGGTGTCACAGTGTTAGCCTATCTTTTGGTAAGAGCTTGATTTTTTTTTTTAATGAATTAACAATTTATTCTCTTTTCTTATTAAGGAGCTTTGAAGACAGATCACACAGAAGTGCTTTTATCAGCTGACTTTACTGGAGCAATCAAAGTCTTCATTAACAAAAAGAAATACGTATCTTAGTTGTTCTGCAACTGACAGCCTAAGGCTATGGTACTGTGGGATTAAAATTCCGTCAATGTGGGCAAAAGCAAAGTATCTAATATAATAATGTTACAGGCTGATTTACTTTTAAATCTTTATTTTAAGGCTACTCAAATACTGGATCCTTGGAAAGCAGTGTCTACCTATTAACACCTGGGCTTATAGAATAGAAAGGAATGTGTAAGAATAATCCTGCCGAACATTAGACTCTAAATTTTCACAAACAGTTGTTTTGCAATGTAATTGTGAACCTTCACAGGTTTCTGCACGAAAACGTATTCACACGTGCATGTGCCTTTTGGTTACGTGCACTAATTTGAACATATATCAGATTTTAGTGGAGCTTGTGGACACTAGATGTCAGGAATGGGCACGGGAAGAGAAGGTTGGAGGTATGGCTGGAAAATACTGAGTTATCTAGTCAGATCTTTGCACAAAATTCCGTTTAAGAAAGATCTTGAATTTGTAGTAGCTATTGTTCAGAATTTTAAGTTATGCAAGTTTTTGATGGGTCAGCAACCATGTGTAAATGTTTTTATAAATTTCTCAACTTCAGGATGTGAAAAAAATGTTGTCTTTTAATTGTTGTGGACTTCAGATTCCTTTCTTATATATAATTTTTTGCACACTGGAGCACAATACTTGTGTAAAGAATACTCTCATTCCTTGTTCATGGGCACCAGGATATATTCACCTTCCAGATAAAATTAAGCTGCATTAGAAAGTTCTTATATTTTACAACTGTGTAAAATAAACTGTTTACATTTTTTAAGCATTGTAGCTTAAAGTTTTAAGTTCTTCTTGTTTGTTTAGTGCCACTGAATTTTGAAAGTCTTTGTAAATATTCATATAAAACACCTATGAAGTAACATTCTGGGCATCATAACCCATGGAGTGTTATTGATGGTCAAGTGTTTCAGAGAACAGATGTATCATTAAACTTGGTCACACACTTGAAAATTGTTGCATCTTTTCCATTTTGATTCATAAATTTGCCTTTTGTCTAAGTAGTTTTGACCAGTTTCTCGGATCATTGATCTTGCATGCACTTGCTAACTTTTGAGTTCTTCTTTTCCTGGTCTTGTCACTTTTTTGATAACTTGCTTTCTGAAGCAATGAGGAATGGAGTACTGCAAGTGGATATTAAGCAGAATTAAGAGTTGTTGTATGATAGTTTAGTGTGAGGAGGAGACTTCAAATGTGTGTAAAGAATGCTCTCCTTCCCCATAGTGGAAGAATGAAGGCATGGAAAGGCAGGAAATGAGTCTCACTCTTCTTTGGATTCTCTTCTACTCAGGTGAATTTGACCATGACTTTGTGTAAAATTGTCTGGAACAAGAAAAGCAGTTGCAAGGGGTATATTATCGGGTAAAATAAATTAAATGGTACATGCTATATAAAATTATTCCCAGTTGACACACTTCGAGTAAGTTGGATTCTCAGATTTGAAAATGCTTGTATAGATGAGACAAGCAAAACTCAAGATTTTTTTTTCGTTACTTGAATTTCTGTAATAGGTTATATATGTAGAAGACTGTGATTTAGTGTGATCCCTGCGAGTTGATTCCAGACACTTCTGGAGTTCGCTGTAGATACTTTACATATTTAGTGACAAGTGCAAGCTACGAAGCTGGTTTATGCAGTATGAACACCATCGCATTGCTTACAGGTACCTTCTCTCTAGTGTCTTGGCACATGTGACCTTCCTGTCTCTGTAACTGGAAGCCCAGATGGGAGAAAAGGGCCATATGTGCTTCGCACTGGTTTTTGGGAGTGTGTTTATTTTTGAGGTGTGCTGCAGCCCCATTCCTGGTTTTCCTGGTTAAAATAGCAATTGCAAAACCTACTAATGAGTAACAGGAGGAGGGAGCACTTATTAGCTGGTAAGAAATACAAATAGGAGGATGTGTCCAAGCCCAGCTTTTCAGAGCGACTGAAGACCTGGCCGCTGTCAACATGTGGTGTTTGATGTAGATTTGGGACTAAGTGAGCTGGAGGAGGGATCCTGCAAAGTTAATGGCATGCATCTTGGCAGGTCGCTTTAAATGTTCTATGGAAACGGTCTCCTCTGTATCCTCTTAATGATCTGAATGTTCGGGGATTTTTCTACAATTTCGACATGACTGCTTTGGAGACCTAAACGGAGCTGTAGTTTCACCTTGTAGCTGCCAGAAGCTCTACTAAGGTGTTGTGTTGGATCTGTTAAGTACTTGGGTGATCATAAAAACAGGTTGTTGTTGTTGTTCATCATCCAGGATCTTCCACAGGCAGTAAACAAAGCTGATCTTGAGGAAGATGTTTGACTTCCACTGATCTTGGTATTTAGCTGGTGCTTCTCTGCAGTGATCTAGTATTCTCTATGCTTTTATCCCCTGTTGAACTGTGCTGCATATTTTTAATGGTTCAGAAATCAGTGCCTTTTCCCCTCTTCTCCCAAAAGTTGCATCAGTTAAGTAGTATTCCAGTCTGAGTGGGGCTGTGTCCTGTCTCATCCACTACTGGGTCTTAAGGCTTCTCTGGTACTTTACACAGCTGGATTCTGCTTTTGAGGTTTTTTTGGTTTTGCTAGAGCCTCCAAGTTCTTGCAGGTAAATGTCAGTTACTCTGTTGAGCCTGTTTAGTTCAGTCAAGTGCCTTCACTGTACACGCATCAGGCAGTGCCCTTGCACTGGGAAGTGATGTTCCCTTGAGCACAAGCAAAGCATGGGTGGAGGTCTGCTAAAATAAAACACTTCCCCTTGTGCTGGAGGGTTCCTCTCTGGGTTGCTTCTTCCAAGGACCTATTTAACCTTTTGTTCTTTAACAGAAGTTGTTGACATCCATGTCATCAAAATTCTGCTTACAGAGTATGACTGAGAATTCCCAGGAGGCAGAGTGAGGAATTACCATTGTATGGGACTTTGGTGCAGGAGATGTCTGAATTAACTCAGACACTTCCCAAAGAATCAATAGAGCAAGCAGATTGGAGTGTCATGGATCACTTGAACTCATCCCTTCAACACCTAATTTCTACTGTAACTGGTTCTTGTCAGCTTGTTCTGGCAGCAAGCAGCCATGAATGGAAACGAAGCTGTTTCTCTACTATCGTTGTCTCTTTTCAGTGCTGGGCACCAAGCCCAGAGCATGTGCAGAGGACAAAAACAGCAGTTCAAATAAATGAATAATGCTAATTTTTTTAAATTTTAAATGCTGCACAAGGCATGTTTTCTTAAGTCAGATATGATGGGGGTATTTGTTTCCTTTGCTTGGTGAGATTTTTGTTTTAACTGAAAGCAATGCTGAACTCGGCTACTGACATCCTAACGCTATTAAATATAAGAACATTAGCCATAGACATGGCAGAATAGATTTCTCAGGCAACGGAAAGCTGCTGTGTGCTTTTTTTTCTCCTGCAATTAGCAATTTGCTGCACAGGTGTTCAGGAAACTGTTGGAAACTGGCCACTCTTCAAACAATTCAAAGTGAGCTTGTGAAAGTGAATGCGAAGGTGCTGTATTCAGAAGTAAACTCACATGCTACTTTTTACCGCAAACAATGCAAATTTACTTGTATTTTGTCATGTCTGCTTTCTGTGTGTTTTCTCTCTAGTCACATGTATGATAGCTGGCTTGTTTTGAGAAGTGTGTATAAGCACATTTGTTCACTTTGTGAGCGTGGGAGCAAACTGGAAGGCTGTACGGAACTCAACTAGTTCTGAGGACGAGTTGTGATCCCAGGTTCCTCATGTTAATGGCTGTAGCTGCTAATTCTGCTTTCCTAGTATTCTGCTAATAGTGCTGGCCTGCTGCCAAGATGCTATGGAGGCTTTTTAGTTCACATGACTAGAAACTGGTCACTTTTTCCTGTGTGCTTTGGTGACAGTGCTTCAGGCTTCTGTGTGGAAACCTAATCAGAATATAATGCTAAGTAAATGGAGCACAAAAAATAGTGAAGCCAAGTGCTGCATACAAAAGAACAGACAAAGGACCATTCAGAAAAGGGCCTGAGTAGTTGTTTAAGCCTGTGGGTAATTTTTGCTTTGCAGTAAGCGATGAGCAGGTGCTTAGGGCTGTGCAAATAAGTTTGTGTTTCCAGTAACTGTAACTCCTTTGACTTTTTTAGGGTTCATGCATAAATTTAAGCATATCCCTAAGCACCCTTCTGAATAAAGACTGTCATTACATTATGGTGATTATTAGAACAGCTTGTTACAGAATCACATGATACTCAATGTTCAGGGAGATCTCTGGAGCTCTTGTCCAATGCTCCCTGCTCAGCTGGGGTCAGAGCCAGTTGCACAGGACCATGTCCAGCTGGGCTTCTAATATCTCATGGGATGGACACTCCACAGTTTCCCTAGGTAAACTGTCCCAGTGGTTGACCAGCTTCATAGTGTTTTTTTTACCTTTTTTCATTCTTTTTCCACTTACTTCCTCCAGTTGTATATCTAAATGCCGTTTTTTTATTTAGTCCTGCTGGGCTTTGCTTAGACGAGTTTGTCTTTAAGTTGTTCTTTGAGAGACTGTGTTTATGGAAGAAACTCAAATGGTCTGACACACAGCTGGGATCAGTGCTGATCGATGTCTTCAATGGTCATTTCATTTTTATCTTGTGACTTCTCAGTGCTTTTAGTCTCAAGACTTAGATTCATGAAAATCTCTGAAGTATCTTGCACAGTACTTTCTCAAACTCAGCAGTGCTGGAGCTTTTCCTCAACTGTTGTCAGTTGAAGGGTTCAACAGTCAGAGGTAACTATTATAGTATGTACTTGCTCGGGAAAAACTTGTTACAAATTCAGTAAGGTCTTACTGAGGTCACACTTCTTGCAAGATGTTGTAGACATTAACTGCGTTAGCCCCAGTGCTAGTCAGATTGTACTTGGATTTGCTTTGAGGAAATTTGTAAAAGGTGGCTTGAGAGGCTGCAGTGAAGTTGTTTTTCCTCAAATCACGTGGGGAGCTGGTGGTAGGTTTTATGCTTGTACCCACAGTGATGATTTTTCTAGTACTGGAGGTGAGTGAGCACAGTGTGCTCACAGTTCCCTGGAAGAATTCTCAGGAACACTTCCTATCAAATGTTGCTAGACACCTAAAAACCATTAAGATTTGGTGAGCTTTTTTCTTAATTACAAAGATATGGCAACCAATAGGAACAGGATGTCTATTGTGATAGACAAAATTAGTTGGGCATTGGACTGGAAGTTAGTGTTTGCCTGAGGAGCAATGATGATGGCCTGAATAGATTCATTGCAGAGCAGCCAGTAACCTTGACAGCTGGTGCTTCAAAAGGGGTACTCCCCTTAGGCTGAAAAAACGACACAGAAAACTGGTAATGGGGATGAAATTTTTATCGAAATGGAATCTTTGCTCAGCTCTGTCCAGCCACTGCTTCTGCTTGCTGTCTGGGTGCTTTTGCTCATTTGGACCTTTCCTGATTCTCAAATGCTATTCTTACACGTGAAAAGCTTTTTTTTTTTTTTTTTAATAAAAGCAACTTTTTTTTTAACTTTTGGTGCACTTGGCTGTTGCTCTGAGCATACATTTCTGTGGCATAGGATACAGCCTGAAGACAGCAGCCATACAGGACACTGGGCTAACTCAAACCACTGAACAAAACAGACCTTGGCGTTGTTCTATCCCATAATTCCATTTTGAACACTTTTTTTTTTTTTAATGACGACCATTAGCCTTTGGCTCCAGTACTGTCAGATAACCGCAGGCTCTCTCTGCTAAGCCAACCTTTGATTTCCTTGTGCAAGAATTTAATCCATGAATCTGTATTTGCACAAGGGTGAAAATGCCGCAGTTGTATTATCCGATTCAGTGGGGCTTGTGCTCCTAGACACTTGGGTGCCTGGAAAATAACATCTGCCTCCCAAATCCTGAAGAACTGCAGTAAGCATATTGTCATCTGTGAAGCATGAAAAGCCACAGGCAAAAAAGAAGAAAACCACGTCAGTGCAATCAACAGGTAGACTTAACCTCATCAGATGTCCTCACATGAGAGCAGCCATCTTGTGAGACATGGATGGGAGCTATGGCCATACCTGCAAAAGTGCTCTGCTTTACTTTAAGATAGTGTCTGTTCTGCTGATGCCACTTAAGCTAGGGAAGTTTCTATCTCTGGAAGGAGAGATGGCTGGCTGCAAGAATTCACTGTACTACCTTCTGTAGGAAAACCCCAACCAGCCACCACTGCTCTACCTCTGAGGAAAGTTTGGGAGGATAGTGGAGGTGCTGGCCAAGATTTCATTCCTCCATGTGAAAAAGTGGCTCAGGAAAGATACGGACTTCCAGAATAAGTATCACCTAGAGGTTCTTTTAGACCAGACCACATTGCAACCTGTTCTGCCTCATCTGATCAGTTCCCTTCTGAATGTCATGATAGTGCCAGGTCCCTAAATCAACCAGTTCTTCATGCTTACTTGGCATGTCTTGCTTCTGGGCTTGGTCAAACATTTGGCTATGGAAGCATCTCCTTCAGAACAGGACTTCAGCCCTGTTCTTGCTGCCTTGCCTTCAAGGTGAAGACAAAGCAGCATTGTTCTGGCAGGAGAGAGCTCCTTAATGGATCTAGCATCATATACACACCTGGAGGGTCACATTTAGACAAGACATTCAGAAAACAGAAGGGAAAAGGCCGAGACCACTCCACAGCCTGCCATGGGCACAACCTCAGCTCTTGGTATACATGTCGTTACACAAGGAGCAGAAGATCCACACAGCTGCCCTTGCAGCTCATTTCTTTTGCTCTCTGGAAACAAATATTCAAGACCAGTAACACAGTTCAGAGATTTTGAAAAGGTGAGAGATTCTTAGATGGCCTGATTTAAGTGCAGTACTTCTGCTGTAAAGCATATTTTGAAATCGATTTGTCTGAACAATGGTTTTCCAGTTAGCCTAGCGTATCTGCACAAGGAATCAAACATCCAGGAGATTTTACCACTTCTTCTTTTTCTTCTGCCGTGTCCTGTAAAATACTAGGCTGAAACCAGGCCACAATGGTGTTTTGACCCTAAGTGTGATGTCCAGCAGCTGTAGCAGCTTTGTATATTCTCTTAATTACTGTATTCTTTGTCCAAGCTAGAGAGATGCTTATGGGAACTGTGAGATCTTAATAATCCCCTTGTGTGGCAGTTACTGTAAGTGATCTTTAAAGACTTCAAGCGGAGGAAGATAAATAGGAGAGTACTCATCAGCTGGATTCTGCTTCATTACCACAGAGCTCTACTTAAACCAAACCCTGTACTTCATACCATCACTCCCATCTGCTTAGGTTGTAATCCGGGATGCAGAAAAAAAGGGCCAACGTGAAGAATGTTGCCAGCAGTTCAAAGGAAGTGATCTTTCCCCTTGCCTCAGCACTGATGAGGCCACAGCTCAGTGGCTTCATCAGTGAGCAGTGCTGGGTTCCCCAGTACAAGAGAGACATGGATATACTGGAGAGAGTTCAGCAAAGGGCTACTTGGATGATGAAGAGCTTGGAGCATCTGACACATGGGGAGAACCTGAGAGAACTGCAGCTGTTCAGTCTGGAAAAGAGGTGGCTTAGGGGCATCTTACCCACACGTATAAATTCCTGACGGGGTAAAGACAACCGGTGCAGGCTTCTCAGTGAAAGGACAAGAGGCAACGGCCACAAATTAAATGTAGGAGTTTCCATTTAAACATAAAATGTGGTTGGTTGTGATGGTAGTCAAACACTAGAAGAGGCCCCAAACTTCTGCTCCTTGAAGTGTTCTCTGGTGGGCTCAATTTAAAGAAGTTGTTCTTGCACCAGGTAAAGTGTATCTTCAAGATGTCCTGCTCAGTAGTGTTAGGGATGTAGCCTGCACAGTGGTGAGACAGCCGAGGCAGTTCTGTTGCTGCTGCCTGTGACCATGTTCATGATGTGCTGGTACAGCAGCAGCTCTGCAGTAGCTGTCGGTGCTCTCCACTTGTACAGTGAGCCCATTAGGTTCCTCCTGCACCTCACCAACGGCCACGTCTTGACCCCTTTCCTTTCTATCATCTGTGTGTACCTGAAGTGATAGGGGAGGTTTGATCTCTGACTAGTTTTCTGTGGCAGAAGAGAGAAAAAAAAAAAAATCTGAAGAAACACTAAGAAGGAGGGTTTAGAGACATACTGGAGTAGCTGTCCATCTAACTTGTAGTTCTGTATCTGAAAATGGCCAACACCTTGTGTTTCAGAAGCAGCAAGTCTCTCAGTTTCATTTTCTTAAATCAGATTTTACGATAACATATCTTATTTTCCAGGAACTAAACCTCGGGAGAACTTTTGTTGTACTTCAACAAAATACAAAAATCTGGTGGCCACTGGGTCAGTATTGTCTCCTTAAGTCTTAGAGCTATGCTGGGGACAGTGTGCTATATGTCAAGGGGATTCACCATTGCTGATGGTACATCTTTGTGCTACTTCACTGACCCTTATTGCAAGGAGTTTACTTATGGTCCCTGCAGACCCTTGTATGCCCTTCCATGAAGAGGGATGCTGGTGGGAGCTCACGGCATGCACCAGCAGCCATGGATACAGTGCAGCAATCATGACTCCCATCCCCAGGAGCTGAGGCAGGTGAATGCAAGGAGCACAGCACGAAGTGCAGAGTGTTTAATCCTGCTGAGCTGAGTGCTGACCTGGATGGTGTCCTTCTGGGAAAGGCAGTGCTTGGACTTGGCATTCCTCCCATCTTTGAGGAGCTGTGCCCATGCAGTCCTGGGTAAGTCAGTAGAGGGCAGCCCTTTAACAGCGAGGACTTTGGAGCCCTGAATTAAGCATCGGTTTTAGCTGCACAGCTGGAGCATGCTCTCTTCACAGGTGTGGAGAAGCCAACAATAAGTAGCTGCTTATTGACAGTCCCATCAACACCTCTAGCGGTAAGTGACATGAGTCTGTAGACATGACGGATGAGAATAAGAGCAGCAGCTATGGAGTCCCAGTGGCTGCTCTTGCCATAGCCAGCCTTGCACAGCGTTTATAACTGCCCTGGTACCACAACTCAACTTCTCTTGAACAGAACCAGAAGTGCTGGCTGGCTGGCTGCATCTAAAATCAGAATCATAGAACAGTTCGGGTTAGAATGGGCTTTTAAAGGTCATCTAGTCCAACCCCCCCTGCAGTGAGCAGGAACATCTTCAACTATATTAGGTTACTTAGAGCCTTGTCCCACCTAACCTTAAATGTTTCCAGGGATGGGACACCTACCGTCTCTCCAGGCAACCTGTTCCAGTGTTTCACCACTCTCGTAAAAAATTTCTTCCTTTTTATCTGGTCTGAATCTCCGCTCTTTTAGCTTAAAACCATAACCCCTTGTTCTGTTGCAACAGGCCCTACTAAAAGACTGTCCCCATCTTATAGGCCCCTTTTAAGTACTGAAAGGTGACAATAAGATCTCCTCGGAGCCTCTCTTTTCCAGACTGAACAACCCCAACTCTCTCAGCCTTTCTTCATGGAGGAGGTCTTCCAGCCCTCTGACCATTTTTGTGACCTTCCTCTGGATGTGCTCCAACAGCTTCAAGTCTGTCTTGTGCTGAGGACCCCAGAGCTGGACGTGGTACTCCAGGTGAAGTCTCACCAGAGTGCAGTAGAGCAGCAGAATCCTCTCTCTCGATCTGCTGGCCATGCTTTTTCTGACACAGCCCAGGATGCAATTGGCCTTCTGGGCTGTGAGTGCACACTGCTGGCTCATGTCCAGCTCTTTGTCCACCAGTACCCCGAAGTCCTTTTTTGCAGGGCTGTTCTCTTTCACATCATCCCCCAGCCTGTACAGATAATGAAGATTGCCTTGACCCAGGTGCAGGACCTTGTACTTGGCCTTGCTGAACCTCATGAGGTTCAGTCGGGCCCAGTTCTCAAGCTTGTCCAGGTCCCTCTGGATAGCACCCCATCCCTCAGGCATGTCAGCTGCACCACTCAGCTTGGTGTCATCTGTAAAGTTGCTGAGGGTACACTCAATCCCAATGTCTTTGTCATTAATGAAGATATTGAACAGCACTGGTCCCAGTGCGGTCCTCTAAGGAACACCACTTGTTACTGATCTCTATCTGGACATGGAGCAGTTGACCACTACCATCCAACCAATTCCTTACCCACTAAATAGTCCACTCCTCAAATCTGTAGCTTTCCAATTTAGAGAAAGATGTTGTGGGGAACCAAGTCAAAGGCTTTACAGAAGTCTAGATAGAGGATATCCATATCTCTTCACTTTTCTACTGATGTAGTCACTCTATCATAGAAGGCCACTAGATTTGTCAGGCAGAACTTGCCCTTGGTGAAGCCACTCTGACTGTCTTGAATCATTTCCCTGTCCTCCATGTGCCTTAGCATAGCTTCCAGGAGGATCTGTTCCATGATCTTCCCAGACACAGAGGTGAAGCTGACAGGCTGGTAGTTCCCAGGGTCCTTCTTTCTACCCTTTTTTAAAATGGGTGCAGTTATTTTCCTTTTTCTAGTCACCAGGTACTTCACCTGACTACCAGGACTTTTCAAATGCCATGGAGAGTGGCTTTGCATCTACATCAGCCAACTCCCTCAGGACTCTGGGATGCATCTTCTCTTACAGTAGGAGGGACTTTGCCCCCTGCCCCGGTCCCTGTTTTACCGTCCATTGACTTGGGACGTGCGAGAAGAGAGGCTGCCAGTGAAGACTGATGCAAAAAAGTTGTTGAGAACCTCAGCTTTCTCCCTGTTAGTTGTTCCTAGCTTGCCCGACTTGCTCATTGGGGCAGGTCACTTTCTTTGACATTCTTTCTGATTGACATAGCTGTAGAAGCCCTTCTTATTTCTTATTCTTTGCATTCCTTTCCAAGTTCAGCTCCAGTCACACCTTGGCCTTCCTGGCTCCGTCCCTACACAACCAGGCAGTGTCCATACACTCTTCCCAGGGTACCTGTCCCTGCTTCCATTGCCTCAGCCATGCTGGTCTCCTGCCTTACTTGCTTGATTTCTTACACCTGGGGATTGAGAGCTCTTGCAGTCTATGGAAAGTGTCCTTAAAGATCTGCTGGGTCTGTTCTGCTCCCTTGTCCCTCAGGGCCATTGCCCAGGGGGTCCTATTGACTAACTCCCTGAAGAGCTGCAAGTTTGCTTTCCTAAAATTCAGGGTCCTGACTTTATTCCTTGCCTAACCTATACCCTTCAGGACCATGAACTCCACCAATGCGTTATCACTGCAGCCCAGGCTGCCTCAATCTTGTCATTGATTAGCTCACTTGCCTTGGTGACCATCAGGTCTAGCATCTCATCCCTTCTGGTAGGGCTGTCTATTATCTGGCCAAGAAGCCATCCTCCATGCATTCCAGGAATCTCCTGAATTGCCTACAGCTTGCCATGCTACTTTTCCAGCAGGTGTCAGGGTGGTTGAAGTCCTCAAGCAGGACAAGAGCCTGTGAGCACCAAGTCTTCTGTAGCTGGATTAGAAAGACTTGATTGGGCAGCCTGTAGTAGATGTCAGCCTCAGGGTTCCTTGGTCTCTAAATCTTACCCATAATCTTTTCACCTGCTCACAACTATTCTTCAGAAACAGCTCTTCAGACTCTATTTCTTGATGTAGAGGGCAATGCCTCTGCCCTTCCTTCCTCACCTGTCGCATCTGAGCAGCCTGTAGCCATTGTAGCGCTCCGGTCATGGGATTCATCCTGCCAAGTTTCAATAGTGACAATTAGGTCAGAGCTTTCTAGCAGCACAGTGGGTTCCAGCTCCTCCTGTTTGTTGCCCATGCTGCATGCATTGGTGTAGAGGCATTTCAGCTGGGCTGTTGGCTGTGTCACTTTCTTAGAGGAACGCCCTTAATACTTTTGAGGTATTCCCCTATTCCCTTCTTTTACCTCTGGAGCCCCTGGCTCATCTCCATAAGACTTCAAGCGTGCTGCAGTGTCTCCAGCATGCCTCAGAGCAACAGGCTGAGGGCCCTTGCTAGAAACCTGTCCCTCTAACCATGCCATGTCATCCCACAGCTTGTCACAAACAAGCCTGATATCATTACCCTCCCCCTTCAAGTCTAAAGTTCTGTCAATGAGCCCCACAAGCTCCTGAGCAAAGGCTCTCTTCCCCCTGTGGGGAAGGTGAATCCCATCTGACAGCAGCAAGCCTGGTGCTGTGGAGGCCATCCTATTACTGAAAAACTCAAAACCATGGTGGTGACACCAGCCATGGAGCCATTTATTAATAGACTGGGTCTGTTTGTTTCTCCCAATGTTGCTGCCCACAACTACAAGGAGAGGAAAAAATAACCTGTGCCTCAGATTCCCTCACCAACCATCTCAACTATTGAGACTCAACTCAATAGTCTCAACTATTGAGTAGTAATAGTCTGAGGGCTGTACCAAGCTAGGAAGTTTCCTAGTGATGTCCTTAACAGAGGCCCCAGGGAGGCAACAGACTTCTCTATGAGGAGGGTCTGTCCAGCATATTGGACCCTCTGTTCTCCTCAGAAGGGAGTCATCTACAACTATAATCCTTATTTTCTTCCTTGTGGAGGTGGTCATGATATGGGGGGTTTAGCCTTTTCTGACCTTGGTGACAACTCTGGTGTAGATGAACCATTGTCCACATATTCTATTGACTGGCCTTCTACATCCAGAGCCTCATACCTGTTGTACGGAGGCACCTGAGGTGGGCAAGGAAGGGGTTCACCTGCTGCCCTGAGCATGGACTTGTCTCCACTCCTTTTATTTAGGCTGCTGCATTCAGCCTGGCAGAGGGAGGGTACAGGGTCCCCTTGATCTTGGGAGCGATGTCTGATCAGATTACCCAAATGCACAGTTTTTCCCTTGCTTTAACAGGAGGTATGAGCAAAAAACCATTGCTTAAGGAGTTCTTCACTTGTGGACATGGAGCAGTCTGTTGGCTTTATCAAGAGAGGTAAGTGTGCAATGTGATTGTAAGGCCCCTTTTTAAATCTTGAAGTAATTGATATATGTTAAAACATCACAGCTGTATCTCACAAAGTCTTTGAAGCTGGGAAACGAAAGATGTAATGGTGTTTATAATCCTCTCCTCCTCCAGGAGAAAGCTTGTCTGGATCTGGGTTACTGAGTCCTGCAGGTTCACTGCAGGAATGCAGGCATCTATCCAATGGAGTGAAGCACTGGAATTAATCCCTTGCTTAAGGTTAATCACATAGTTAAGTGTTTCTCTGGTACATGCCCATTTGCAGGTGACAAAAAGGCCCACAGATAACCGGTGAAGGCAGTGGGAAAGAGAGGATTGTTGTCTAATGATATTAAGTGCCTTTTATCTTGAATGGCTTGTGAGAAATGAAATCTGAAGCCTGCCACTAACCCTTCAACTCAGTTTGGAGGTTTTCAGAGCCGGTCCAGGAGTCCCCTAAATATGGTTCCAGACCTTATATCAGCATCAGTTGCACACTGATAGATGTTCGCCCCGAAAATTGGTTCTTCCTTTATGCACTGTCTGTGCTATAGTGCTACTGGTAAGTGGGGAGGATTCTGCTATCAGTCTAATATGATATCCTTTGCAAAACTGTGTTTACTTGTAGTCTGTGCTGTCTATCAGATCTGAGGAGGAGGTGGGAGGAGAGCTGTTTCACCCATGTTGGCTATACCTCCCAGCGTGTTTTCTCCCTGGTCGCGGTGAGCTGGTGCTGCTGCTCACCCTCTGATCAGCCAGGCAGGTGTGCACACCCTTGATGGCTTGGGAAGAAAACCACAGATGGTCTGGAGGCTGGAATAGATGTGGTTAAGAATTTAACTTTCTAGAAAGTCTTGTAAAGATGCGCGTCTCCTTTTGCAGTTATCTTGGCTTGCCTGGCTATGCTGTTTTCTCTGCGAATATTAAGATTTCCAGGGTGAAAAGATTGTTAGTAGTGTAGCGTCATCCTTTTAAATCTCCTCCTTGGCTGCTGGGGGAAGTAACCTGGACAGCTTTCTGCACTGAGTGAGTTTTTACCACCAACACACATAACACACAACACTGAAATTTCCACTGTTTTTCTAGTGTCATGTCATTAATTTCCTGCTTGGATTCTTTCTTGGATAGTTGAAGTCAAGAGCTGCTGCAGGCTGGGAGTTTTGGATTGGCCAAGAGTTCCCTTTTGCCTGTGAAGTCTATGTTGTTTCAGCAGATGCACTTTTATTATCTTTTTTTTTTCTTAATTAGTTGACAATCTCAGCCTGCAACAAAGACCCCTTCTTTCTTCAGAGAATCCGGTGTTCACTGCTGTTCCTGGGCTTCCAATAAAAATGCATGTGTCTGGGAAAAATACAATCAATCCATGAGTTGTAGCCTGTCAGCTGCAGAGTCTTGTGCTCAGGGCTCTTGATTGAATCTGCTAAAGGCCAAAGAGAAGCTGCAGTTGTGTACATGGGAAGACAACGGAAGCCATTTCAGTGATGCTTATGTTTTTGAAAGGTCTGGGATCCAAACAATGTTGGGGGACCTCAAGGCCCTGGTCCTAACAAAGAGGTGAAAATGTTATTGCAGCTGAGTCTGTGAGTTCCCTGTGACAGGCTGAGTTAAAGAAAGTTTGGCTATCTGAGGCAGTGCAATTCCTCTAGTAGGTCCAGAATGCCCATGCATGTCCTTGGGTGCCTTTCTTATGCTGATAAACCATTACTGGCCTTTCTTCCGCATGAGAAAAGAGACGAAAACCGTCATCCTTGCCACCTTGGGCTTTTCTTGACATGGTGCTGCTGTGGCTGCTGTTGTCTCGCCTTAGTACTCCTTGTGCTCGAGACTCTTATTCTGATGTTTGGTCTTCCTGAGAGGGAGTCACAGCTTTCTGCATGTTGTTTTCATGTGATGTGTCCTTCCCATTGCTTCTATTTTCTTTTGTTTTTATGCTTAGCTCCAAAAAAACAGCCTCACTGTTCACTGGTCTTCCACGGCTGCCTAGTTTAGCTGAGCGGGATGCTGATGGGCAGCTGATCGGACACAGCCCCTTGCTGGCAGCAAACCAACATCATAACTTTGGTAGGAACTTTTTGTTTCTGATGGAATAAACAAGGGATGGGTACACTAGGGATTATTTTATTTCTTGTCAAGTGACCCATCACAGCACTCTTCTCCTCAGTGCCTTGGCAAATGCTCCAGTTCTCAGAGATGTTCCTAACGTAGCAAACTGAAGGCAGAAATGGCACTGCTCTAAGTGTTGGCCTCTGGTCATTGGTGTTGCACTGGCTTGTGCTCACCTGCAGTGCCCAGCCTGCTCTGAGGACCTGCAGTGGCCAGGGACTGTCCCCAGCAGAACGGGGCTACCCCCAGTTTGTGACGAGCATCACTGTGTCCTCATCGTATGTCCTCTAATGGCCAGGTGAATGAGACCTAATGATTTTACTTACGCGTACAGCCATGGCCCAGTTCATCGCAGGGCAGTGGCTGGAGCTGTAGGTTGCGATGATTTGAAGTGGTTAGTGAAATCTCTGCAGGAATATGCATGGGTGTGGGGATAAGGAAGTGAACCTCTGAGAGCTGCAGCTGGAATTGTGCGTCATAACAGGGTTTTGCTTCTTAATTTAGACAGACTTGGAAAAGTTTTGTGAAAATGCCGGTTCTCTGGCTTATGAACTCCCTCATCTAATGTCCTTCGTCTAATAGATTTTTGGTAATTAACAATACACATTTAGATTTGACTCTGGTGTAAAAATCCAGAGCAATGTTTAACGTGAAATGGTGTCTGCTGCCCCTTCAGTGAACTGCTAAAAAGCAGAACAATGACAGGCTTGCATGCATTAGAAGTGACAAATAACATTTTGAATCGTTTGGGTCATAATAGATGTATTCATTACCCCCTACAGATTGGCTCTCGTAATCAAAACCATTTCTCTGTATGTCGTGTGACTTGTGGCATGCCTATAATTCCAGTGAGGTCCTTGCAGATAGTATTTAATCAACTGTATGGCACAACATGTAAATTCCTTAGGGGTCTGACTACATGGCAACTCTACCCAATTCAGTATCTTGCTGTGAAGACAGAGCACACAAAAAAATAAGTAAAAAGATTTAAAAGTAAGGTTTTAATGTACGAAACAGAAAGGATCTCTCTACCTTTATTACAGTTTCAAAAGTACCACCCTTCGTGCACAATGACAAAGTACCAAGGACTAGGAATTCACTTCAGTCCTAAGGAACCTTCCTTCCCCATCCTCACCCCTCACCTTTGCAGCCAGGCCGGCACAGGGCACCATGGCCTCTCAGGGAAGCGCTTTCCTACAGCAAACCCTAGAGCCTGGAGCAGCTCCTGAGCAGGAGGCAGCTCAGCCCCACGGGAACGCCGCTGCTAGAGCGGGGAACGCCTTGGGCAGCGCGGCGGGGAGACCACCCGTCCGAACGGACCGGTGCCCCCCCGGCACTGAGCCCCCCTCAGTCCAGGACCTTCGTCTGGGGCTGGGCAGACTGCTGCTGCCGCGTCCCCGGAGCTCCGTGCCGGGAGCACGCCCTGCAGCTGGGCTGGCCGCG
>VZZY01021826.1:10473-29500 GCA_013400335.1 Eurystomus gularis | reverse complement strand
GTGCCGAGTACAGGGGCACAACCACCTCCCTGCTCCTACTGGTCACACCGTTTCTGATACAGGCCCAGGATGCCGTTGGCCTTCTTGGCCACCTGGGCACACTGCTGGCTCATGTTCAGCCGGCTATCCACCAGCACCCCCAGATCCTTTTCTGCCAGACAGCTCTCCAGCCACTCTTCCCCAAGCCTGTAGCGTTGCTGGGGGTTGTTGTGACCAAAGTGCATGACCCGGCATGACCGGTTAGAAGAAGACTGGACTAGATGATCCTAGAGGTCTTTTCCAACCTGAATGATTCTATGATTCTATGAATCTATGATAAATGTAAAGGTCAGAAACATTCAAATGTAACTACTTCACGAACCGCAACACCCTGCTCTTAAAGACTCTTAAGAGTCCTAGCGCAAAGTCAAGAAAAACTGCTTTAAGCATGTCAAGTGAGATTTTTTTTATCAGTATATGAACACATCACTGTAGACAGAAGAAATGTAAATTGATTATATATTAAAAATTACACTATTATTAAAATTATAGCTTGATCCACTTGAAGTGTAGTATTTAATTTTTTGCATAAATTATTGCGTAAGTTCTAAATGATAGCACCTCAATTATCAGTTTCAAATCACAAGTTGAATGGCTACAACACTCTACAGGCTTTACTTGAAGTATCAACTTTCTACATTAAAAAAGTACTTGCATCCATGTACATGCATTAAAGGTTTTAAAACACATGCTTAAGGTAATGGCTTGGAAAGAATGACTTCATGTTCAGGCTCAGAAGAGAAACACGTAACCCGTTAGCTGAATTTCTTGTATACGCTATTAAAGAAAACACTGATCCCTGCAACCACGTGGAAACACTTTTTCATGTAAATCTACTCAAGAGCCAGTTTAGGAACAAAGTGCCTTATGATGGACAGCCCAGACTAAACAAGATGTTTTAAGGTAGCTGGCAGTTGACTTCCAGGAGAACAGTGAAGGAAGCTGCTGCTTCCCAGGTCTGGCAGTTTTATAACTTCCAACTACATTTTTAACTGTGCAAGCTATTTTAACAATGGTGATCAAATCTCATATTTCAGCATGTAAAATGATTACCTAATGGTCAGAAACAATTCCTCTCTCAGTCATAATACTAATAATAGTTGCACACAAAAGGAAAGTACTGTAGGGCTTAGAGTATTTCTTCTCTATTATTTCAAAACATCTAGTTTTCAAGTGGTTAAATCTATTTTCTTTTTTTTTTTTGTCATGACAGACAATGCAGATTACTCAGAACAATAAAGTGTATGATCCTCTACACTTTCATCATACCTGGGAATGAAATCTTGTGGCATTATTAGTGTGTCCAAATTTTTTAATGGAATGAACACTATGAAATTCCTCAATTTAGTTCAACTAATTACTGGCTTGGTATCACAGAAAGTTGTTTTATACCTTAAAACTAGAGGCATCAGATCTTTTTGCAGAAAATTAGCGCTGCCTTTTTTCTTTTCCTTTTTTTTTTTTCTTTTTTTCCGCTCAGATTTTCTCCAAAGTCAATCTATAGAAAATAAAAAGTGAAATAAATGTGTCTGTGCAGAGATACTGGATTGCTATGACAGGAAGAAAGCATGAAGATGTTACTTGATTTTTAATATGAATACAGTTGTTTATAGCATGTATTTGAAATTTGTGAAGCAACACAATAAATTCCATTTGGAAAATATATCTGAAAGGTTGCAACTTCTTAACAAACCACCATGAACTACTGTCTGCTTCTACTTTTTACTGTCAACCTGGAACTACAACAATTTTTAAATCTTTTTGCCAGCTCTAATGAAATTAAGGCTTCTTATCCTCTTCATTACAGATCCTTTTTATCCTGTTTGCTTATTATCTTTTTCACAGGACAAAGAACAGCAGAAATCTGAAGGATAGTGGGTTCCAGATTCCTTTGCTGTTGCTGTTAGTGGAGAAACAGGTCAGCAAACAAGGATAAAATAAATACTGCTACAGTAACCCAGCTGAGAAGTTTGTATTTTCTGTTACAGATCACAACAGATTACAATGCCAGCAAAATAATGCTTTAAGAAATTTGAAGCCTCCAAATGGAGACAAAAAGTCACCCAAGAAATAATTTTGTTCTAAAAAAAGAATAAGGGAAAACACACAAACATAGAACTTGTCAATGTTTCTGATTTCTCACTGTTTCATTTCATACCACTTTCCCAGAAAGGTTTGATGCAGTGAGGTCTGAAACAAAAACTGTGAAATAGCTTACAGAGGCTTATTTCATTATATGGGTAGGTGTGAAGGTGCACATAACTAAATAGGTATGGATTTTTCACGACAAACTTCTCTGAATTTTGTGGTTCTCAACATGGCTGTCAAATAAAATGAAACAAAAGGATAGCTCTCCAAGAAATCTAGGAACACAAGTGGTGTGCATGGTGGAAAGCAGTTTGCCAACTACCATTTCATCTGAAGCAATAAATTGAGGGAAGGCTAAGGGACAGCAAGAACACAAAAAAGTATAGACAAAGGATGCCATAAAAGATGTCTCTTGTGTTCTTCTGCATGATTTGCAGCAAGTGATTGCTGCGCTGCCACTCTACTACGGATTTTTTTTTTTTTTACAATTAAAAATATCAAAAATCTTTCACAAAGAGGAACCATCTATCTTTACAGGGCCTTTTGATTAAAACTTTGAGTTCAAATCTTGTGTACTGAAACCATATTAATATATTTGTCTTGTGTTTTTCCAGTACTATCAGATGGTAAGATAGTGTTGTCAATAAATGGAACAAATGAACACAGTGTAGACTTACATATCTGATTTTTCTGCAAGTTTTAAAAAATATTAACTCCAGAAACTTTTGCAATGTGGAACCAAAACCTGAACAGTGTATGTCAATAGAGGCATTGCCATTTCTGTGAAATACAGGATGTATGCACAGGAACAACACCTGCAAGCATTCAGCCTTTGGCAACACAAAAAGACTATTAAGTCACACTCCGCTTGCAAAGCACCAGACCTCCAAGTTCTTGCACTAAATAATTGCTACTGATAAAAGCTTCCCTACTCTCTACTTGTTCATTATTTCTATTTATCTTTATTTCTCTTTATGTTATTATATGTATTAACATATGCATTAATATAATCTGTTTCAAAACATTGTAACATGTACTTGCACTTACTGAATAGCATCTCATTAGATTTACTTATTTTTCAAAATAATTTTCAATCTTAATCTTGTCCCACCATGTCTCTGCAAGCTTTCTGCTTTCTGCAAAAGCATGTTTCCTGAGTGTGAAGGCATGAAATCCTGCTTTCTATAACCAGCAAGCAAAATATATTCTAAAGAGATATCTTGCATTTAAAAGAAAACAAACAACAAACAACCCAAAACTTTATAAAAATCTGGGCCAAAAGAAATATCACTTCAAACATTTAATACGCACCATGCAGATGAAACAGTCTAACACCTAACATCATACTGCCACTTCAGACAGGTATATATCAGCGCTTTCTGGGAAAGAGAGACAGCATAGACAGAAATCTTCCCTACATTTTTCTGAAACATCTTAGTTCTTAAAAAAATGTAACTTGTCTGAAACGAGCTCTGTAGCTCTACTAACATTGAATAGACATTTTAATAGTCAAGAAAGTTACTATATTTTCCTAAGTGAAAGACAAAACGTAAAAGAATCATTAGATAATAAGGGCAAGTGAGTATGTTTGCTTCCAATTTATTTTTAAAGAGATCTTAATTCTTATTTTATTAGTCCGACTTGGATGGCACTCACAAAAGCAGCTACTCCATATAGTTTCCTTAAAAATACATGAATAAACAAATAAATGTATGTTTTATAATTCATAAAAATCTTCCTGTAATTACAAGATAGGGATTCAGCAAAACAAAATAGAAACTCAGTACTGCTATATTTAAAGTTTGTTTAAAGACTTTAGAAGTAATTTACATTATAGAGAGTTTCTTTCTTTTTACATTAGATTGACATTATTATTATATAGCAACCAAAAATGTCATAAGGAGGGCTATTGCAGTTCGCATGGAGTAGCTGATAAACATATGGTTAAAGAAGCGATGTGCTTCACAATTAGGTACCACAAAGAGTTATTATGGTAATGCTCTATCTATGACTTGACCTTCATGTGGCAGTAAAAGAATTTAACAATTGGAGGCAGCACATTCCATTTCACCAGTAACGGGGCAAAACACGGTAGAAGAAACAGGACAAGCAAGACACTAAACCAAACTTGGCTCTCTCTGGTGTAGCAGATGTTTTTGCTGTGGTCCCTAATTTCTAGGCTCTTAGAGGCTTTCAGATTTAGCTTGCATACTTGCCCAGTATAATAAAAACCCAGCATAATAAACCCCGTATAATGAAAAAAAATGCCCTTTTTTTCCCCCTATGTATAAATATAAGGAAAGAAAAACCTTCAGTGTTAAAACAACTTAGATGGAAATTTAAATAAATATGCACATTCAAATGTAAATGCACAGCCACAGATATATCCTTTTATATGGGTATAATTACCTATTATACAATATAATATACCTTTATATTCCACATGTAATTCTATAATGTACATATATACATATGTATATGTATATATATGTAGGTATATATAATTACACATAGAATCTGTAGTAAAATTGATCAATGCTTACACACATGTAACCATAAAAGGATGGGTTTATTAAGGTTTTTTTACTGAAAAGACCTATTCCTTGCTCCACTGATGCCCTCAGAGGGGCATAGCTACAACTCTATTAGCTCTGCTTGTAATAAAAGCTGTAAAAGTTATATGGTTTTTATGTAAGTGGAACAGAAATGCTTTTATACTCTGCCTGTCTTCTAACTCTCTTATTCAGGTACCCGTCTTCAGAGAAGGTTTCAAAGAACACCTTGGAAATTACAGGCTTCAGTAACAAACTATGAGAAGGTATAACTGAAGGACACCTCACATGGATACATACAGAAAAAGTCAGCATGGCTCCTGCAAAAAATCCTGCCGTACCAAAATTTCAGACTTCTTTGCACAGAGATAAGGGTAGTGTAACTGATAAAGTCCACTTTGATTTCTATGAGGTAAAGGAATTTAATTAGCTATAGCATAAGATGAAAACCCTGGCGTGTATAAATACACAGTGACTGAAATATACAGTGTAGAGGGTAAAACTGAATGGTTAGCTCTTACAGGAAATTGCCAGTGAAGTTTTGCCAGTATATACTAGGATCTATACTATTTAATACATTAAAAAATCACCTGTAAAACAAAAGGTAAAATGCAGGTGACATTAGTTCACTAATGATATGAAGGGGTTCTTTTATGCAATAAGGTAAATGGTCAATTATGAAGAATCACAGAAGAAATTGTAACAGAAGCCTGGGCAATACTTGGGCCTGATGAACCAGCACATCTGCCGAGGCAAAAGTCTGAAAACCACTGTTATATTACATGTTCGAAAAACATTGTTTTCTTCTTAAAAGCCTTGTACGAGTAAGCTGTAATTTTTTCTCCTGTAGTGTTATTTTCCCATAAGTACATTTAAATGCTCTTTTCACTGAGGTGGAAGTTGGAAAACAGCCCTTTTAACAAATGAATGGTAGATTTTCCTTCATCAAGATTTTATTCCATGTGATTCTCCATGTATAAAAACAAGAAAAAACCTAAAAGTGATGGTTGCTTAAGTCTACAACAACTTAGATAAAATGTAATTCAGTAACAACACTGAGATGAAAAACACAGACCTTCCCATATGCATCAGATTAAGAATTTATGGTCACTTATTTTTATATTTAGTTCTTTTCTCCTTTTGATGGTGCTCAGAATCTACATTCTGATTCTGTAAATTCAACTGTACAACAACTCAATGTCTGAACAGATCAGCGTTTTAAAATATAACATATGAACATAATATTTGAACAACTCTGGGAAAACTGGTATCAACTGAATAAAATCCCTACACTAGGCTTAACATAGTTTCTGGCACAACTTCCTTTATTGAGGTGGCTGTATTTAAGAGAGAGTATGTTGTTGGTTTTGTGTCAGAAACAGTAGTTTCTGGAGTTGGAAATAGATAGTTTCGTGAAGTGTGTCAATAAAGGAAACAAGTTGTGGAAAACATATATAATTACACTGATTTTTACTTGTACCTAGTGAAGATTACACTAATTTGTTTATAGACACTTGCTGAAAGATGATATCTCAGTATGAAGTCCTTTTTAAAGAAACTGGTCCAGATCTTTAATTTATGAGGAAGCACATGCTGACCGAGTAATACTGGCTCTGAAAGGATGAAAACCCAGTAAGTCTTGTTCTATTGGTAAACCACTTGATGTAACTGTCAAAGACTTGCAAATAAAAATTGCATAAAAAAGGCAAAACTACCTATTCAAACAGGACAAATTTATGCTTGTGAAGGCCAATAATAACAATAATAAAAAGACTCATGTTATTAATTAGGAGAATGATACCAATGTTCTAGATTAGGAACCAGCTAGTGCAAACCTGCTACCTGTGTTGGCAGCATTTTTTGGAACAGCAGTAATTTAGAAGCCAAAACAGAAAATTAAGTCATATTGTACCTCTAGGGGCTCACTGCCATCATCAGAGAAGTGAGAGTTATGGACTGGATTTATAAGCTACAGACATTCTTGGTATAGATAATAAATCTAATTATGAATACCACAGAAATAAGGACAATGAAACTCATTGCTTTCATTTCATGGGGAACTAAGTAGACAGAAATAGTAACTTTAACCTATAAAGCATGCTTTATCTCCACAAACTAATGGACCTAAGAAGAAAACAGGAGCAACGAGAAAAACCCAAGGCCACTGATAAGCAAACTACAGTGTTACTCATGAGTCTACACAATTTCTGCTCTTCATCACTGCTTGAAATAAATGATCTGCTTGATAAATTTTGGAAGAGCAAGGACTGAGGAGGAAGTGGAGCAGAAAAATATGGAGATTACTAATGGTTAAAATAAATTATCATTTCCACTCTTTCTACACCCCTATAACAACATCATCTGTAAGAACCAGAACATATGTCCAACTCTGGCACAGATAAATATATGCACACAGATAACAGAATATGAATTGGTTGAACTGTCTTCTGTATTAAATTACACAGATGCGAAATAAGGTCTACAACATCACCTTCAGAGGCAAAAAGGACATCATAAAGATGGGCATTTCTCTTATTGTAAGTTAAAGAATCTGTACAATGTTTTTAAATAACACTAGTTCCCTGGAAATGTATTATTTATTATTCCTTAACATGCATACTAATAGTACACACTTTAATATACTGATTTTAAACAGTGCTGTATAACCTATAAGTCTATTTATAGGCAAAATAAAGCTCTTACCGGTTATTACTACGATAAAACACAGTTAAATTAATCAGAATCAAAAGAAAAGGTACTTTCTCTCATTCGTTATTTGGAAAGTGGAAATTCCCTTTGGAATACACATTTTTCATAATTTCAGATCACGCTTGACCTCACCTCTTTTGTTTAACCAAGCCTATTAATCAAATACATCCCAGAGGTGGCTAATGATCTTCCAGAATTCTAATAGAAGCAGAAAGTCAAGGACAGCACAAATTGATCCACATCACCTACCCTATTAAGTTTACAATGCTGACAATGCTTCCCTAGCTTTACTCAGAACTGCAGCCCATCTGCTTATTTTAAGAATACTGCTTAAGAATTAAAACAATTTGACATACTAACTCCCAAAGGATCAGATGACAGATTTTTGTCTCAGTGCAGTATACCGCTTAAAACCTATGTTGTAAGTTCTTTCCTTCAGATACAAAGAGACAGATAAAGTTACTTTTATAAACATCTCTGGAAAATGTAAGTACCTTCCCATTGAGTGACCATTGCTGACAGAATATTATCTAATAATATTTTTTAGAAATAGTGTGTATTATCAACTTTTCCACAGTTTTGTTCTCTTCAGTTTTCATTATTCAAATGTATAAGTAGAATTTTGTGCTTAAATGATCAACGTGGTGAAAAGACATGCTAAAAACGCGCAGCTGAAAAAAACGCAAGACAAGACACAGCAGTGGACAATATTTCTGTCCTTCATGGCCCCCACAAAATAACACAAATACATCAGATAGATTTTTCCAAAAATTGGAAATAATGCTTCCCATGCTGCCTTTACACAGCAATCGCAGCAACGACAACATCAAAGATCCATTGCTACAACAGTTACCCATATGGCAAGGATGGGTTTTACCCTATGTTTTGCATATCTCTAATTAAAAGGATTGGAACATCTTTTGTTGGCATAGATGTGCGAAACCAAACCTACCAACTCAGTTCCCACCTAACACAAACTGTGATGGGAGATAGCAATCCAAGCTTGGGGCATCGCTGCGTAAAGTATATACTGCTATCCCACAGCAGAAACTCAAAGAAAAGGAAACATTGCCTTTCCCTGTCAAGGGACAAATGCCTACGATATCACAGAGATTAATTAATGAGATGAACTGTATTGCTAGTC
Source organism: Eurystomus gularis (assembly GCA_013400335.1). Classification (NCBI taxonomy): domain Eukaryota; kingdom Metazoa; phylum Chordata; class Aves; order Coraciiformes; family Coraciidae; genus Eurystomus; species Eurystomus gularis. The sequence goes on along the minus strand of VZZY01021826.1, from coordinate 20,968 downwards.
ACCACACACTGCATTTTTCCCCTAAAAAATATTGAGGAAAAGTTAAATGGTATTTGAGGCAGAAATAGGAGTTGATCTGCTATCAGAATATAGAGAGGGGTTTTTTTCTGAATAAGGAATCTATGTGTATATCCACTGTTACAAATTGTGCCATGTTTGGTAGAAAGAGGATGGCATGAATGTAGAGAAATGAAGGTCTCAGTCCAATAGTTGTTGAATATCCAATGTAATGAAAGATCCATTATTATTCATGTTTTAGATAGTAAACAGAAGAATGGAAAGATGATAAAACAGGAACATCTAAAATCATGTGATTTTTCAGAAAAGGAAGAGAAACAGATGACAAAACAATGAGAGATTTACAGTATGCTTTACTGCTTGTGTGGAAAGAAATGATTAACAGAACACAGAAACGTACAAAGATGAGGACATAAAAAAGGATTGAGAATAATATTGTTTAAAGAAAATTACTTTGAAATAATGTCTTAACTTCAATTGAAGACATGAAAAGTAATATGAAAGAAAACCTCAAGAACACTATGACTGCGTCAAAGCTTAAAGAAAAGTGAGAGGGGAGCTTTGTTCAGAGTCCCATTAACCAAAAGCTTTTGATGACATGATTAGAATCATCTTCCTAGTTCTCCACTGCTCCAGGGAAAGGACTTAATGCCCTAAATATAGCACATAGTCGCATATTTGAGGTGAAAAAGACTGCTTCGCGGAACACTCAGAAGGACAGTCACAGTTCTACTTACTGCCCTCCCCCTGCTTAACTCAAAACTGGAACTGGAGCACCAGTGGATGCTCTTACCCATCTTTCAAAAGTTAAACCAAATGTATTAAACCTTTGTCTGTAAAACAGATTTATTCATGACTGTATCCTGAATGCATTTTTCAAATACAAATGCTCACTTTAAAACTACCGGTTTGTTTTTTAAATCAAGGAGGACTACATGACAAGAAAATCTGAAAACTATCAATTAAGCAGTTAGGACCAGTGCTGTTTAATATCTTCATCAATGACATAGCGGCATCGAACGCACCCTCAACAAGTTTGCAGACAACACCATGCTGAGTGGTGCAGCTGACACACCAGAGGGACAGGATGCCATTCAGAGGGACCTGGACAAGTTTGAGAAGTGGGTCCATGTGAACAACAGGGCCAAGTGCAAGATCCTACACCTGCGTCGGGGAAATCCTTGGTATCAATACAGGCTGGAGAATGATGGGATTAAGAGCAGCCCTGTGTAGAGGGACCTGGGGGTGCTGGCAAATGAAAAGCTTGACATGAGCTGGTAACGTGTACTTGCTGCCCAGAAGGCCAACTGTATGCTGGGTTCCATCTAAAGAAGCGTAGACACCAGGTCGAGGGAGATGACTCTGCCCCTCTATTCCACTCTGGTGAGACCTCACCTGGAGTACTGTGTCCAGCTCTGGGGTCCTCAGTACAAGGAGGATATGAACCTGTTGGAGTGGGTCCAGAGGAGGGCCACAAATATTATCAGAGGACTGGAACACCTCTCCTATGAAGAAAGGCAGAGAGAGTTGGGTTGTTCAGCCTGGAGAAGAGAAGGCTCTGTGGAGACATTAGTAGCCTTTCAGTACTTAAAGAGGGCCTGTAGAAAAGATGGGGACCATCTCTTCAGCAGGGCCTGTTGCAACAGGACAAGGAGTAAAGGTTTTAAACTAAAAGAGGGGAGATTTAGACTAGATAGAAGGAAGAACTTTTTTACAATGAGAGTAATGAAACACAGGAAGAGCTGGCCCAGAGAGGCAATAGATACCCCTAACTATGGAAACATTCAAGGTCAGGTTGGATGAGGCTTTGAGCAACCTGATGTAATTAAAGACGTCCCTACTCACTGCAGGAGGGGTGGACTAGATGACCTTCAAAGGTCCCTTCCAACCCAACCCATTTTATGATTCTATGATAAGCACACAGAAGCCACCAGAATTCTGAGTAGTGAGAGGAAGTAGACCTGAATTACTCACAATTTAACTTCAGGAAAAACTAAAATGATAATTCCTCTAATTACAACAGTTCTATAAAGACTTCTGAAAACTGTTAGAACAGAGAAAAAAATGTTGAACTACATAAAATTTTATCAAATCATCAGACTGAAGTGCTAGGGCCTGAGCAATAGGCCCTGAATTGAAGTTGACCTGTGGATGAATCTCACAACCAGATAGGGTGTTTTTTCTCACAGAAACCAGCAGAGGATTCTTTCTTCTAGGAAATTAGCTGGTTAGCTGTGGGAACAGACACTCAGCTAGGCTGAGAAATATGTAATTAAAACCGAAACAGATAGAGATACCCCCTTCTTAGGGCTCCTTCCTAGTATTGGCTGACCTTGGACAGAGCCCGGCAAGAAGGAAAGCTGCCAGGTGTCCTGCCTTTGAAGTTATTTTTAAGGTTGCTCATGCGACCAGAGTTGTTTATTCAATGTTATAAAAGCTGGACCCGCTTGCAGCGATGTCGGAAGCCTACCTACAGGAGGACATACCGCGTAGGACTTCCCCATTATCAGAAAAGCCCCCCCAACTTCTTGCTGCAACCAGGGCTCCCCAGCGACGGCGGGACAAGACACCAAACAGGACAGGATAAGTGTAACATACTTCACAATGTATCTTTGCAACAATTACCCTGATGGCTTTTGTATAACTATGCTTGGGCTCCTAACTTCGCTTATTTTTTCTTCCATTATATCCTCTACTATTATTAGATTCATTACACTGCTTATTCCCCCTGCTGCTAACTATGTCGTGTCATCCCTGTACCCATCAGACTTAGATAATAAAATCAGCTTATGCTTGCTGCTGGTGGCTGTGTCCTTTATGCTAAACCAGGTAATTGGCAAAACACAGACATAAATAACTATGATTTGAAGGATCATCATTCTCATCTTGAAGATTATCAATTTTATTCTCTCCTGTCTATATGATGGAAAAATGAACACCATTACAGGAGTTCTGGAGGGGCACATTTCTTTGCCACATGGTCCCACACCTCCAATAAACTGTTTGCGTTGACATTCAGAAGACAGACTTGAAAGAGCAGGTCAAGTCCATTGTTCACATGAGGGCTTTGAAATCCAGTACTTTTGAAAGACAACTTAAGTTAAAAATTATATAACAAAAGCAAATTACAAACATGAGTTGGAAGCTGCAATGCATCCAAACAGTAGTTCTCATATCATAAACAAACTTCTTATGGGAATGCCATAATCTGCATGCTGCAGTGATATAATTTCTCTTTTTTCCATGATCCTACAGAATGTATTTTTAGGACTTTTAAAGAAAATTATATATAGGATATATTTTTTGCCATAGAATTACCTATTTGTTGAAACTTTTTGCTTTATATACTTTTATTTTGTTGCCTCCTTTTTTCTCTACTTTTTCGCTATAATGATCAGCCAATTGGAATCACCATCCCTGGAGATATTCAAAAGCAATCTGACAGTTTTGAGCAACTGACTCTAGTTGCCCTAGTTGCCACTGCTCGCGCTTGGACAAGATGACCTCCAGATGTTCCTACCAACCTCCACCATTCTGTGAGTCTGTTACAGCTTTGCAGAGCAAACAGGCTGCAAGGAAAGTAAAGCTGATTCAGTCCAGGAATGCTTCATGATACGAGGCAGAACACAGTCAAGTGTGATGGACAGGGAGACTTTCATTAAAAGACTTTCTGACTTAAACATTGAGGTGGCACGCACTGCAGGTAAGACATAGAAACAGGGCCAAGATTTGGTGAGTCAAGGGTCATATCTTTCTGAAGTTAATTCCTAATGAGTAAAGCATTGTGTATTACCCTGTGAACTGCCACATTCTCTGCCTGCATTTAAAAGAGAGCTTTGCAGTGTAAATACAGAAGACAATTTAGAGAGCCGGGGCAGATAAAATTAAACACTGTGGTCTGAAGTATAATCAAAGCTGGAGTTCACTACTTTTCATAACTATGCTCACGATGCTTATAACAGGGCTAGGATGCTTGCCTATTTCAGAACACTGTGAAAAAGAAACCCAAAGATGACTAGATAATGAGCCAAACACACACCTCAAAACAGAGGGAAATTATCTTTTAGATTCTTAGAGAAAATGACTTAGCTAATCAAACTACATATAGGGCAATTCACCTATAGAACCAATCACCACGCAAGCAATGCTAATCTGCCCTAAAATATTCCAAGTGGACTTGGTTGAAAATCATTCTCTTCTCCCTCTGCCTTTATGAAAGCAAGTTATTCTTGTTATGGTGGGAAAGCTTTACTAATAAAAGGTACTGTAAAATACCCTCCATGTGAACTAAATGTAGAAGGCATACATCGGTCTCCATAAAAGGCTTTTTCTACAACCAGTACGCCTTAGCCAAGACCACTTTATCTCTGGCTGTCACATGTGTCACCCTTGGCCTGGTGAGCTGTATTTCTCTCACACGAAATCAGCTGGCTTGGATGGTCATAAGCTGATGTGCTTGGGCATCTTAACTGCTGAACTGACAGAGACAGACTTTGTAAAAAGCAGTGGGCTTCCAGCAAGGTGCCGTTTGTTTGTGTTGTGTAATGGCACAGGGACATCTAAATTAGTAGTGTTGCTGAAGCAGCGGGTACTTTGAGCTGGTCTGTAAAGCTGTACTAGCATTTAAGTAACAGTCACTGAACTTGAAGTAAAATCCTGTCTACTGAAGGTTTTATCAGGCTTAAAGACCTTAAGAGATATTGAGTGCTTAGACTAGAAAGTGCAATATGCACCCATCTCTCTTTGTTATCAGTGAAATAAATAAAAATGAAACCTACAGCAAACTCAGAGCTGATCAAATTAGGGTATACAAATAATCAAATCATTAAATACTATAGTGATTATTCCCATCTCAGTGCCATGTAACCTGGTTAGTGGAAACTTGCAAACCAAATAAAATTATCCATTAAAAAACATTGTCAAGTATTGACATCCAGTTCCTCCAACATGATAATACAGCTCTGTCTATTTTACTCAAAGCACAAATAAGTCATATTTAACAATACTAAAGCAGTACTGGACTATTGGCGATCTCTGAAACATTCCTCCAGGGAATACTGAAATACAGCATGATAATGATTTAAATTAACCCAAGCATAGCGATAGCAAGTATTTTAATTTGTGAGAAAATTGTATCAGAAGCTATGCTATGGTAATTTGATATAATGCATCAAATGAATCAAATGAAAAGTAATCGACTTACAATAAAGACAATTGAATAGGAATGTGCACAGAACTAAAGTAGTGCCACCCCCAATTAATGTACCCTGGTAGCAAATCTATTAGTTTTGCAACTAGGAGGATGCAAATAAATAGGGCACTGGGGACATTAATTACAGGTGGCAGTATTTATATAACTAATATTTTCATCCATGCTACTGAACAACAAAGTTCCATTAGCAATTCAATTTGGAACTTTTACTGAAGTCTATAACAAAAGCCTTAAGCAAATTATGGCATACGTCACAAGTTCATAAAATAGCATGAAACTAATACAAAGAGTTTCAATGGCCTTAGCATCACAGGCTGTATTCATAAAATATTCTGTTGATAATGACCAACTCATCACTACCAAGCAGCAAACCCAGTCTTCACTGTATTGCCTGAACTAGCTATCAATCCTCATGAAGTTATCCATGTGAAGTTTCCCCTGACACTGTCTTTAACTTTCATGTATTCATATCTTCTGTATTTCTATTGATGAAAAAAAAAAATCTTCCTATATCGCTTTACTTGTGTATCCTTACATTGTGGGGTTTTTTTTGGAGGGGTTGGGGATGTAAAGAGTAAAATCACAGGATGGTAGGGGTTGTAAGGGACCTCTGGAGATTATCTAGCACCCAGATCTTGCGGGCAAACAAGCCACTGTGGGCACATCACTTTAGATGACAGCAGTTCACAACATTCTGTAAAAATAGGATGATGATGTCCACCATGGAAATCTGTTAGGCAGTATCATTACCAGAATGAGGCTAATACTTTAAAAAGTTATTATTATTAGGAGGATCACACATCATATCCATATGTGGCAATCTCAGATTTCTTCTAACGAAAACATGCCTATACTTAACTGTACAAAAATAATACAATATAAAATTATCCTTTAATGTAATAAATAGCTCTTGATGTCATGTTTTTCTTGTTATTAATCACAAAGTTTAACAGCAATTTGAAAAATCCAAATCCAACATGGTATGTAGTGGGCAGGTTTAAGTCCAAGTATGGAAGACCATTTACTTCCATTCTGAATTTGGCTGCTGCCTGGAAAGCAGTCTAAGCTCCTGACTATAACAATCTCTTAAATCACTGCTATGGTATTGGTTTTTAGTATTGAATTGTAAGAGAGTTTTGATTAAGGGAGTTCTGATGCTAGCAAAAAAACCCCTAGTAATAAATAAATAAGAGCAGTCACTACCTGCCCCTACCCAATAATGAAGAGGAGATAAGGATAAAGAGTGAGACCATTTTCATGACTGCCATTATGGAGTAAAGTTTTTGAAAAATAAATCCATACTTTGCAAAGGTGAAAGCACCATTCAATTTCTTATCAGTTCTGCCCTTAACTTGCACAGCATGTATTTCTGACCTAGAGCTGTAGGCTTGTTCTGGGAACTCAATATCCTCTTAGTTACAAACTGCCGTGCTCATTCTAACCTCAAGTCTCCCTGTACATTAATGAACTGCTTGATGGTACAGCCTTAACAAGACTGATACCGTCTACTTTTTGCTATGTATATCATGCATCAATGCACTAAACATAATTTACGATTTTAGATTTCAGATAAGTTAATATTACATTTCATTGTGAGTTTTCCAGAAACAAAATGAGTCTTGTAACTCATCATTTGCCTTTCAGAGGCCTCATTTTAGGTCATTTACTATGCATAGATAAACATTCAGATTTTAAATATAAGAAGGCCATTTAGTGTGGCTTAAATTTTGAACGTCTACATTTCCCCATTACAGAATCTTTGAGTGTGAAATTTAAAAGTGAATTTTAATATACTTAGTCAGTGAAGTTCATCCAACAATTTGTCAGATTGCAAAGAATCTTATTTAAAAGCACAGACCTACAGAACAAACAGAAAACTAATGTTCCATTGTCTCTTCTTGCCTAAATGCTTGGTATAGATTTCATTCATTAAAAAGTAATACAACGAAGAAAAAAATAACAGGCAGCAATATTTGCCAAAACTTTGTCAGGTTTCTATACACAGAAGGATCTGTCCCAAAGGACCGCGTCATGTCATGTCATGTCCTATAAATAGGATTATTGTAAGGTTAAGAACCAGATTAAGATCACAAATGAAAACACATGAAATTCAATATGAACATGGAAACCTACTTTTTTTTACTGTTAATTTGGCCAAAGACGGGAACAGATTGCCCAGAGCGCTTGTACTGTCTCCATCTGTGGAGATACCAAAAACCTGCCTGAACACAGTCCTGGGCAACTCAGTTTAGCTGACCCTGCTTGAGCAGGATTGGATGAGATGATCTTGAGCGACCTCAACCATTTTGTGATTCTATAATCACAACTTGTCAATAATAATGGAATACATGAATGCAGGATGATACCAGTTTTGTGTTAAATGCTTGTTCAAACAAGTGACTCTGCAGGGATCAGGCCCATCAGTGTTGCAGACTCTGAAAAAAAAATTAGGCAAATATGTACCCAAGCTGTTTCAGTACAGACTTCTATGACATGTTACTGACCTTTTGCTATCTTTTTCTGAAGGGAAATGAATCTTGACATCAAAGGCTCATGAAACAATAACAGTATGGCTGTTTCTTGGTTATTTCAATGGTACAATGTCAACAGCAGGGTTTATGAGCCTTATAAATGTGCGTTCATGCAGAATAGGGAAAAGGCCACATTTGCATTGAAATTCAATTTTTAATTGTCCTTATTCTTTATTGATGCTTGGTGAATTGGATCTATAAAGAACTGTTTTTAAGCAGAATGAAATTTGACAAATAACAGAGCTGTGTAAACAATTTCAGTAATTATGGCAGCAATTATTCTCTGTTCTGTCTCTTGGTAGCTTTAAAAAGAGGAGAAACAAAGTGACAAGAGACCAACTTTAGAAACCCTGTGGAGATCACAGCATCATGGAAGTCAGAGAAGTCAGTTATCAAAAATCTATGCAACATAGGTTTAAGCACAGTAAGATAAACATTGTCCCTATCTTGAGTTTCAAAGAGGAAACCTTACTTACTCAGAGAAATCAATAGACTCAAATTAATTGAACACAGAGGAAAAATGCCACTCGCACAAAAACTTTAAACAAGAACATACAAAGTTGTGCAGTCACAAAATATTATACACCACCCTATTATTTATACAATAACTAGAAATCATATGGGTATTATTCTCTCTTCAGCCTCTTTTAGAAAAATCAATCATTGCTCTGGATGATAATGAGGATGCCAGCAGCCAGAGATTAACTCTTCAGATAAATTTTGCTGTCTTCTGTAGAGGCGTGGCTACACAGCATGTCCTTTAATCTGAAATGACTGACATTTTCAATGCAGGGGGAGAGGAAATACATTCTAGCAGCACTGGTGCTGTTGAAAGTATGATCACTAAAAAACACAGGTATACTGCATACAAGAGAGATCAGATTATGATAATATTCCTTTCTAGACCAAAACCTCATTAATCATCTAGTATCCGAAGTGTAGTAACTCCATCCCAACAGAGCACTAGTTGCCAGTTTCTCATTCCACACTGACTACAAGTGGAGCCACTGGGAGTATTGTCATACACTGACTACAGAAAGCAGAGAATCCTGAGCATGTCAGTGAATTCCTCCTCAGAAGAAAAAGCTTTGAAACTAGTTAAAAAGATGACAAAATGGCAACCATTTACTTTAGGAGCTTAAAATACAATGCAAAAGACACACAGAGAAATATACAGACAACGAAACAACAAAATGAACCTTGCAAGGAGAAAGGAAGCCTATGAATTCAGAAATAAAAAAAATAATAGCTTTTACAGATGAACAGCAACAGAAAAAATATTTTTAGGACTACAAAAGAAAACGTTAATACCCTAGAGAATATATTACTGATGAGAAGCTAAACTAATTTACAAGTTTCTTGGTCCTTGAGCGTTGTGTTTTTCTGAAACTCAGGAACACTTAGGCAACAAAAAGATAAATATTTTTCATTATCTGTCAATTAAGAAGCGAAAGAGAATGGTACATCTTACCTAGCAAATCAAACCTGAATAATTCAGCTAATTCTTAAACCACAGCTAAAGCAGTTTTGCTGACTATTTTTCCACTGCTCATAGTCTTGTACAACAAAATACTGAAAGTTATGTGGCATTGCAAAGAAAGAATGTGTATTAAGGTATGTGGCCTCCTGTCCCTTGGTAGACTGGAAGACTTTGTCCAAGAGAATGCACCACATTTAAAAGCTGTGAGAAGTGAAGCAGAGGTTACACTTTTGTATTAACCCAGCCACAGTTTGCCCCTGTATTCTTAAGGCATAGAAGTGAAGCAAATCATATGCAAGAGAACGTGGAATCTACAGGCGGGGTTTGACAGATTCATCTCTAGAAGCATTAGTAGGCATCAGAGTCCCTGCCACACAAAGCACACATCATACAAAACTCCGCAGTTTATGGATAAGACAAAAAAGAAACAAGAAGTTAATCAGGATAATAGCGTGCCTAGTCTGACTAATCAAATGACCAGCATCACCAGCAGAGGAAAGACAGGTATTTTTCAGGTATCCCAGTGCAGGCTGTTATTTTAGAAGAGATTTACAGGACAACCAACTAAAGAATCAGAGGTGATCTGCCTGCACAGTAAATCCTCACAGAAAGTAACTATTTAGTTCCTGGAAGGACACATCATCAAATATACAGCTTTGAAAATACAGAACTAACTTGCCAAGAACTAAAAGTTTCCTAATACTTAGTGTCAGACAGCTGACAACTTGGTTGCTTTTGTATATGCTGGGGACTCATTTCTTCCATTTCTAAAATCCTGACTGCAGCAGCCTTGCTCTCACTTTGTGGACCATGAGCTTCCTGTGAGAGATGTACCTGTCACTGCTCCAGTCAATCCGTCAGCAGGAGCTGCCTGTAAAACAGTTGTTACCTCTACACGCAGCATGCAACTACACCTCATCTGTATATACACTCAGGGAACAGTTTACTTTTATATGTCAATATTATTATTAATTACCTGTCTGGATTACCAGAGAAGATGTGTTTAATTAGGCCATATAAGTATGGACTATTGCATGACTGAAATATAATTAATATCTTAAAACCTTGGAGAGCTGATGTATAGGGTAGACTGATGGTAGAAAATAAAACTTAACGAAGCACAGTTAAGAATATGAGAATGCTAATATCAGATAATAAGAAAAAGCTTGTAATATGAAGAACATGAGTCTAATTACAGTGATTTTTCATTTTTAATACCTATCAGAAATTTAATCCCAGCTGCCCCCGCCCCCC
>VZZY01021826.1:0-10451 GCA_013400335.1 Eurystomus gularis | reverse complement strand
CGTAACATAAATAAATTGATTTAATTGTGCAGCTTTTATTTTGAGGGATGAAGAACCATTCTCCTTATTCATGCCCACATTTTATTTGTTACCATTTCATTATATTTGACCAGTTTACTATGATGCCTTCTCCCTCATCTTCAAATCTTACAATGTACTGTGAATCAGTTCATTTAAAGACATTATGTACTAATGTAAAGACCATTGTCTTTGTCTCCAATTCTCTCTGGAACACGTTTTGGTTTATTGTTTGCTAGGGACTACCTTGATGATGCACTAGTTTTCAAATCAAGATAGCAAACCTGATACGTCATTTAAAAATAGATTCCTTTCACAATTCCTCTGGCAATCAGATACATTCATTGCATATTGCCAATATGTGCATTATTAAATGCACAAAATATTAACACAAACCAAGTACTACGAACCCCAAAAGACAAACAGAAGCCAACATCTGATAGCATTTAAGAATTCTCTACCCTTTTGAGGTATCTACACCTCATTTTAACCTAAAAATCTCAGCAGCAAAGTACTGAAGTAACACTGCATAAAGTAATACTTCTAAAATCAGCTAGTTAAGGCTAAAACCAGTAGAGATGGTTGGCAAAAGCAATAACGTGTTATGCATATGTTTTTGCTATCTGGCCAAGTTAAAGGATTAATTGATCACAATAAGAGTTCCTGGGCTTCTGTGTTGAAAGATTAAGAATGGAACATTTTTTACTATCAGCAAATCTTTGAGGAGAAATTGGAGGAAAGATAATAGATGCCAAATATTTGAGATATCAGCAAGATTTTGTCAGGTGGTATAACCAGGTCACAGCATTCACTTGTGTCCTTAAAAGCCATTTTTGCCATTTGGATGGTATACTGAACCTAAAGAACGTATTAACTTTCAGTGTGCTATAAGGTATTCAGGAGATTATGAAGAACAAAACTACATACATGGAATGATTCTAGAAAGGGTCAGAAATATCTGACTAACCTCAAACAGAGAAAAATGGCAATGTCTCTCCTAAGTATATGATTTCTGTTCAAGAGAATTTATCATATGAATGGTGCCAATAAGCATTAGTAAAATTGATACAATGCTGCCCGTGCCCCAAAATAACAAGGACATCAAGATTCCTTGAAGAGGCAAGTTTGATAGAGAAATCTGTATGTTGCTCAAGCTAAAAAAGGAAATTACAGAGAAAAGATGAAGATTTTTTAAGATACTGAAAGAATTAAGTCTCTGTAGGAGAGTCCAACAAAACTAAAGTTATCACAGATATCTGATAAAAGCCTTCTAAAATCGTACAGCAGAATTCAAGGGTTTTGCATCTCACCGAATAATACACATTATATGATTTTATACTTGCACCATATTGATTATACTGATACAAAATAGTTGGCTTTGACGGTAGTCCATTAGCACAAAAAATGTCTGTTCACATGAAAACATACCTTATGCAGGAAAAGTCCATGTTAAATAGCACTGACTGCAAACTGCCAGCATTATAACCAAATGGGTCCTAATAAATATACCCTAGAAAATCCAGTCACTGTTCTTTTTGTTCTTTTAAAAATACAATTTCACAGTTATATTCCTGAAGAAAAGATGCTACTAAGCAAGACTCGCAACCAGACTGCTTGCTCAAAAGGAAAAAGGACCTAAGCACATGTGTCTGTAACACATGAAAAGTGGAGACTGCTAAGAAGTATAATCATTTTTGCCATTAGCTGATCAATAGTAATCAAGGCCTGAGAGTTCCTCCTGCTTCTTGAAACTCCTAGTGTAAGACTGTAACAGAAAACAACAGTTTCTGACACAAAATATAGGTTTATAAGCATACAAGGTTGCCCACACACAGACATACTCCAGGAAGGAGAATAATTTCAAAATTAAAAAATGGGATCCAGGGCACTAAATCAGTGTTTTGCCTGAGAAAGTCTCAGGCAATATGCAAGTCCATCAGCCTGAGAAAGCTTCACCTCAGGATATATGACAGATAGACCAAGGAATTTCTTGCCTCAGCAAGAGGCAATGTTTTCAAGACACTGAAGCAAGTGAAGGGAGAGCCACAGGAAGTCAGTTCATGTACCAGTTAAAGGTATTTGAAATGTTGCACTGTATTAATGTTATGGGTATCATAATATGCTATTGATATGGAGAAGCCTCAATATGAAAATTCTTTTGAAATCATCCTGAAACTATTACTTTATACATACTGTGCAAGATTCATCAACTAGATCTAAGACCTTGAATTAAATTTGGCTGCTGCCCAATTCCTAGCTTCTGAATGGTACCTGAACAACACAGGGGACAGCCCTAGCTCTTCAAGACATTGGACTGACAACAGGCTGTGTACATGATGGATGCAGCTAGCATAAAGCCAACATAATTAACATGGTCTGCCAAGGGCAGACTGAGTACTAAGCTTGGCCATTGGCACTATGCTATCACAAAATGTTGAATAGTGAGCAGTGAATCGATGTGGTGAGTTACATTTGTCCCTTGGTGGTCATCTAAATCTACTCCAATTGGTTAGGTGACTATGCAAGGCTACAAGAGGTCTCCTCTTATCCTCCTACATGATGACAGTTGAAGTAACTGAGAACGTTTTTCAGCATTCTCTGAAATAGCTTCTTTATTACGGTAATGAAAGCTGGAACATGATGATTTGCCAGACACCAGTATCCACACAGAAAAATAGAAGGAATAAAATTAAGTATTTTAATATGCTGTATCTGGCCCAAATCTACACAGTGTTTCACAGGACAATGGAACCTCCAAGTGGATTCTCGCTACAAAATGTCAAAGGTTTTCCATTAAGATTAGAAAGCTTTTGGAAGAATAAGGCAGAAAGGAATTGTAATGACGGTCTTCTCAGGCATGGGGGTAGCACAAGTAGCAATCTTTTTCATAACTTTATTAGTTTTTCATACCTTTGATTTCTATAGTCCACAAGTAACTTTGAGTGATCAAGTGATCAAGTGATCCTAAATGACCTATCATAATAGTTACATTCTTTCAGTTCAGAGAAAAATGGTAAATAAGCATTCCCTCTCCCCTCCTCTAACCACATCACACTTTCCTTCCTTGCCTTTTTTTCAAATACTTTTACTAGTGGAAAAAAATGATCCACATTTTAAAACAAAGTTTAAAAAGCGACACAGCGCTAGCCAACTTCTTGGAGGTGCATTTCTTATGCTGGTTTTCAATTTGAGTGCCAGTGACTTGTTTGAGTCTTATAAGTTTGAGCCTTATATGAGTCTCACAGTAGCTGCCAGAACTACTTCAAGGCTCCTCAGTTCAATGTGCAAAAATGAATTTGCTGTCACAGGGATGAGTCCCGGGCCATTTTTCACAAATAAAAAGACTTCAGGGAATTAGATGAGAGCTGAAGAGACAGTTTGGACAGTCAGCCTCTGCTCATACTTCTATAACAGATACTTGTTATCCTTGAAACTACCCTGTTGGAGTCAGCCTGACACCATCACATTTTCCTACCTTTATTCCTCATCAACCAGTATTTCTGGCAGTCTGTTCTAAAGCCATTTTTGTACTTTTTCTTCTGTTTTGAGTAGGCTGTGACTGTAACATCACATTGTATCACATTTTCTGAAGTAAATAGAACTACTAGCAAGCCCTCTAGGAAATCATAATAGCAAAAAAATCTACAGATGTGGGAAGAGCAAATCAAATACTTATTGAAGTTGTAGAAAACAACATTTTTTCTCTTATTTTTAATGTATGTCATTAGATTTGCAATTCTGGAATTTATCTTGTAAACCAATTTAGTAGTTATTGATGACACCTTAAATCCTGTAGGTGCAGTGGTGCCGCATCATGATCATGTCTACATAATAAGCATTACAAGGCATATTTCCTCCCCTCTCCCAGAAAGACTGACATTTAAAATCAAAGTCCCTCAAAATACTGTATTTTTACTTCTGATTCAACATTTACTGTGATTATTAGAAGTAATTGACCTTGAAGGAAGCATGTACCACGCTCACTCTGCTACATTATATACATTAGACTGGGCCTGGCAAGTTGTCTTCAGCATTTTTTACCCCCTTCAGCTAATTTCTAGTTACTTAAGTGTATCTAAAATCACAAAGTCGAGCTTCAAATATGGTTTGAAGATTATTGGCAGCACAGAGAGTCACTTCTGGTATAAGATCCTTCCTGTTAGCCAAGTTTCAATAGCAGCAGTTCCCTTGATCAAGCAGTGTTGTCTTTGAAAGGTTTAGGTGGAAAAACAAACAAGGGCTATTTCACAGGAAATTCAGATAAATAATCAGTCATGTAAATGCTTAAATGATTTTGCAGACTCAGGACACTGAGGACCAATCTGACTTCCAGATGACTTTGGTTACTCTTCATCTGCATTGTAAGCATGGGAAGAGAAAGGAACAGATATTTTTGTTTTCTTCATTTCAAGAAAACACTCTGAGCACTTCTACTACATAACTAAGCTCCATACACTCTTGCACTGAGAATTATGCTATGCTATTCCCCATCATAGGAAAACCATTGGCAACAAGAACACAGTGATTTATTTGTACTACTTATTAAAGGACTTAACAAAACAGAATTTATTAGTATTACCATGTTTGCCTGATTCCAGCTTAATTTTAGCATTCTTAAGTCATGCAAATCAAAAGGGGAAAAAAGTTTATTTGCCTTCCTTCCTGTACTGAGGGTTCAATTCTTTTTAAGACATCATTTTGGAAATCTTCGTAACTACTAGGAAAATATATGTACTAAAATAATCATGTAAGGTTTCTGCTTCTCCAGGTAAAAGTGTGTGCTTATCTTAAAAAACTAATAGCTTGTATAATACGAATAAATGCTTGAATATTGAGAAAACATTTCAAAACAACATAAATAATAAAAGTACTTTATCTTACTCATTTTGCATCCCTTGAAAATTATCCACACTGTAAAGACCTGATCCATCATCTGAGGAGTACTTAGCATCCTCTTCATTGGAAGCTTTATTTCAGAAGATTCAGTCTATGGCTCTGGGAAATTCAGATTCTGTATTTCATTAATATTGGGGTAGGATTTAAAAGACAGAATGATTCCTTTCAAAACCAAGGCTAACTAATCAATAACATTAAGATTTGACATGGAGGCTACCATTAAACATCATCTGCTCAAATACAACTCCTGAGTACTGCAGCATTTTTGCTTACCTAGTGGCATTGAAAAACATAAGAAAAAAACAGAAGACTGAAATACAAATGAGTGAAAAAACACTGTTGCATACATTTGACTTAAATGTTAATTGTATGTAGAGATGGTAAGACTTCTTAATGAGTAAGATTTGTTTATGTGATAAGTAGCCTTACAAACAATTTTAAAGCACCTGTGTAATGTATTTGAGTTATGTGAGCCAAAGAGAATTTCAATATTTTAAACAATAACTAAAGTGTCAAACTCACGAAGTTCTTAGAAGGTGAAAAAGAATAAGGTCAAATATGTTATCCCTAATTAATTAGCATGGAATACACAGTAGAACTGCATATGCACTTACAACTGCAGAACTTTAAGTTACACTAACTAATTATTATGAACTGCAGGAGACTTCAGAGTCATCTCTGTAGCTCCACATCCTGTCACCAATGAATTTATTAATATTTTGAAGTACTTAGTTTTTATTAAAGGACATGTTATATAAAACAGACAGCAAAATATGTTGGAACTAGATGGTCTCTAATGTCCCTTCCAACTCCAGCCACTCTATGATTCTACAATATTGAGATATTCTGACATTAAAACAAAGTAAAAATAAGTATTAAAGAAAATAATTTAACTGGAACCAAAGATTATCTAAATTAATTTTTTTGTAGCTGTTAAAGCTCCACAGCATTATGTATTATAAAATTAGTTTTTAGAATCTGTCCTGCAATGCAACCACCACCTTGCCATTAAACATTAAACTTGGTCACCAAATGGGATATTGCATTCGATTCACATCCACAGATTTACATACAAAGGTATGACTTTACACATCCTGTAATCTTCCTGCTATATCCACTAGTTAATAAACAGCAATTAAAATCCTGGAAACCTGCAGTTCTTTGTTCTTCCAATAATGAAGATGAAAAATGAAAACAAAAAATGAAAACATAGAAAAAATTAAGGCAAAAAAGTGCTTTATCTTATTTTTCCTGCCCGTGTGTTACAGATTTCATTTAGTATCTATTTTAGAATAAGGGAAAAAAAAGTTTCTGTCAAATTTGCTTTTAAGGTTTATTAAAATGATTTTAAAAAAATATTGATATATGATTATCCTCTCTTCATAACAATAGATGCCTCTGAAGAGATTAGTGGCATCTTTTCATTAGTAAGATGCATTTATTAGCAAGATGGTAAATAATACTGGTCTGATTGCATTTCAGGAGAGAAGGTCTGGGTATTAGCCTGTTTGCAAAGTCTTTTCATTTACTGTGCACAAATTACGTTTTCTTAGATTAAACACCAAACACCACATTCCCAACCTTTAGAATTTTTAACTGTATGCATTTCAGAGAATTTTCTAGTAACAACCAAAATCTATAGCTTCTGAGTAACTCATATCAATGAAACATTCTCCATCTATGGTGATAACTGAGTGACTGCAGACAAGAGATCTCAAATCCAGCAAGGGGGGGGTCAAATACCTGCCCTATAACAGCAGAACCATTATGCACTCCGCTTCCATTTGAAGTATCATGAGAGTCTGAAATATTTGCCAATTAGTAATTTCTAAAAGTATCTTCTGATGAAGAGGAGAAGCCAGAATAATTTTAAACTTGTGGGTTTACAGCCTTTGATTTAATTGGAGGCGATAAGACATCAGGAGCAGTATGGAAGGGAACAGAGACCTTACATTATTGTATCTTCACAGTAAGTAAGGAATTCAAGGAGGGCACATACTGCCAAGCACAACCTAAGGGATGCAGGTAAAGGAAAGAAGTGATGCGGGACTGTCCCACTGCTGGTGGGAAAGCAGAACGGTACAAATAAGAATCATTGTGCACGGGTTACTAAGTATGTATTAATTTGGTTTAAGAATGCTAAGAGATTACTCTGTAAAGGAAAAGACTGCTTTTAGGTGACAGCTGAAGCATAACAGACATCAAAAGAACGTAGAGGTTTAAAAAGTAACACTAGGCAAAGTGGGTAACTAGGAACAGGGAAAGAAGGGAAAGAGACAATTTACTACGGTTAACTGAAAGCAAGTCTGTTCAGATAGAATTTACAGAATAGCAAGAGCTTTAGGAAAATAAATGTGGAGATTTTAAAAATTGTTTTTCCTCTTAAAAGGCCTTGTATATTGTAAATATAAACATTGTTTATATTAGCTGTTTCAAAAAGCTCATCTGATTGTTACACATACTAGTGCCCACAGCCAAGGAGAGAATCATAAGCATTAAAGGCCGTCAGACCTGCTGAAAATATGATTGCTACACCAAAGTACTGTCTCTAGTGGAAAACATGACATGGGAAATAAAGGTTCATGTCTAAAAACCTCTACAGAAGCATTCAGAGACAGGCAGAAGGAGACAAGACGACAGCTAACCCTGTAGCTGGGAAATCTTACACTGCAAGAAATAAAATCTTATTATAAAAAAAAAAAACCCAAAACCTAGTACTGGTGAACACTTTCAAAACCTCAAAAATAGCTGTAGATATTTGAGATGAAAATGTATTTCCCATATAAAGATATTTATGAATTAATCTTTTTTATTTCATACAGCACAACTTGTGACTCCCTACTCTCATATATCTTTGAAAATATCCACCCAAAGCTAAAAATAAATACAATTATTGAAGATGGCAACACAGAAAAAAGGAGCAGCTCAGCTCTAGGTTTTTCAACTATCATCGAGAGACAGTATGTATCTGGCAATCATCTCAGCTAAACAGAGAACCTGGTAACACTTCTTAATTGCACAGTTGCCTAAATAAAGAGGTAATGTGATGTTTTGGTCTGAAAACAAGTAATGAAAACCAGAAGGGAGCACAAGTTTAGAATTTCAAGTGGGTTTCTCTCTATTTTTTTACAACAGCCCACAGGGATTGCTTTAAACCTGACACAATCGCTTTTACTAAGTCCTGTAGCTCTTTGATGGTATGAAGAATGCATTACCCATGGATGAACACAGTAAGTAGTTTTGCTAGGAAAAATTTAGAACCCTGACTGAAACGTTATAGACTTTCTAAAAACTTATAAGGATTCTGCAGCTCTTCAAATCTACACAGGGTTGATAACTTAGAGCACCACTACTGACACCTGAATAGTGTCCAGTTTAGCTTGCACTACAGACTGCAAAAGGCACTCTCATGCGTGATCTTCAGGGCTAACGATATACATTACTGTTATACACTAGCTTTCATTTCGTATCAGAGCAAACATTCAGAGATTCAACTCCTTTTCCCTTCTGAAATACTGCAGAAAAACACTTTGAACAGCAAATGATTACGTCTGAGCAAGCATAAGTTTTGCTGCTGTCTAGTCTTTCTATGACTGGTTTGCTTCTCTACATTAAAAAAGATAATATGCTCAGCCCTACCACCTTATATCTATTTGGATTATTTGACGGGGGACATCCATGTGCAGATTCTATAAAGAATCCTCGTCTTTATAGGGCCACAGTATGTCATTCACCTTCTTGATCCTGACTGTCATACTTTCAGGACTAAGTCATATCTAGACTGCTGGAGATGCTATTTAAGCGGCTAGTATAAAAATACGTACTTTTATTTTATATCTTATGTATGATTACTATGTTCTTTTCTGTTATCTCTTCTACTCAGTAAGTAAATACTGGAAAACCGTTATTAAAATAAAAACTTTAATATGAAGTAATTAACTACTATATAGTTGTAAGAGTCTCATTTTCAGTATCTGAGAGATACTCTGATTTTAACTCCCTAAAAATTTAACTTTGTAAGGTAAAGACCAAAGAAAAAGGCACTTCAAAACACAGTATTTCACAAACTGATAGGAACATTACTAGTCTTCACTCTTCTAATCTGCAGACTTTTGAGATATATATCAAGGCATTTCTTAGGAACCCAGGAGAAAAGAGTCACTAGAGGAGAACTGTGGGTAATGGGAACAATAATACCTGCACTAAAAATTCCTTTGCCTTTCAAAAGGAAGATCAAAGCAAAACATTAATCAAAATGAAAAGGTGGATTTTTTTTTTTTTTCTGTTCTTTTATAAGTAGCATGATCCAGGGCTTCAGTTATTTAGGTATTTTCATTTAAGGTTAAGGTAGCTCATGAATACAACAATTCCACACAGTTATTCTGAACTAATTTAATTTGAAATTCTTTTTTCGTGTGATATTGAAGAATGTATGCTGCTGACTACAAGCTTTCTAACAGCAGGAATAAAAACTTGTCTTATTTTACAATTGCAAATGAGTAAGTATATATGAACTGTCATGGAAAACCAATGTTCAAGTAGTTTGCTCAGTGCATTATCATGACTGTACGGGTAACTCAAAGCACAGAGAATTGAAAAATTCCAACCCTTCCATTGGCTATTTTACGAAATCCCTCTGTTGATAATTTACTACATTCTGTATTTCACACGTTATCTACCTTTTAGAAGAAAATGGTATCTAATCCATAATAGGCCTCACACATTCCTACTAAAAAGTGGTCAGTACATACAGATGGCTCTTGTTAATTATTTTATACAGAGGAACTGTAGCATTATTTACTAAGAATGTTCTTCAACAATTAGTTGTTAAAAGACTATTTACAGTACATCAACCTTACAAAAACTTAATGATCAGTACTGAGATTTTCCATTTCAAGAACTTAATGAAGATTTGTTTTCATTTTCTTATCATTAGAGTAACTTCAGGAAATGGTTCAACAGCTTATGAATACCTACAAAATTACATTATTTCTTTGAGAAAAACAATTCTCAGCATCTTTGCTTTGGAAAAAAAAGAAAAAGGAAAAAATCCTCTCGGGAACCTTTGGTTCACAACAGAGAATTGAAATTTGACAGATATGGGGTGAAGCTTATGTCAGAGGTTTGGTTTTTGTCATTTCTATGGCAGCCTTTTCAATGTAGTTTGCATACGTTCCCTAGAGATAGAGATTTTAGCAGATAAACTCTTTGGAGATTCCCTTCACACTTTTTACTTTACATTCTTTGTGTTTGCAGCTCTATTGAATATGCACAAAACCCCTTTGCCAAACAAGCATTTTAAAACTCCAGTCTGTAATAAAGCTATGCTCTGCCACTATATTGTTAATAAAACAAAAAATAATTGGATTAACCTGAATAGAGGGTCAAAACTAGGTCGAGTGTCAGTTGTTCTCATCCTTGAGAACTTCTAATGTGAAAATTCAAACTACTAATAGGACTCATCTGGATCTGGGAGTTTTCAGGGTGCAAGACAGAAGATACTGCACTTGTCTGACATACATACATACATACATATA
>VZZY01021825.1:248097-301361 GCA_013400335.1 Eurystomus gularis | reverse complement strand
AGGGGGAAGGAGAGCGGAGCTGGGGCCTGCTGCGGGGGAAGCCGGGGCGGCCTCGCTGGCACCGGGCCGGGGGGAGAAAAGGCGAGGGAGGGGGGTTGCGGGGTGACCGCAGCCAGCTCGGCTTCCCTCAGCCCCAAGGGACCCCGCGATGTGGAAGCGGGAGGTTGGGGGTGGCTTGTGTTTGACAGGTGTCACTGCTCGAGGTCTGAATGGCCCCCCCCACCTTTTCCTCCTTAAAATTTTTTTTTTTTAATTATTGTTATTATTCTGACATTTGCAGAGGAGAAAGCTCATCTCAGATTCCATCACGATGTCAAAATTTGACCGGATGAATTAAAGAAATTTTTGAAAGTATAAGCGTTGACAGCTGCGTTAATGAAGCACAGTTCCTCGTGTGCTGCTGGACAGATCGGAGCAGTATCAGTGGTGTAAAACAGCAACGATGTTTTCGCAAATGATTAATGCTGCAGGAATTTATTTTAGGTAGAGCGAGGAAGTAATGCCCGCTAGGAATTTCCAGCGAATACTGGAGCCTTACCAAAAATTTAATCCTGCTGAAGGAAATGAGATACTCAAATTGTATTTCACCTTTTTTGTCTTCTACATACAAACTCTTAAACTAAGACATGTTTTTTGCAGTAAAAGCATAACATAGCTGATAGACTTCTGTAAGATAATGAGATAACACTATCAGAATAAGGGACTACATTGGCATTTTCCCAAGCTGCAAAAATACACAGTTTTGTTTGCTTTAAAAACTTGTTCCCTGGACAGAGTGCTATAAATACAGATTTTTTTATTTTTTTTTTTCCTTCTTACTTTGGTGTCCACAGTAATTGAAGAGCTGAAAAACTATAACCTGCAATAATTTGTTCTTGTCTTTCACTTTAGAAATAGTGGGACAATTAAAGGTTTTTTTCGTGCTTGTTTTTATTGAGATCCAAGGGAGCTGCAGTGAAGATTTCAGTGATCCTCGTGGGAAGCAGAAATGTTAAACCACCAAAAAATGACTTTCAGATTTGTCTCTTAATATCTGAGGCATCATCCTGCTGGCTGCCCTACAGTCCGTAGCATCTTGCAAGTAATCCAGGATGGGTGGCACTCAAATTGCTCTAGTATGAGTGGGGTTCGAGGGGGAGTTTTCCTTTTCTAACATCAAAGAGCAGAAGGGGGGTCTTCTGCCTTCCTGAGCATGTAGCACTGCCACACAGTGAATTTTAAGAAATCAGCAATGAAATTTTATAGCTAATATATTTTATGGAACAATTTTACCCCCAGACACTAGGAAACATACCTGGCTTAATGTCTTCGGGGTTTCTACCAACACCACCTGGATCATGCTGAGGGTCCAGGGAGTTCCTTCACTGCAGAATTCCTTGGTCAGCTGTACTGCTCTGCCCATCAGCAGCATAACACCAGAAATCTTTCCATTCTAAGGTAATTTTAGGAAAATAAGGTTGCTTAATAACTACCCCATCTTCCCTGTTTCTTCAGTCTGCTTTGAAAACATCTGAAGGCTTCCCCACCCTGACTGGCGTGTTCATAAAACTTTGAGGATTTGTTGACTAATATTTCCTTTCCTGTTGGAATCTGCTGAGCTCTGCTCTTGTAAATGCTCTTGCTTTAACTGCTCTTGGGTTAGAATAAACTGAACCCACCCTATTGTTCTTTTATTGCATTTTATTTTATGCGTACTGCATTTTGCTCTTACTCTGGCTGTTTGTGTTAAAATTTATGAATACAGATGTGCATTTTCTTTAGGACAGACCTTTTTCCTTTGAAACCCAAGATGGTTACCTTGGTGTAAGGGTTTCATTCCAGCTAACCATTGGAAATAAGGACAGATTTTCATAAGATATCCCCATATTTGAACTGATAGCCAAAGCAGAGAATTTGAGATCTGTTGCCTTTTAAGCTCTTGCTATGGCAGGAGGAAAAAAAAAACCAAACTTGCAAGGTTCTGCAACCTTCAGCAATTCTCACACGCTATTCATGCTTAGTGACTTCTGATCGCTGCACAAAAGAGGGCTTTGCATCAGCTTCTGTGCAATTTGGCAAATAAAATGAAGAACAGTGTCTACCATTCAATGATAGAGATAAATATATATATATATATATATATACACACACACTTTCTTCAAAGAACTGAAAGGAGTGGGAATTTCAGGGTAGATTGTGTTTTTGTAGTTGTGTCTTCTTTAACAGCAGCATTCGAACGGAATTGAGACAGAAATGGAGCTCATGAATTTGGGCACGATTGCTTCTGGAGGGTAAAAGTCTACAAGCAATCATCCTGCTCTGCTGCTACAACCTGCGGTGGGGGCTTCACGTGTGTGCTCCTGGAGACACAACAACCGAGGTAATATTTCACACCGTCGCGGTGTTGCAGCTTTCCCAATATACAGCAGTTTTTCTTCAGGGCCACTGCTGTCGAGGAAGCAATTATATGAAGATCTCGGCTTTTACTTTTAAAAATCTCAATTTCACAGTTACAGAGGAAAGTTTGAAAACGCGGCCCACTGCCGAAGGTGATTTCTGTTTGAGGTGGTTTATTCTGGGCTTCGCGAGTTTGGCTGTTTAGGGTCACTTGTGGAGGAGCGTGTTTGCTTCTGCTGAACTGAGCCAAGCTGCTCTTCAGTTAGACTGGGTTTAGAAATCACAGCGTTTCTACCAAACTGCTTACAGTTAAACTAGTGCTGCTTAGACAAGGATCATCTCAGCAGGAATACTTGTCCCTGGCTTGGAAACTCAGTAGCTTGCTGTCTGTCGTTTGTCTATGGTGCAAAACTCTGGAGGAAGCCTCTTGGGACTGGCTCTGGCTTTACCTGAGGGTTGCTGCAGCTCCTGCCCGTATTCAGTTTGTGTGGCAAGGTTTTGGTAGCTGTGGTCTACAGGAGTGGCTTCTGTGAGAAGCTGCTAGAAGCTTCCTCTCTGTCCGACGGGGCTGATGCCAGCCGGCTCCAAGGCAGACCCACCGCTGGCCAAGGCCAAGCCTGTCAGTAACACCTCTGTAATAAAATATTAAGAAAGGGAAAAACAAAACAGAAACTTCAGCCAGAGAGGAGTGTGAATATGAGAGAGAAACAACTCTGCAGACACAAGGTCAGTGAAGGAGGGGGAGGATGTGCTCCAGGCACCGGATCAGAGATTCCCCTGTAGCACGTGGTGAAGGCCATGGTGAAGCAGGCTGTCCTGCAGCCCACAGAGGTTAGTGGTAGAGCTGATACCACCCTGCAGCCCATGGAGGACTCCACACTAGAGCAGTTGGATGCCTGGAGGTGGTTGTGCCCTCCAATGTGACCTTCCCATGGGAAGCCTGTGGTGGAGGAGGCTCCTGGTGGGACCTTTGGAGGGAGGAGTCCGCGCTGAAGCAGGTTTGCTGGCAGGACGTGTCACCCCATGGGGAGACCCATGCTGGAGCAGTCTGTTCCTGAAGGACTACACCCTGTGGGAGGGACCTCCTGCAGTAGTGAGGGGGAGAGTGTGAGGAGTCCTCCCCTTGAGGAGGAAGGGGCAACAGAAACAACGTGTGATGAACTGCAACCCCAGTTCCCTGTCCCCCTGTGCCACTGGTGGGGAGGAGGTAGAGAAAACTGGGAGTAAAGTTAAGCCTGGGAAGAAGGGAGGGCTGAGGAGAGGGTGTTTTAAGATTTAGGTTTGATTTTCTCATTATTCAACTGTGATTTGATTGGTAATAAATTAAACTAATTTCCCCAAGTCAAGTCTGGTTTGCCCATGGTGGTAGTTGGTGAGTGATGTCCCCTTGTCCTTATCTTGACCCGTGAATCTTTTGTTATATGTTCTCTTCCCTGTCCAGTTTAGAAGGGGAGTGCTAGAGCAGCTTTGGTGGGCACCTGGTGTCCAGCCGGGGTCAACCCACCACGCTGCTACAGGAGTCATTGGAGAGAAAGAAGCAAGCCACAAACCCCCAAAGTAAATGTAACTGAGGCAATCCAATCTGCTCGAGGTCCTTGGTGTACCTCTATCCAGGGTAGGTCCCAGGAGCTTGGTACAGCTCTCCCACCCTTGTAAATGGGGAGTAATTCCCCCCAAATCAGATCAGGGTTCTGACAAGAAGGACTTGATCCCCCCCCACTTGTATCCATGCACATCTCAAGCAGTCAGAAATCTTTGATCCCCATGCAGATGCCCTGGTGGCATAAACTTCACTCTTAGCTACGTCTTCCAGGCAGCATCAGAAGGCATACACTGTGTTTAAAGGAACACTTGCTAAAAGTATTTGTTGTTTTGAACATAATCGAGATGATCTGGTAGATAGTTTCACCCAGAGACCTCAGAGCCTGGCTTTTTTTACTGCACCGTAGCTGTTTATAAAATAAGATTGTTTAGTTAGTTATTGACCTCGGGGAATGCCTCTAAAAACCTGCAACGATTCACTTACATGTGAATAAAAGCAGTGAATTTCCTTCAGCTGTGTTTGCTTTTTGAAAATATTCCAGTCAATTAGATTAGTAGCTAGAAATGTTTATGGAAATAATTCTAAACCCATTTTAGAGGGTATTCATGGAAAGCAAAATTTTATCTCAAAAACACAATCTTCTTACTGGGTGTTAATTTATGTTCATCAGCTCAGGGAACACAAACCAGTGTTGTTTGTGATTTGTCCAGGTTGTGTATCTCTCCTCTTTATCCAGTCTCATCTCTTTTTTTGCCGTGCTGCTTCCTATTCCTCTGCCACGCCAGGGATGGAAAATATAACATTTTATTTGTTCCCTTCACACCTTCTGCATTTCTCTCTGAACAGAGGGCTTCTTTCTCGAGCAACAGTGAAAGTAAACCGCTATCACAAAGCAAACTTGGGGCCCTGCAATATAAAACCACTCCCTGCAATATTTAAATTCCTTTGAAAACCATCCTCTGCCATATGTCTATAAACACCGTCCAGCTGCAATGAGCTTATAGATTCTTGGAGACCATCTGAATTTAGCAAAGAAGTAACAGTAGCGGGGGCTGAGATAGAGGCAAGTGCCATCATAAACATTTCATGTAGGTCTTCTGAAACTTTTTATTCTTTCTCTGTCAGCAATTGTTGGGTAGAACTGGGAACAAAGGTGTAATAGACTTATTTTTCTTAAATGTGGTTCATTTTTCTAAATAGTTATATGAAAATTATCAGGTTTAT
This sequence comes from Eurystomus gularis, assembly GCA_013400335.1. Classification (NCBI taxonomy): domain Eukaryota; kingdom Metazoa; phylum Chordata; class Aves; order Coraciiformes; family Coraciidae; genus Eurystomus; species Eurystomus gularis. Next base: position 296,218 of record VZZY01021825.1, on the reverse strand, counting down.
TACAGGACATACACTATAATTTTGCACTTTTAAAGACTGAGATTTAAGTTTCATGTCATTGGTACCGTCACAGAAGGAGGCTGAGGTGCGTGCTCCAGTAGTTTAGCATCATGTTCCCAATCCCTTCACTTCGCAAATGACCAAGAGAGAAGATCCAGAGCTCTTGTTGCAAGAAAACAGACCCCCCTTTACCTAAAGGAAAGAAAATCTGTAAGGTTTTTTGTTCCTAAAGCATGCCACTTACACACGTGTTTGTAAGCTGCTCCTGCACCTCACACCATACTGCTTCTGTCGGTTAGTGCTTTTTGGCTGTCCCGTGTCACTGTGTCCCCACACAGCGCTGTCAAACACCAACTTTTCACGACATTTTAAAACCCAAATTACTTCCCTAATACCTTGTAAGTAATTCTGCTCAAACAGCTTTATTGCCTGGTTTACAAACATTTCTGATCCGGTATGTGAATGTATAATATGCTGAGTCGCTTGTGTTATTCCACTACCAGACACCACGTGGCATTTATTATATTAAAATACAATACTGAACACTTCACTCTTAAGTCCAAAGTCTGAACTACAGGTTAAATATGTTCTTCCCCCACCCCCTCCGCCCCCATATTTATCATAGAAACTAGTAGAACTTTTACACAGGCCTCTTAATTGCCTAAAGGTATTTGTTTGCAAACTTCCACAGCCAAATGTGCTAGAAGCATTAAGATTATCTGCAGCACCTCAGTATTGCCAGTTGTTCTCTGACTGCAGCCCTATTGGTTTCTCCTACTTAGAAATGGAATGGCAGAACTGGAGAATTGACAAAAATACAATAAATAATAGCAATGAACCAAGCACAATTACTCTGTCAAATGCCTAGTGTCAAGTACTTGTGGCAGGGATACTGTCATGTGGTCCACAAGAACAAGATTTAGTTGTAAGAAATACCTGGTGAGAAAATTTCAAACCCAGAAGTCTGAGAACACTAAGCTGCATGTGGACAAGCATGCTGAATTCAAGAATAAAATATGTCCTAGGAGGTGTTTGTCCAGCTCAAGTTGCAAGTCCCTCAAAATCAGGATTTTATCACAGGAGAGCTACCAGACGTTTATTGTGAGTCTCGACCACCAATTCCTTACACATTGGTGCTGGCAGAAAGTGGGGTATAAATGAAAGGGGGCATTTTAGTCATATGGCAAACTGGCAAAGCACTTTTACATTTTAATTATGCTGCAGAGAGGTCAAGGCTGGATCCATGTCAGCGAAGGGATAATTTGCTTTTATGGTTTATGAATGTGCCTCTCCAAAACTGAAGAACCAATAACAGGAGAATAAAATAAAATTTTCTCGTGTAGGCTGTTGGTTCTGACAGCCTCCCAGACAGCATCTTGAAATTTTACTAGCTTATCCCACATTACCAAGGGGTACCATGCAGTTCTCAAGGCAGGTCCAGAGCATCTCCAAGTTGAAGGATACAAAAAAACAGTCCCGGCTGTCAGTTGTGGCACAGCATTTGGCATGCCGAGGGGAATCCATAGTAAGATGCATCCATAGTAAGACATAATAAGAGTACAACTCCCAGTAAGACGTCTTTAGCAAGTGCCTTGTGCACATGGAGGTTTAAAAACACAATCAGAAATTTGTAAAAGGATGAGCTTGTCAGGAGAGGGTGACATGCTTTGCTTTTGAGGTCTAATGTTGAGCACCATCCCAGGTTCAAATATAGCTCTTGAATTATCTGTATCCTTTTCCAATAAGCTGTTCTCTAAAAATAAAAAAAACAATAATTATTTTAAAAAGCATAATACTTTAGCTTTGGGACTAGCTGTTTGCAGTTAGGTATGTAGTTCCTCTCCAGAGAGAAAGACCCAGGCCCTGTTATTTGTTTGCTAGCATCACTGCAAGCCTCAAACTCGCGGAGGGATGTGGCTGGGGTTGGTGCTACACACCCCTGCCCAGCAGCAGGACACAGCCCGGAGCCTGCAAGTCTGAATAGCTAAGTATGGAGCAAGGTGCCATACAAAACCAGAGAGCTAAAGTGGTTTGCTTAAGGATAAGACTCATCTCTCCTGAGAGGACACCCCCACCCCTTGATTGCTTTATCTCTGCAGTACTTCGAGGAAGCTCTCTCAGGTAAGGCAGTAGTAAATTCAATGAGAAAGCAGAAGGAAAATGTCTTGCTACAGATTTAATTCCCACTGTTGTCCTCTTACCTCTGTTGCAAACCCGAGGGCCTGCATGCAGGCGGGAGTGTTTCTGTTAGAAATGCTTCTGACAATAAATATTGTGAAAATCAGTGTTGTTTTGTTAAAAAGAAGAATGGATGTGCACCTCCGGTGACCTCTATTTTTCACTTCACTGAAGTGACTATAAATGGCTTTACTTCTCCATCAACACCTTTGCTGTGGACACTATTCATTGTTTTTACTTCACTGCCCATCTCCAGGTGTACTGGATTTTTTACTCACATTTCCAAATGCCACCTTTGCCCCCAGCTGGGGCAAACTGTGCTCTTGCAACAGCAATTCAAAACTTTTGAGTGTGGTTATCCGTGCTGAAGGAGCACCCAGGATCGACACATGGGTACCATGTCCATCCATGGCTCAGCTTGGTCCTCACTGACTCACCCACCAGCACGAGAACAGGGCAGGGGCTGGAGAGAGGTGCGGGTGGACCGGTGGGTCTGTCCTTCAGAGAGTAAGCATGGGAGCTGTAGCCTGGCCATGCAGTCAGAAGAGCGTCAGAAGATGTGATGGGCCAAAATAAGGATCAGGGTTCAGCCTGGGTATTGGGAAGAGACACACGAGGAAGCGCTTGGCAGGAGTTGGGGAAAAGTGCCAAACTCAACAGAGAGGTCTCCCCCGCTCTGGGCTTTATCCAGCCCTGCCGGAGAATAGCCAAGCCAGTGCCAGGAACTGGAAAGTGAAACCGTGCAAAGACAGAGAGGGAAAATACCAAAAAAAACCCCAAAAAACCAGCAAAAAGAGAAAGACATCCCAGCTGAAAAGATGAGAGGAAAGAACACCAAGAGCAAAAAGCCAATGTGCTGGAAATAATTTGTTCAGACTGGCTCTGCTGGGTGATTTCGATAGCGGAGGGACAGAAACTTTGCAGTGCTTGGGAATATCACGCTTGGACCCACTGGTTTATTTACAGCATTTCTTTTGCTCCCCCTCCTGTGCTGAGCTAAAGCCAGTGAGCGAGGTGGAGGGAGGGAGGGAGGGTGAAAAAGAGAGTCCGAGAGCCTTCTGCGGTTGACAGGGGCCTATAAATAGCCGGTGAAGTCTTCTAATACCAATAGTGTGCGTCATTATGGCCCTCCCCAGCTCGCCTCAGCAGCAGCCGTGCCAGCAGGAGCGGGAGCTGCAGCAGCACCCAGAGCCGAGCAGCTGGGCTTGGCATGGATGGAGCTGGGAGAGGGAGGCCAGGAGGTGCAAAGGGGGTTGCACGCTGTCTGCCGCAGTCTGTCTCCGGGAGAAAGGAGGGGGAAAATTGAGCCACGTGTCCCTACAAGCTGCCTCATGTCGCCCAGGCATTGCAAAGCGTATGCCGATTCTTGCTCTGAAAATGCCTCATCCCGAACTAAATGGGCATCCAAGGTCTGTGTCTCCACATGAGTTGGATGCTGGAGGGATTTCTGAAGTCCTGTCGTGCAGTTTGCTCCCCCACCTTACTCCTTCTCATCCTGCAGCAAAGGGTCAGAGGAGGAAGAAGAGGTGGTGGAGTAAGTCTGGCAAGAGGGGCAGGCGGAGTCGGTGCTGCCAGCCGGTGATCCCTTCTCTGCAGGTTTAAATGTTGCTCTCAAACGTGACTAAAAGCAAAAGTCTGAGGGATGCTAGAGAGGATTTCTAGCCCAAATTTCCCCTACTGGTCACCACCGCCCCACACCACTGGAGATAACCCTCTTGTAAATAAGGCTGCTGGTCCTGCCTGGTCTTTTTAAACCACTGCTGTCTAGTCTGGATTTCAGGGCTGGGGTGATAGAGGACCTGGTGCCTTCATTTTCTGAGCTCCCACTCTCAGCCCCATAGCAACAAGATACAATAAAGCACTTCTTGCAAAGAACTCCCATCTAAAACAGTATAAAATGCTTGCATACATATGGGGAGGACTTTATACCAATTGAAATGAGATTCCAGCCATTTTCCTTTTTTTTTTTTTTTTTTTTTTGCAACACTGCCATATTTTTTTAACATCCTGACCTGCTTCATGTCAGTCATTTCTCCATCTGCTCTGTATTCCTTCACTGCTCCTCGAAAGGTTTTGCGAACTTGGATGCAATTTGATGTATGTTTGTAGGAGCGCAGTTAAATGGAGATCTCCTTTTCAGACACCAGTTTCAGTGACTTACAATGCCACTGATGAAAGGATGAGGATGGACTGGCCAAATCCCACTGGTTTCAACCATCATCCGAAAGAAATTTTTCATTACAGGGTGTTGTGGAAATTGCTCGTGTCCATCCAACAGAAAGAAGTGGAGTAACCCGCTGGTGAATTCTTCCTATCTGGTTGATTTGCTTAAAAATTGACCTGTTAAACAAGAAGATGCCAGGCTGATGCAGGCAGGTCTCTCTGCCTAGCCAGCACCATGACATGTGCTCCTCTCCAAGGAAAATGTTAAGTTCTCCCAGATTTGGGACTCTCTGTGGTGTCCACCAGCGTCACATTAGTGTCTGGTGTAGGAACCATCTCTCTATGAAATCACACTGCATTCAGCCACTGGAGACTCCTCCAGGCATCCTAATTTCCTGAAGGTGTTGAAGCTCCAGAGCAGCACGAAGTTGGCTAAGAGCAGCCTCTGCAGAGGAGGTGCAGCCCTCTGTGGATGTTTGAACACTCGGGGAGTTTATCAGTACAAAACCCAGCACAGAGGGAGGAGAATGAGGACGATGGTTAATCTGTTTGGGTATCAATGGAGGTCACAAGGGAGCAGCCCGTGGTGGGCTCTGCAGTGTCAGGGGAGACTGGAGTGCTTGCAGCAAGTGATAAAATGCCACTGAGAGCCAACGGGACCATCTCTGCATAGGAACAACTTGCTCCCAAGCTGAGTGTTTGACCCCAGGCATCACTGTTTTCTGTGTCTGAAAAGCTTAAGCTTCAAAACACTTGGTTTTGTGAGCATTTTGAAAGGATGGGTGCAGAAAGAATGAGCAGTCCTGCCTCTCCCTCCAAAAAAACCCACCATAAAATCCAGTGAAACTTCTGCCTGGACTGACTTCTAAGAGGAGATTGTGGATTTGGGAATAATCAATAAATTATTAAAATATAATAATATTATATAATAACAAATGTAGTTATTATAATTTGAGCTCTGAATACGGGAGCCAGGCTCACCCTCAGATATGCTCTTCTGCATCCCTTTGCGCCCAAGCCAAGGTCTGTACATGTTGCAAGAGGCTGGGATGGAGCCGGTTGGGCCCTATCCTGTGTTCTCTGCACCGAGCAAATCCCGTTCCCAATAATGTGTTGTCTTGAGTGCCAGTGTCCCGCTGACTACTTGTGTTTTTCCATCCTCCTGGAAACATCTTTGGTCCTCAGCTGTGTTCTCAGCAAAATGCAACTGGAGCAAGAGCAGCCACCCCGGGCAGACATGTCTTTGTCCCAGGGAAACCTTAAATCCTGTTTCCCTATCACAAGCCTCCTCCACATCCTTGTTAATCTGAATAACTTTGGGTATGTACATCTTTTCATGGGGAAAATTAAAATGTGACTTAAAATAGGTTCAAAACATCTTTTTATCTAACAGTAAGGTCCATGCTGGCCACAGGCTTGATACGAGCTGGGATCTACCTTTCTGAACTGAATCATGCGGATTACTCACATGTTTAAAAATAAGCTCATGTTGAAATTCCCTTGTTGGATTAAGACCTAAGCCCTGCAATTGTCACTTTTCCCACCAGAGGAAAGTGCCAGTGGCTTAACTAAATATACTGTCCTCATCACAGCCTGCCATTTCCAGATTGTTTCTCTTTCTCCTTTTACTGGAACTCCTCCACATTTGTGTAAGTTTATTTTACTTTCCGGTTGGTTTGCTTTTTTTTTCACTAATTCCTCACCTTTCCTGCTACATCCTTTTCCCTGAGCCATATGTGATTGCTCATCATGTCCTTTCCATTTCTTCCCTGTCTTCCTCAGCCTGTTTGCCATCCGTTGCTTCAAACTTGGGAGAAACTACTCAAACTATAAATGGTGGACAAAATAAAGCCAAATTCACCCTGGACTTGTGTCTTTTCCATTTCTATTGATATGCAAGTGCTGCTAGAAGTTATTTTCAGAGTTGAGGCAATTTGCTGTTGGGGATTCTCTGATGAGTTAAGAGTTCTACTGACATGATGCCCTTTCCAGAAGGCACGTCCAGTCTTTGGGGTGAGTCTGATGAGAAAAGTGGAGTCCTGATTTTGTCACATGCAGAGAAAAAACTAAGAGCAAGAACCAGGAGAAGGCAAGAATTTCATGCAAGTCCAGTGTTTTACTCTGTGCTTATTTTGCTTTGAAACAAAAAGTGTTCATGAACAGCTTTTTAAGGATTTTGGTTTCTTAAACAGAAACCTGGTTTTACCTCTTTCTCCCTCTGCAGTTTTCCGTGCTGAAAAAGAAAAGAAGATGCCAGATTTAAAAAAGAAAAATTTAAAAAGGGAAGGAAAACTGATTGCTTTAGAGAAAAGCTTCACAGAAAACTAGAATACTTCCATTAAATTGAAAGTGTAGCATGGACCAGGACCCCGTTGCTCTCAGTATAGTGCTGACAGTCTGCTTAGAAGTTTCCAGGCACTAACTGAATCCCCACGTGGTGTGATCTGCCTGTGGGCTCACTCAGGGACTTGGCCAGACTCAAGCTACTGAGATCTGGCCCTCAGCATTCATGGGAAGTGCTCAGTCAGGAGCAGCACTGAAGGCAGTTTTCGCCCTGGTTACTGGCCAGCCCTTGGCTTGCCAGCCTGATTTCAAGGGGCTTGGGGTGCTCAAGGGCTGCCTCGGTCCCAGGGAGCTCCCTCGAATGTTGTTCTGTTGGTTGAGCTGAGGCTGCTCATGTGCCCACAGCTAAAAATGCAGCAAGAGGAGCAGGCGGCATTTTGCTGATAACCTAAATCACTGCCATGGGAAAAAGCCCAGCCGTCCCCAAGCCACTCCCAACGCAGGCAATACCGTGACTCCGTGGGACTCCCCTAGGAGATAGAAAGGTGTCAGCTCATTAGCTTTTCCCTCAGTGGGGTTCTTCTACCTAAAACCTCGGGGGAAAGCCTTTTCTGTGCATTCATCTTATGTATTGCTAAAGCAGAGAGCCAGAGAGCAGCCTCTGGCCCCAAAGCCAAAAGCCAGACTGGCCATGTGCCCTGTGCAGCACCCCATATAGTGCAAAGCCGTTCTTACTATACTTTGGGGTTCTTTCAGTATCTAAAACAGCGTCAGCTCTCTGTTGCAGGTTTTCATGGCATGACCATGAAAAGGGGTCTTGAAGAGTGTGGGGTTTTTTTGTTCATGAAGAGGTTTTCATGCTCTGGGAGGGTGGCAGGAGGGTGTTCGGGTGGGATGGGGCTCAGTGGTGCTGGAGCTGAGCCTGGCTCTGTCCCAGGAGAGCATCCACAGCATCTGAGCCGGGGAGCCAGCTAACAGCCAAGCAGTGCTGCCAGGCCCACATCCCACTGCTGGTCCTCTTCTATTCTGTGGCTTAAACACAGCCTTTGGGTTGCTTCTCCATCTGCTGAATTTGGTTTCTGATGAGGGGGTGGGGCTGAAGGGGGGGAGGAGGGATGTCAGAAGACATACACTCGAGGACTAATAAGTGCCTTTCTGTAGGAAAACTTCCTGAAAAGCTCAAGTGGCCAAAAACCTGCAAGAAGGTACCTTTATGGTTGACCCCAAAGGTGGTCACGGCGTTGCTGCTGAATTCACCACCTTATTTTACAAGGCATATCCTTCCTTAACACGGTCACCCACCCTACATTTCTGAAGTAACTCCACAGCATTACTAAAAATAACCTCTGTTTACTTACTTACCGATAGCAGCTCACTCATCACTAATAATGTTATGCTTTTTAACTCCCCCTAATTGCCAGCAGCAGCTCTCCCAGCCTGTCCCTCTCCACCAGCAGCATTTCAGCCTGGCATAGAGCAGGGTGCAGCCCAGAGCTCACATGCCACTCAGACATACCTGATTATACAGGAACCAGATCCATCCTGCACCTCGAAGGGTTGATTTTACCCATGTTAGGTCATGATGTTAATTCCAAGACATTTCCCCACTGCTGCTGTTTATTTTTGCTGAAACCAAGAGGTCACAGCCATGCCTGGTAACTCCCCAAGAACCTGCACTCTCAGCCCCCCAGAATTAGATTTCTAGAAAGCAAGGAGGTCTTTGTGTTAATAACCCTTGTGTTTTGATAGCTCAGTCCATATTTCAGTAGCTTTAGGCAGCACCAATAAATTTTGACAAGTGTACTGATGTGATAGACCCCTCTCATTAGCTGCTGAGAGCCGGCTAAAGAAACAGGGTGAGGCTTCATTCTTCTTTTCTGGCCATCTCTTTCTGCAGCCCACTTGCAAGGGCTTCATTTTTCCATCATCAACACAGCGCAATTGGCCACTGAGACGCTATAGTGATTTAATTGGTTCTGCAGCTCTGTGGTATCAGCTCTGTTAGATGCCCAGTGTCTAGAGGCATGTGGGGTATTTACCCAAGTGCAAGGAGGACATTAAATGCTCTTTGAAGCCTGATTACTTCTACAGGCACCTTGCAAATCCAGCAGCTATGCCCTTGTGTAGGAAAAGTTAAGACTCAAACACCGTTTCTCATAATGCAATGTAAGCTACCCTCATCTGTGTTTACAATAAATAGCCTTCTCTTGCCGGGAGGAAACAATTTTCCCTCTCTGAGCTGTTTTTTTTTTCCCTCCTGGCCTTCCTAGCACTGATCAACATCTCAAAGAGATCTTAGTTTAAGTAGCTTCCTAATGCACAATGTGTGCAAGATCAAGCTTTTTTCACAAATTTGCTGGTACAAAGCAGCATATTTCACAATGAGGAGAATGATCACCATTATAAATATCAAAGCATGGTGATACCCACTTTGTAGTTACGTTGCAAAGGACGCTTTTTATTCAAATTCCCTCTTTCAGAAGCTTCCCCTTATGAAATTTCTCACTGTTGTTAAGTAGCCCAAAGGAAGATTTTTTTGTGTGTGTGTTTGTGCATGGGAAGTTTGGCATAATCCATGCAGGATATTGTGGTAATGGGGTTATTCTAAGCATAAAACAAGATAATTTTCACGCCTTTTGGAAGCCATTCTCCTGTTTGCCTAATTTCAAATGGTTTCCCTTTGGATGGGTTACTCCTGTACGTTGCAGCTAATGTGACACCAAGTGTCCTGGACACCAGAGCAATATGTCTGACCAGCCAGGACTGATCCTAACAGGGGCACCAGGCTCTTCTCCATCACGTGGAATAAGTCCCATCAGTGTGAGCAGGAGCTGTGGATAGGGCTAAGAGGAAACCACAGCTTCTGCTCTCACTCCTCCCAGCAAGTCCACTCAATTGCCTGGAGGTCTGATGGTACCTCCCAAATAGATAAGGATATCCTACAAATTTGGGAGGTGCTGCAAGTAACCTTTCTGGGCTTGCTCCCTCCCTGGGCTGGGCGAGCTGTGATTTTAGTGAGCACATTCAGATCGTCTCCTTGCCAAAAAGAGGAGGCAAGCAGCCAGTGCCTGCTCTTACAAGGGACACATCCTCCATTCCATCCCACCCCCCTCATGTTAGCTCCCATTAACCATGGGAGTTACATGCTTTGAGGGTATTTAGGGGCCTGGAAGTGCCTAAAATCCCCCTAACAGCATAGGGAGTTAGGTGCTGAACTGGCTTAGGTGCTTTTGGACCTTCCCATCCCACAGCAAACCTCTGCTGAGCTCCTTGCTGTGTCTGTAGGGATGAAACAGCCGTGGGAGTCTGACTCATGAGCATGCACACATTATGTGATTTGCGGAATTAGAGCTGGGGGGTGAATGCCTTTGAAATGCTTTCCCTCCATTTGAGAAGACAACCCAGAAGACTGAGTTTTGCCATATCCCAGTCCTTCTCACTGTTATCCTGAAAGTATCATAGCAGTATGCATGATTCTGATGAAGATGGTGATTCAGAATACCTATAAACACTGCTCCTATTGCAGCTAAACCCTAACACCCCCTCTCCCCCTCCCCAATACATATGATGCTGTTATTACGGATCTATAAAACGCACATGGCAAGTGAGACTCAGCGATTTTGGGAGTCCAACACCCCCCCACACTCCAGCGTGACGGTGCTGCCTGTTGTGCCAGGCAGAGGAAGGACGAAGGCTTGCCAATGGGGGCTTTATATCATCTCGGGGCTGCCCCTGTGCTGCAGCTGGCAGGGGACCAGCACGGCTCCTGGCATCCTTTCTTGCTGTCTCAGGGCGGCTCTGATTTATGCCTGGCTCTGGTGGCCCTCCAAGGGCTGGCCCAGACAGGGCACTGGGTGCTTCCCTTATCTCCTGGCCATCTCCCATGATTTCCACCCCATGCCTGGTTTTGGGCAGAGAAGCAAGGACTGCTGTGTTGTGCTTGGCGTATCTTGAGATCCCAGCTATACAGGAGACTATAGTCTTTCTGGCAGACGAAATATTTGTTTGAAATGCAAATTAATCAATAAAAAGGCTTCTTGGTGGTGGAGCTGAGCACGTATTTCCCAGGCACGTGAGAAGGGGGCATTCCCAGCCCCTGAAGCTTACAAAATAAAATACCCCTGAAAATGTAATGCCAAACTGTGAAATGACAACCAGAAGAAAGGCTTTTGTTTTCCCTCTCCTTTTTTTTCATGAACTGCACAGTACCTAACTGTTCAACTTGTGGCTAAAGATTATTTATGGAGGGCTCTTGTTAGGTAAAGCACCACGTCCTTGGCCCTCTGCCCACGTAGCACAGCGCGGGATCTCTCGTTACAAATTGCAGCTGTATAACATAACAGGAAACGTGGGGCTTTAAGTTATTCCACTGGAAAGATTAATTATTTGGAAAATAGTTATGCAGCAGCTTTGTGTATTTGTGGAGCAAAGGTGACCGGCACCATCTTAAATTTAAAGCAAGAAAGTCTCTGGGAAGGAAGAAAAAGAGAAGCTCTAGAGAGTGGAAGTGTTGTGGGACAATTTTGTTGTTTTTTTTTTTTTTTTAATAATGTTTGAATTGTCTGCTGCTGTGGAAGGAGCAAAGCCAACCTCCACAAAGGGTAGCCTGCCAGGCTAAGAGCTGCTGGATTCAGCTGGACTTTGACCCTTCCCGTCCAAAATCCCATCCACCTGCTTGAGGAGAAGATGCAGGAGTCCTGCCGATGGGGGAGGCAGATGAACAGAGAGACTGGAGGCACAGGCTCAGTGCAACAGGTTGCGGTCTCCTCAAAGGATGCTTGTGGGCAGCCCAGGGGAAGACACTAAATCCTGGGGAGCCTCTTCCCTCCAGGTAAACACTCTTGAAAAGGCAATCATGGTGTCTGGAGTGGATCTTTCCCACAGGGAAGAGGATGGGGTGACAAGTGATACCTCCTGCTCATGTCAGTCCATCCAGCCTTGTCTGCCTAGCCATGATCTTCTTTATATAGCCAAGTTCATGGGATTTTAATTTGCTCCTCTGCATGTGAGCGATCACCCCAATTAAAGCAAACCACTAAAACAGCAAACTCGCTGCTGCAGTGCCTAGGCATGGGTGGTGGCCAAGTTCTCCCGTCGCCTCTGCAGATGCTTCCCAGTGACTTCAGAGAGGTCTGTGGCCAAAGCAAAATGTCTCACTGATTAGGATTCCTCTTAGCATCCAAATGTGCTTAAATACTGGAGCTCTCCAGAGGGATGTGGTTTGGATAAAGAAGTGGTAGTTATTTTTAGGCAACACAATGCACCTCTTACTAAAGTTTTTCCACTCAGACACTTAACCCATGGCCATTTCATGAGACCAGCTATCCCACACCTAACTTTGCGCTAACCTGGTCTCCGGGGGCTTTTGTCCATGGCCATGATAGGGACCTGATGGTCCCTCTCTGTTTGCTCATCTACGGCTGTTGAAACAAAAGCTCCGAGGGAGAAAACTTCCTGCAGGAGCTTCTCAGTAGGTCTGGGGAGAAACCTAGTGACTTCTGGCCTGGCAGTTGTGCTCCTGGTCTCCTCTTCCACTCTGCAAGCAGGAGGAGCAGGCAGAAGGTGGATCCCATAAGATGTGGATCCCAAACCATGTCCAGCATCCCTCCTTCCACCAACGCACAGGAGAAGCCTCTTTTTAAAACAGCCCAGTTTTCCAGATCTGCACTGGGAAAAGGATGAATAATAATAGATTAATAATAACAATAGGCTGCATTCAAGGTGTAAATGTCTCCTAATTGATGCAAGACAGTCCATTCTTTTTAATTTTTATGTTCCAGGTCCTGGCAAAGAACAACATCAGATTAAAGAGGGGTGTAAAGAAAGTTTCTTAATAAAATCAAGAATGCTTCCTATGTAAACAGCAAACTGAACAGGGGGAGCAGTCTCTTAACTTTCCAAGCTTTTTATTTCTGCCTCATTTGCTGCTACCTCAAACTAACCAAAACTCCGTGTTTGTCGAATACAGAAAAACTATTTTTGCAAAACTCTTCAAGCCACAGTAGTTTAGCAGTATCACAATAATTCACCACTCTACTGTAGCAAATGTTAATATATGAAAAAACCTGCTGAGTATAAAAAAAAGAGGAGGAAATTATTTAATTTCATACCTCTACATTTCAGTGCATTTGATAGAAGACAGAAGGCATATTTTTCATCAGCCAAAAAATAACATTAGTAGAAGGCTACTTTCTTCACTGTGTTGCACCTCATGTGGCTTTTGGCTCTTTTATACCCATAATGCATCCCCAAAGCAGGTATCCATCGAGTCCTTCTGATTTGGGACCTGGAGAATCCCATGCTGCCCCATAGCCCAGATCTTAGCCTAGATGTCTATGTGATGCTTGGCCAAGGTCTGGACAAAGAATCTCTGGTATCATCATAGCACAAGTGAATTACAAGTTAACTAATGGCAGATCACTAAGCTGTCCATGACCATGGTCATTCAAGGCCTCATCTAGACTTAGTGGACAGAGAGACCCTATAGAAGACAATCCTGCCTAGCTATAACTCCTGCTAGGAGAAATATGTCTTCTGTCTTCTGGGCCATTTGCTACAGGGGCAACCCAGGATGACAAAACTCCTTATTTAGGTTTTTCAGAGAACTGCTTGAAGTTGAGTGAGACAAACAGAAGGCAAAAGTGAGGTGTGTGGGGAAAAGGTCAGCAAATCTCGGTGTAGTACATAACATAAACCTTTTACAAGGAAAGAAGAGGGCACTGTAAACAGCAGAAGGGTGGTTAGGTCTGAGGGTAGCAAAAAAGTTCAGCAGAGAAACAAGTGAAGCTGAGAAGCTTTCAAGAGACCAGGTCTTTTGGGCAGTGCAACACATCTTCTACATTCAAAAGTCACCTGAAGACAGAAGGTGCCTGGAAGGGCAAGATTTTACTGCTGGTTCACGTATAACCTCGTTGTAGAGCCAAAAGCAACCAGAGAGATCGGTCGGCACGATGGTCTTTTGAGTTTGCCAAGAAGCCAGATGTTCCTTGCCATGGGGAAATTATCTTCCGCACCTTGGCATCTGGTTCCTGTAGCTGCCAGTAAAAGAATGGGACAGGCACCTTGTGCAGGGAGGCAGGTGGCACATTACAACAGCTTTTCAAATAGTTACCAAGGAGAAGTATTACAACAATTTTTGGCTGAAGTGATACAGATAAATGCTGTGAACAAGCTTGGTGAACGTGGCTTGGGAAATTGCTGAAATTAGCATTTATCTCTTGATATTTCAGAGTGCTGAGGTAGAGGATTTCAGAATGAAGGACTATTTGGCGATAAAACCCGGTTCCTGATGCTACGCATATCAATGAGTAGATCCTTAAGTGAGCAGCCAGGCAGACAGGTTACAAGTTATCGTGTGCCCACTCACATCAACTTGTACTCTAAGGGGTGAACACCAAGCCCGTGCTAACCTTCCTGCAGGGTTGGGTATTTTGGAGACTAATCTAAGAGCAAGCAAATGGCTTGAAAAATAAGACAGGAAAAATAGCAATTCTCTTTATACTTCATTTGAACAAAATGTTTTAGAATGAACAAAATGCTTTAAAGGCTTTTGCAAATCTGGCATCTCAATTAGCTGCTGGGGCCAGACTATAGCCTTCATAAAGCCCTGTGAGGTCCTTCCATCAAAGATGGCCTTTTCCTGGTGAGAAAAGCAGTATGAGCACAGGAACAACAGCTTCAGGAGCAAATCCCCTCCTCAGAGGAGGAGGTTATCCATTGCAAATCCCCATGGGGAAGAAGTTACACCAGCCTCAGTGCTCCCCATCCTGGGTGGAGGTATTCCAGCCAGTCCCTCCTACCTTTCCCTGGCTGCTACTCCACCACCATCTCACTTTGGCCTTTGCTGATCTCCATGACGCTAAAAAAAAGGTAATGGAAAGGTCTTAAGAAGAGAAGTCTGGAAAAATCGGGAATGCTTTCTAAAACCTTAGCTTGTGTGACATCCATCTGCTCAGAGCACACATTAGCGGGTTGTTTCTTCTAAATTAAAAGCTGTGATAAACTCATCTGCTCTCGGCTCCATCACCAACTTTATCCTTAATTTGCTGGGATGAGAGGGACTATTCCCACCTCCTAGAAAAGTGCTGGGCTGAGTTGCCTGTACGCTGGGGCAGACCTCTGCATCCCACCATAACAGATTGTGGCTCTTTTTGATTTTCCCAGAGTTGCCAACGGAGCAGGGCAGGGGTGCAAGTAGCACCAGGTAGCCCTGGATGCAGCCTGGACCACGTGTGGTGGACCTGTTCGGCTCCTGAGTGCCGTCGCCATAATCATGGTGGAGCCTGGCAGACGTCTGAGCCACCGACACTAGCAATTAAGTGTAATTATCTAAGGAGGGGTGTGTGTGTTATATGGAAACACAGCCCTGCCGTGAGCACTGATGTTCAGAGGTAAACACAGAGCTGAGTGGAGAAATAAAAGCCAACTCTCTCAGAAGTTGTGGGGTTTTTTTTACAGACCTGCTCACTGTTACAGAGCTGACCTTTAGGGTTGTCTTTTTTTTTTAATGGAGACCCTGTTCAGGTAGATGAGGGACACCCCACACCTCCCCAGATATCATAGAGGGATGAGGGTCTGGCCACATCCTCTGTGCAGAATTATTCCGGAAGATCCTACCCTTGGGGGGATCAGTGAGACATTGCCACAAGGGAGCAAGTAATCTCATGAGCTCTGGACATGGTGAGAAGTAGGATGGAGAAGGTGAGGTGGGCATCCGAAGGATGGGTGAAGATAGGCTCTGCAAACTGGGAGCTCCCAGTGTTATGGTTTATATATGGTTTTGGATTACCTTGAACAGACCTGAGCAGGAAAAGTAAAACAATGACCCAGATAACATTCCTGGGCAAAACAAAGGTGAAGTTGTTTATTGGGGAGTAGGTCCTGGCTGGCTCCAGCCGGACAGCAAAGAGTTTACTCTCTCAAGGCTAAATCCAAAATAAAAAGGAAGATCTCAACCATTAGAGGACCCGAGGGCCCAGCCAAGGCTTGGGGAGGAGGGGGATGGAGAGGCTACAGAGCTGTGCCCACTGCCAGCAGCCAAGGACAACTGCCATGTGTTTGAAATAATAAAAATGGCTTTAGTTGAATTGGGCTGGTTTGATGTTGATCAATCAGCTGGCTGGGGTCACATGCTTCCAGACCGAGGGGGCTGCTGGGCGTGAAATCCCAAACAGATGTGCTGTAGCCAGCTGGAAGGACTATCCTCCTGCCTTGGGGGATCACTGGACCACCTCACTTTGGTTTTCACGTGTGTGACAGCGTGCAACATTTTGAAACAAGGCTATACCTCCCCACGGTAAAAAAAGGAACTCACAAAAGAAAGAGAGAAAAAAATGAGATAAAATTTCAAGGAGAAAACAATTTTACAAAACATCTTTCTTTGGGCCAAGGAGCTTTGGGTCCTTGCTTTTCAGGCAAAATTTTCAGAAGTGACTTATAATTATAAAACAAGAAGCCACGGGTTTATGCCAAAGCCTCCTGGAGCTACTGACCTTGAATCTGGCCCGGTGGGAATTGAAAGGGGTAGTACATTATACCATCTCAACTTTAAATTATAAATGCCTCAGAACAGCAGGGCTTTTACATACCAAGCAGAGTACTTGGTAAGAGTTTGAGGTGGGAATAGCAGCCCTTTATTTTTCTGAGCATCCCAGAAATGTATCACGGCCGTAGGGAATGTTAATATATTTTATTGGACAAGCCGCTAGAGCTAGAAACAGCTTGTCAGCTGTTGGGCACGCGAACGCTTCCAAAATAAAAGCAAAAAAAACCTTAAAAGCTTTTAAAAAGTGCCCAGAAATACCTTGCTCGTGCCAACAACACCTTAAATAAACTATCAAAAGTAGCCAGACAAAAACTAGAAACATCTCCAGAAACCAAAGAAGTTCTGCGAGTGTGGATCAGCTTTGGGCAAATTATAGCTGGTTTGCTTGAAAGGCAAAATTGTTCCCTACAAAATTTTCCTAGAGAGTTTTTCCTCTATCCTCCTTTCTTTTCTATCAAAACTTGAAAATTTAATGAAAAGATAGGCTGAAAACCAGATAGGCTTGACAACGAGGAAATGCTGGCCTCAGCAGTTTTTCTTTGGTCCAAAATTCTATTTTTTTCCTAAAAATAGCACTATAGGAAATCCCTGTGGATTGGCAGGGTATTCTTGTGGTTGCTGGGAGAGCCTGAGCAGCCGAGGCATCTTGAATGAACACGACCTGATGGCAGGAGAAATGTTAATATTATGAATTAATCCAAACTGGAGAATTCCAGCTCTGGAGCCTTGTCCCTCTTTGTGTTTGATCCTATTTGGTGTCCAGGACCAGACAGCTCGTGAGTCTGAAGCTGTCCCTGTAGTTCAAGATCTGGATTTCTAAGAAATTCAGCTGAAAAGACAAGACAAAAGTCAAGGGAAAATAGAGTATTTCTCATTCTCTGTATTCTTTCATGCTTCTTGCTTTCCTGCTTCCCTTGTTTTTTTCAGTTGTAAGAGAGATTAGGCAATTTGCTGGGAATATGTGCAGCCAAAGAGTTATTTAATCACATATTACCCAGGCACTTGCTACCTGCTTTCCCTATCTAGAAGGCGTTAAAAAAAGAAAAAATAAAATGGTTTTGCTCGAGCGAGAGCCTGGGTATTGCTTTGACATTACTTATTCATATTCAAAATCTGTCATGTAGGGTCAAGCTGTGGAGTTGATCCCGGCATCCCCTCTCACTCCCAGCACTTCTCCATGCGAAGAAAGGGAGAATGTTACAAGCAAAGTCCACAGGGTGTGTTTCTTCTATTGCTATGCAAAAGGCACTTCAAGCGAGGTTGACATCAAAGCGTTACCGTAAGCACCAAGCATAATAAGCACCAAGGAAGGACTGCCACGATTCATACATCAGGAGAGAAAGAGAGGCTGCAGAACAGCGTTTCCCTCTCTTTGGGCTCCTTATTGTGGCGAGGTTCTTGTCAAAGGCACAAAGAAGCCAGCCCCTTGCAATATCAGACATTTGTTTAAGTCATGGTGGCTGCCAGAAGATAATAGCCGTCAGTGTAAAATTACAAATCATTCTGCATAATGCTGTGCTGATTACCGTGAAAGCAATGGCAGTATTTGAATTTTACTCCTTTTTTTTGTTTGCCAGTCTTTGTTGCCATGCCTAGCTGCAGAGCTCGGCG
Organism: Eurystomus gularis; assembly: GCA_013400335.1. Lineage (NCBI taxonomy): Eukaryota > Metazoa > Chordata > Aves > Coraciiformes > Coraciidae > Eurystomus > Eurystomus gularis. The sequence goes on along the minus strand of VZZY01021825.1, from coordinate 278,439 downwards.
CAGCAGCCTCACTAAAGCAGCGTTTTGCACTCAGATCTGCACGACTGGCCTGGTGTCTCTTGTGCTTTGCTCTTTTGTGGCTCGACTGAAAGGCTCAGCAGGTATCTTAGGGCAGGTGAGCAATCCCTCTGCACAGCATCCCTGTGGAAAGCCTTTGTGGGGTCCTCCTTGGATCCCCTTCAGCAGCATCATCATATGGCTCCTCTATGATGGGAGAAGTGATTTTCACTTTCCTTTCAAGTCTGAAGAAGGGAAGCATCAAAGCCTGAAGTCACTTGCGCATGTTCACAATGCAAGAGGCAAAAACGGATCTCGCATCGGGATGTCCAGCATCACAAGGAATGACGTACCCAGCCACTCGCTCAGGCATCCTTCAAGTGCCTTTAACAGCACCAATACCATAGTGCTGCCATCTAACAGAGCTTGGATAAGATTTCCCCCAACACTGCCTTGAGTTTTACCCTGAATACTTCTCTGTAGTTGTGGCTATGCTTCACACAAAACCTGACCTAGATTGTTTAACATGAGCTCAGGTTAAACCATGACATCAGTGTCATAGTGTTTTTGCAGTAGAAGGGTCTTGGAAATCTTGACCAGGGGATAATTAATGAGGGATGCTTGGGAAGATACTCTTTTGTGACAAGCAATTATCCACAGAGAATCCTCTGGTGAGACAGGAGAATGTTTTGTAGCCATGACAAAAGCTGGCACTTACTTTTACTTGATGTGAAGAAAAAAAAGATCATCATCAACATTTCTCTGTGCTACAGGGATGAGAGACTGTTTGAGTCAGGGACGCTGCTGTGGAGAGTCAACTGGATTAAAAAATTAATTAAAGGAGATGTAGGAACAAAGTATGACAAGGGGGATAATTACGAAACAAGGAGCAGAAGAAGGGCTGATGTTTTCATATTAGCAATCAGGAAGCCCATTCAGGACAGCTAATTCAATCACAAACAAAATATATTTCAATGCCTCTCCTTGCCCGGACAGCCGGGGCTCCTGCAACCACCCACCCCTGCAAAGCACACCCATGGGGGCAAGAAGCAAGAGCACAGCACATCTAGGGAGTTGAGGTACTGTTTGGACAGCAAGATGTGTCTGATGGCTTCATGCCATGCCCTACCTTGGTCAGAAAGGGTTTGCCAAAGCCCCCAGCAGAGCTGGAGGTGTTGTGCTTGCCCAGTTTCATGCAGCTGAACTGTAACCCAGATTAATTTATGTATATGCTCCACTTCATAAACATAGAGGTGCCTTCTTCCTTCTGTCCTTTAGCAATTTAACTGGTAAAACTGCAACTCATACGGCCTGTCCTTGAGTATCTGGCTCTGTTGCACCCAGTGCTGCTCATGAGGGGCTGTGTCTGAAGGGGGAGCGTATAGATGGGGTTTTGGGTGGTGCTCAGGTGATTTCCTGCTCTCCACTCCCACCACTTCTCAAAAGAGTCTGCAGGGGTTTTGTGAAGAGCCTGAAGATGGGATTTTTGGACTGTGGGAGGGGCTACAGGTCACAAAAGCATCTGGAAAACATGGGCTCCTGCAAAAAAAAGGAAAGCGCAATGCCCTCAAAGGAGCTGACACGTCCCCTTCCCATGCAGGAGCCTGCTCTGTGCACAGCTGAATCCACCTTTGGTTCACAGTCAGGCTTTCCAATGTGCAAGAATTCTTCATAAATGAGGCTTTCCACCTTTTAACCCACCCCTGAAAACGCTGTTTCCCCTCTTCCTGGCATCACAGAGTTGCCAACAGTGCTATTTCAGAGAGCAGAGAAGAGCCATTTATCTTCTTCTTTAACACGCTCGGTTTTTGCTTAGCTCGAGACATGCTCATCTACCATTTTCTGGTGATTCACAAGCCAGAAAAAGATCCTGGCTGCTTCAGAGGAGGGATGCACAAAGCCCTCAGTCACCATGAGTCCACCAAATGCTAATTTTGCATCAGAAGCGTGTTTTACTTGTATTTTGAGAAGACTTTTTTTTCCTTTTTTTTTTTTTTTCCCTTGGTTCTGTCATTTGAGGACACACCCTGCCTGGGGGGTGGTAAGCACCCAAAAATCTTGTGAAACTTGTGCGTGCCAGAGCCTCTCGTGTGGGATTTGGGACTAGAGCTTCCTGGCATGTTAATTAGTGTAGACCTCCTGATTTTGGAGGAGCAATTTAATCAAGTTTGTAAACAGTACAGTGGTCTAAGCAGGATGTTAAAAAATAATCAAGAAAGGTGAAGCTTCCCATAGGCTCCTGCCAGGAGAAGGATTTCTTAGAAGGTCGTTGAAAGCTCATCTTTTTTCTCTTCTTTGGTCTGCTTGCTGCCATTTTACTTAAAAAAAACCCTCCTTCCCCAGTGGCAGCAATAAGGAAGTCTGGTGGGTTTTGTGGAATTTTCAGGACTTTTCTTCTCTGGCAGCCTGTATACTTGATCTGGATCTTCAGTTATGTCCTTCTCCCTTTCTCTTCCTTAATTTCATCAAGCTCAACCATGTGGTTATTAGCTGCCACAGTAAATACATGTCAAAGGTCCTGAGTTAAGAGAGACTGGAGCTGTTGGTACCAGTGCAAGCTTCCCAGATAAAACTTGGTAGGTGTTGTTGGATTCACCCATGCTGTCATGTTTAAATGATAAAACACTAGTGCTTGGTGACCAAAACCCCAATATTATACAGTGAAGATGAAGCCTGCAGAGGACATCCCTCCTCAGTAATGAAACCAGTGAGGGTGACGGATGATGAGGTTCTAGTCTCCGCTCCCCAGCAAACATGATACCCTCTGTGCCCCAAGCAATCATATGGAAGTTTCTCTTCTTTCTTCCTTTTCCATCTCATGGAAGGTCTCCACCTAATCAAGTGTTAGAGTGGAAGCTACAGATGGGGCCAAGGTAGGAAGGGAGGCAGACAAGGAAAAGAAGAAAGAGAGGAAGAAGAAGCCAGAAAATTCCTCTTCAGCTCCCCTCCCACACGTGCGTGGTCACTGCATGCTCACATGAACACTAAGTGCCGGTGAAACAGCCTGAAACACCAAATGAAACCCAGGCTGTAGCCCCAGGGGCGGTAGAAAGAATGAAGAGAGCCCAACACTATCCCTCCTCCGGGAGACGTGGGACATAACCTGGCACAGGGAAACCTGCTTTGTTTCTTGTGTGAAATATGCCCAAGCAACCTCTTCAGGGCTCGGTCCCTGAATGAGAGCTTCTAATTATTTATTTACATCTGTGATTGTCTCTGCCTGATGCTCACATCTCTGTGTGTACTGTTGAAGCTCGCTAGCCGGAGATGGGAAAGCCCTATTAAATCATTAAGCCTCTCCTCTGAAGCACGGGCCGTGTGCTCTCAGCCTAATAGAAGCCGATACTGCAGTTCATCCCTGTCAGAAGTGCTGTGAACACTTAGCATCTGTCTCTTAATCTCCTTGTTTTCTTAAAATATCACGTCCTTGGGCTCTGCTGTTACTCCAGTAAAAAAAGGGAAATGGGAGGGGAGATCATGCTTAACCAACCTGATCACCTTCTGCAATGAGGTGACCGGGTGGATGCAGGGGGAGCGGTGACTCTTGTTTACCTCGACTTCAGTAAAGCTTTTGATACTGTGTTCCATAACATCCCCATAGACCAGGTGACAGAGTAGAGGTTAGATGAGTGGATGGTGGGGTGGGTTGAAAGCCAGCTGAATGGCTGGGTCCAGAGCGTTGTGGTTGGTTAGTGACACAAAGTCCACTTGGGGCAAGTGGTGTGCCCCAGGGGTTGACATTGGAGCTGATGCTGTTCCACATCTTCATTAATCACCTCAACAATGGAACAGGGTACATCCACAGTGAATTCACAGGCAATATGAAACTAGCAGGAGTGGCTAATACACCAGATGATTGTGCTGCTGTTCAGAGGGACCTCAACAAGCTGGAGAACTGAGCTGTCATGAAGTTCAACAAGAGGAAATGCAAAGTGCTGCCCCTGGAGAGAAATAATCCCAGGCACCAGTGCACACTGGAGGCTGACTGGCTGGAAAGGACCTCTGCAGAGAAGAACCCGGCAGGTCCTGGTGGACACCAAGTTGCACATAAGGCAGCAATGTGTCTTTGTGCCAAATAAAGCCAACAGATTGGGCTGGAGGAGGTGATCCTGCACCAAGAGGATTGTTGTCAACAGGTGGAGGGAGGTGATCTGTCCCTTCTGCTCAGCACTGGTGAGGCCACACTTGGAGTGCTAGGTCCAGTTCTGGAATTCTCAGTACATGAGAGACATGGACATACTGGACAGAGTCCAGAAAAGGGCCAATAAAGTAATGAAGGGACTGGAGTATTTTTCACGTGAGGAGGGAGTGAGAGAGCTGAGACTGTGCAGCCTGGAGAAGAGAATGCTCAGGGGAGGATCTCACCAATGTATCTAAATACCTGAGGAGAGGGTGAAAAGAAGACAGAGTCAGGTTCTTCTCAGTGGTGCCCTGTGACAGGACATGCAAAGAGCATAGACTTAAACACAGGAGGTTCCTCCTGAGCATCAGGAAATGCTTTTTCACTGTAAGGGTGACTGACCACCGGCACAGGTTGCCTGGGGAGGTTGTGGAGTCTCCATCCTTGGGGGTATTCAAAAGCTGTCTGGACATAGTCCTGGGCAACTAGGACTAGATGGCCAAGCTTGAGCAGAGGGGCTGCACCAGATGACCTCCAGGGGTCACTTCCCACGTCAACCATTCTGTGTCTCACTGATTCCCTTTCTGACAATTTTTTTCCAACTGAGGAAGCCTTCTCTGCCTCACATTGCCTATATTTTTCTAGGTATCATCAGCCAAGATATTTGGCTTCATCAGCCAAGTTTTTCAGTATGGGGGGACTGAATCCTATTCACAGGACTCCTAAGACAGATATTCAGCAATGAAGAGCTACCTTTCCTCAGGTATTCCACTGCTCTTCTCCAAAGGGATGGTGTGAGAATCATAATCTTCCATGGGTATCAGCAACTGTAGGATTCTTCAATTCAGTAAACCAGGGCTATGTTATAGCACTGTAACATTACCAGAGTCTTCCTCCATTAAATCTTACCTGTAAGTTATATTTCAATAGGGGAAACCATTCATACCCTGCCATCTACTGTGTTGGCCAAACATCCACAAACCTATTGCTAATCTGCTTTCTGTAATGAAAGCATCAATTCCTAGCAGCAATAGTTGTCATTAAATCAATAAAACACGTAACCCATTCTTCTGGTGCCTCACACAAACACTTGAGCAGCTTGTTAACAAGATTCGCTAACGCTGAGGTCCCACAGTCCAGAAGTTTCCCACTGATGCTGCAAAAAATAATGGTGTTTGGCTTATTAAAGAACCTTCCCCATCTGCTTTGTTCTCCTAAATATTTAAACCTTGTTTTCCCTCTGATTTTTCAGTGTTTGAAGCCTGTGGAGCAACTTTGCTTGGGTGGAGGTAGTTCTGGCTTTAATGAAGCACTGACAGCAAATGTCAGGCATCGTTTTCTGCAGATAGTCTAACACTGCCACAGAGACAGTCAGTTTGCCCAGCAATTTATTTCCCCCCCAGGGAAGCACTAAACTAACTCCTAGTCATCCCTAAGGGGTTCCCTTATCTCCCTGGGATCTATTCCGATTTTTCTTTAATCACTTGAAAGTAAAACTATTACTTCTTATAGTCTCCCAACACTCTTCTGGCTGGTAAAAACCCCATTCCTGGAAATCTGGAGGCTGGGTAATGTTTTAGGGATGAGAAAATGACCCTAAGGTTGGCAGCTTTGTCCCCAGAATATTTCCTGACTGATGTTAAAGTGCAGGTGATGTGGCTTTTCTCTGGAGCACCAGGAGCATCCTGTGCCAACAAGGGAGTGCTTCTATGGTGTAAAGCAGGCTTTTTTACCAGTTTTACAGGTTTTTGGTGGCTGGGGAGCACCAGCCACTGGAGGAATGACAGATGCTCTCTATTAACCTTGGGGGAGAGAAAGGGAATAAGGGAGAGAGACTTGTGGATTGGAAAAGAAAACTAAAATTGTGATAATGGAAATAATAACAATAAAATGAAATATATACAAATATAAACAAAACTAATGTGGAATCCAACCCCCCTGATGGCAATTATGTCACTGTCTGATGCTGTGGAGCAGGCACTGGGGTAGTCCCAGACTGGACTTAGTGGCAGATGGGAACTGGATTCAGGAGCTGGATTCTGGAAATGGCTTCAGGAATGCATGGTTTGGGATCAAAGGCAGAACAGACAGAGTCCTCCTTGGAGGCCAGCCATTGAAGAAGAACTTGACCCTCATGGTTCCTCAGCTTTATGCTGAATATGAAGTATATGGGGTGGAATCCTTTGTTGGCCAGCTTAGGGTCACCTGTCCTGTCCGCTCGTCCCCGCAGATGCGGCGTTTCACTTTCCGCACCCCCAGTGTAGTACACAAGATTTATCAGTGACCCTGGCCTTTGTAAGAGCAAGTCTAAGCAAGAGCCTTTCTGCACACACCAATCCCTGGTAACAACTGTAAACATCAAGCATTATCACTGCTAGAAGCAGACGCTGTCTGCAAAAATCTGCTGTTAACTTCAGAAAGTGCAGTTACTTAGAAAAGGCTCAGCTGAAAAGTAAAATCACCGAACGGAATTAGTTCTGTTCTGACTCAAATCAGGATATCACCTCCTCAAAGGACCTTCATCCTTCCTCCATGCACCTTTGCGTATGCATTGACATAGTGGGATTGAGGGCTACAAAAATGCGGATCATACTGCTGACCTGCTGGCTTGTAGACCACAATTAGTTTATATCTGAAAAGCACGGCAACAACAAAATATTTTATGTGTGTCTGTTCAGAGAGACAAGTGGGGATCCCGGTAAGGCGAATGATGATGTTAGATGAAGATGATGAGAGATATAAAAGGAGCAAACAAACTGGCAAAAAAGGCTAGAGGTGTTCAAGGACAGAGACACAAGAAGTCAAACTGATTACAGAGAAGAAGAGGCTGTGCTTCAAAACATAAAGGGGAGCAGCACAGAGAGATGTGAAAGAGCAGTAATGACAGGGAGATGGATTGGACGGGCAAGTCGTGGATTGAAGGCGAAGGCACAAAAGAGCAAGGACAGATACATACGGCTTTGCAATTAGCAGCTGTGATTTATGTTTGCTTCTTTGTGTTATCATCCTTCCCTGGCAGATGTCCTGCAAGCCGTGACAGTCAGGGAGTGTATCTGGGGAGGGGAGAGAGGGGATTTCAAGTAGTGGGACTAACTGTGAGGTGTGGAAGTGACTTTCTAGTAGTTTGTACAGCCTACACAATCAATTCACATTAGAAATATATTCTAAATGAAGTAGTAGCTGATCTTTTTTTAAAAAAAAATAAAATAAAATTAAGAGATCCCTTCTCCCTTTACCCCAACATTTGTGCTTCTCACAGCATGTTTCTGTTCTCTCAGACAGAGCCTGAGCACTGGTTTGGGTTTCATCTGGTGGCTTGTGAGAGGTGGGGATGAGGGAGGCAGGAAAGAAGGTGGCACAGAGGGAAAACTTTGTTGGGACAAATCTGCCGCACTGCTCCCTGATCCTTTCTCCTCATCCTGACCATCCCCTTTCCTCTGTACAGACACACACAAAAGTTTCTGTCTCATCCATTGCGCCAAAGCTCAAAGCAATGTGATTTTGTGGCCATCACTTGGTTAGCTGGCAAGGCTATGAGGCTAACAGAGAAGTTTGAAACCAGGAAGGGGGCAACATCAGAAGTAGGGAGCAATAGACTAACTGTAACCCAGAGCTGGCTGGGAGGGAGCTCCATCACCTCCAGTTCCCACCATGGAGGAGGGAGTACCAGAAAGGAGGAACCAGGACTGTATGGGAGGAGAAGTAGGAGACAAAGGGTGTGGATTTGGGAAAGGAAGGCTGCATTCCCTTGGGAGCAGAGGTTGGAGAGGCTCAGCTGTTTGGAAGGGGCCAGCTGCAGCCACAGCAAAGGCGAGTGCTGGGGCAGGAGGGATGTGTGGGTGACCATGACCTCCTCCGCTGGGTGTCCCTCAGGGAGTGACTCAGGACTTGTGGGCTCACCCTTTCCTATAATAGTTGGGGCCAAGGATGTTTACCCTGTCTGCTCAGGCAGCCCGAGCACAAGCACCCTTTGTAGTCCTCCCATCCCTGCAGGAACCCACCTGAAGCTCCAGGCTGACAGGCTTCATGCCTGGGGCACCTCAGGACTCGTGTTCCTCTTGGGAGTAAAAAAATAAAACTCCTGGGATTGACTGTGTTAATAGTGACACTGTAGACTCACGTATAAATGGAACTGTATGAGTATATTAACTTTGCTTTGCTGATCATTAGCTCCAGGAAAGCTTTTGTTTGGAGTAGGCACACCTCAGTAAATCACTCCCAAACACCTGATTTATTGCCCTGACAGGGCTCACACCATCCCAGCTTGGAAATGCATTTTGTTTCTCCCTTATTCATCTTTTGGAATTTCTTTTGCTGTTTTTCTCTTATCTGCAGATCCTTTGGGTGAGCATCTGGTACCTGTTTGCCCACCTCGGCTGCTTTTTCTTGATATCCTCTCCTCTTCCTGGTCTTCCTTGGAGGCTGTCGCAACTCCCCTGCCCTTGGAGGAGCTCAGGAGAAGCCTTGCCCAGGGAACGGGGATTTGCTGCCTCTTAGGCCGAACAAGAGCACACACGCGTGGTAGTAAAGCATTAAATCTCCTCTGGTATCATGTGTAAGAGATGAAAACTCCTTGTTTTCTCTCTGACCTGGGAAGTGGACATCCCTGGTTTTACTGCAAGGGAATCTGTGAACAGCAATTGAGAAACACAAGTCAGGCGGAGTACAGCGATCCCCATTTCCACTGGCAGCTCTTCAGGGAGTCTGTATACCCCAAAAAAGCTGGCAACAGCTGCAGGGGACAATATCCCCAGCTTGCTCCTAGCCAGAGCTCCTCCCTGTGCTTGGAGGTGACTTCTCCTCCCAGCTGTCTCCTGCTTCCCCCTGGAGCCAAGAGCCTGCAGCAAGCAAGCTCTTGTGAAAGATACCTTGTTAAAGGTGGTTCAGTTGAGCATCCATGGATCCCGAATTAGGAAATAAAAGGAAAAAGTGGAATCCTTTAAGAAGTTAATCAATTTTTATCCTGGAAGAAAAGAGTTACTGGCCCAGCCTGGCTTGGTGGAATGCTTCAGGCTCTCTGGAAGAGAACTGGGGGTTGTCCTTTCCTTGGTTGGAACAACTTTGACAAGTTTGGAGGGAAGGGAAGCAGTGTGCAAGGTTGGGAATGAATAAAATAAAGTCAGGAGAGAGAGAACTTCCTTATATTAATATTCATTGACCAGTTACAGAAAGGGAAAAAAAAAAAGCTTGCACATTTGTTGCACTTACAAAACACAGAGAAGTGAAAGTGCATAAATTGTTTTTAAAACCAACATGTGTTAAATAGTATTTACCTGCCAAAACTGAAGACGGTGGGGAAAAAAAAAAGACATCAACTGGAGGGAGAGTGGAAAGTAGTTTGATTGAAAAATGTCAACAAGCCCTCCTAGGAGCAACAACAAGCAGCAGTGATTGTGTTTGTACAAAACAAGCCCTTCTTCCTTACATAGAAGATTGGTTTTATTTTTTCAGTTTCAGACCACCTACCTTTTCACAAGAAAGCCAGATAAAAGCCCTCAGACATCATAATTCCCCTTGTTGAACTCTCCAGAAAAAAAAATAATTGAGTAACAGAGAGGAGGAAAGAAGATAAAAACTTCAGACACAAAATACAGCAGCAAGGTCCAGGTCCTCAAAGACCTAAAAATAGCTCTGAGGACTGGGCTCTGCGCTGGCAATGACGTTTCAGTGGAAAAGCTCTTCCTGAGCATCGTGGCTTCTAGCTCAAATCCAGGCACAGAAAGGGCTTTTCTAGGTGTTTGTGTTGTTGCAGGTTTAGTGGCTTGCTGATGACTTCTAGGTTTTTTTATTCCCTAATCCTACGAGAACATTGTAGGCTGAGAGAGACATAATCCAGGCTCCTTGAATGAATCTCGCAGAGTTTTGTTCTTAGACAGAAAATGAATTAGGTTAAGCGGGGATTAGAGGAGACACACCACATGCCTGCTTGGCCCCATGCAATCACAATTGTTTGTGTGAGCTGGGAAAAAGAATGGTTTTTGGGGAAAAAAATAGTTGTAAAAAATTAAAGGGGTTTTCCGAAGTGAAAAAAAGGAGAAAATAATTAAAAGGAACCTTGGAGTGTTGGGGAGGCTTTCTCAAAAGGGCAATCCTATGGCACTGAACAGCCCTGGAGGTCCGGGGAAAATATATCTAGGAAGACGCCAGCATCCATGAAAAGATGGAGGTTCAGTGGTTGTGTGTGAGCCTGAGAATATTGAGACAAAGCTTTGCTGAGCAAAGAAGGGCTGATAAGGAGAGGATACCTTTAGACTCCTGAGTGGGTGATGTTTTAAAAACTGCAGTCACAGTGTGTGGGCAGCTGTCGCCCATGGGTTGTCCTCCTTAGCCTCCTCTTTTCTCTGGCCCTGAGAGGCCAGACTCTGCCGTGCCTGCTGTGCTGGAGCTGGGCTTGCGAGCATGGAGCACGATGCCGGCTTTCTGGATTTTCTATTTTAAGCAGCTTCCGTCAGAGGTGAGGAGTTGAAAGTTGCCATGCCGACAGGGAAATTTCAGGCCCTAAAATAGGCAAAACTTGCTCCAGCATCATGCAAGCATGCGTATGCTTCCTGCAAGGGAGGTGAGGACCAAGCTAGGAAGGCTTGTAAGGATCCTTCCCGTGTAGGGGGGAAACAACCCCCTCAAGAAAACATCTACAGGATGCTTTCAAACTCCTTCCCTATGGGTATCTGGGTAAATTAAGCAGCAGTGGGCAACAGGCAGCAGCAGCAATGAGGGGATCCTAATGATCACAGCATTAAAAAAACCTGATTACTCCTAGGTTTGCTGTTATTGTCATGAGAGATCTTAGCCTCTGGACCCTGCTAAGGAACCCAGTCCTCAGTGTGAGTCACAGACAGCAGAGGAAAAAAAATGGAATTGTTTAGGAAGGAATATGCATTTCTCAGGGAGCACTTGCACTATGCTCGTGGGGCAATAGTGGTCCATCACGATGTGAAAGATTTGCAGCTATGTGCTGGAGATACCTGAGGGCTGCACCAAGCACCCAGCTGTGTCCCACTGATCATGGACCTGCCGCCTCCTGTTGCACAGGACTTGGTTTTTAATTTTCCCCCACTGTTCAGTGCAATTTGACCAAAGATCCCAAAATGTGGACTTTTAAAAAGTTCTTTAAACTTGGACAGACCCTGCAGAGATGCCCAAACCAGACAAGCCAGTGACATAGATCTGCTGGTGGGCAAGGGGCAGTTTTGCCTCTTGCATGTGCTCAGGTGAGGTTATATCTCCAGCCTCACAGAAACATGAATGCAAACGCTGTGAAATCATCCCTGAGGAAGGAGAAAATCAATTCACTTCACGTGCTCAGACCCAGCCATGCTCCCGACCCTAGTGGGTGCTGGCACATCTCTGCAGCCACCAGAAACAAACCCCAGCAGAGCTCAGGAGGCTCCTCACCATGATGAGACTCAGTGTGCATTTTGTGAGGGGGAAATCACAGCTCACCTTTCATTCCCAAGTTCTGCCTTTTTTTTTTCTCTTTCCCTTGCTCCTATTGTTTTCCCTGCTCATCCCTCCAGCCAGTTGTCACTCTGCAGTCCACGCTTACAAATGTAATTTCTTCTGATGTATGAATATTTCACAAGCGCTCCCTCCCTGGGGATGGTGCCTGCTGAGGAGGAGGCAGCCTCTGTGGGGATGGAAATAGTAGCAAATGACAATCTTAATGAAAGATCTGTTCTCCAAGGGCATCTCTGCAGAAGAGTACACCATCCTGCAAGAGCTCCCAGCTCATCAGTGTATGTCCTGCTCTCCAGCTGCTTGTGTGGTGGATGTATAGAGAAATACAACTTGGTCTTTACCCAGGATGCACCATTTCATAGGTTTGGAGACGTGTTGGCATGCTCTGGTCTGAGCTCCTCATAAGACTGATGGAAACATCTTTCCTTCTGTAGATGAGCAATGGCATAACCCAGAGAGTGGCATGATGCTTTGGGTGACTTTTTTTCCACCTGATGTCCAGACAGAGGAAATTCATCACATAATTCGCTCCATCGTGATACACAGAAGTAGCTGACAATCAAAGCACATATCAAATCCAAATGACAAGCTAAGCATCTTCACCAAAGTGTGCACATGAGCCCATGTTTCCCTGCACCTCCATCTCTCTACCCCTCCTCCAGTCTCCTTGCCCATGAAGGCAAGGCCATGAAGAGGGTCTGCTGCCCAACCGCCTTTCTTTCCTGGGTGCTTGTGACCCTCAGACCCACCCAAAGTTCTTCCAGCAAGGAAGAGCTACTTTTTTCCTTCTCCACTGGATCTCACTGTGCAGGACCTCTCGCTTCACACCAGCTTCCTCTGCCCCATCTGGACTCAGGATGGTCATGTGTATAAATATTCACATCTGCCTGGCCTCAGTAGTATACATATACCTGTGTGTATATATCCCACTGTATGTATAGCGTCCTTACAGTGTATGTATGATGTATCTATAAGATGCCATATAGATATCCTAGCTGTCTTAGATACCTGAATGATATGTCTTTGATATGAGATCCCACCTGGAGTATTCTGTTCAGATCTGGGGGCCCCAGCACAAGGAAGACATGAACCTGCACAAGTGGGACCAGAGGAGAGACATGAAGATGATCAAGGGGCTGGAGCACCTTCCCTATGAGGACAGGCTGAGAGAGTCGGGATTGTTCAGCCTGGAGAAGAGAAGGCTCCGGGGGCTACTTATTGTGTTGTTTCAAGGGTCTACAGGAAAGACAGTGAGGGACGTTTTATCAGGGATTGTAGCGATAGGATGAGGGGTAATGGTTTCAAACTGAAAGAGGGTAGATTTAGATTAGATATCAGGAGGAAAATAGTTGTTGTGAGGGTGTCGAGGCACTGGAACAGGTTTACAGAGAAGTTGTGGATGTCCTCTCCCTGGAAATGTTCAAGGCCAGGTTGGATGGGGCTTTGAACAACCTGGTCTAGTGGAAGGTGACCCTGATCATGGCAGGGGAGTTGGAATTAGATGATCTTTGAGGTCCCTTCCAACCCAAACCATTCTGTGATTCTGTGATTTATCGGCATAGCCAGCCGTAGCCCATCATCCTTGAGCAGCGGCCACGGTGCTGTCTGTCTCTCCGACAGTGGGTGGCACTACACCATCAAAATAGCTTTGCTTCCCCCTTATTCTACTGTCTGCATTTTTCAGCCTGATGGGGTTTGAGGCATGGCGTTTCGGAGGGGTAAGGACCATGGGTTTCACACCGACAGCATCTCAAAGCCGAGGTTCATCAGAGGGGAACTCGTACAGCAAACTGCGAGCTGCCTGGAGGTTGCTCCCCTCAGAAAATCAGAAATGGCAAAGTTTCTCCAAAGGCTGAGCCTGGTTTGAGTTGTGCTCCTCATAACTTTCTTTTTTCTAATTTAAGGAGCAAGAAGTGTCTGTTAGGAGAAACCAAGTACGATTGCTACTTTGCTGCCCTTTTTTCTTGTAAAACAAGCAATAATCGGTAGTTCACTTTTTCAGGATGGTGTTAACCTGTGATGCTCTGTCCTAAAAAAATGCCTTTAAAATATTGGGACTCAGTGTTGTGACTCACTCTTGAAAACAAGAGTTGTGGGACTTGATTTGCATCTGTTGCAATCATTTTTCTTTGCATTTCTCTTCTGTTAGAGGTACAAGGGAGATACTCAGGTCTGGCTTCCATCTGCCCTAAGACTTTCTCATCAGCAGGCTCTCCCTAATTAGCCCCCACTGAAAAACTTCTGCCAAATTAAACCAACTGAAGAGAACGACGATGAGATGGTGAGGTCCATGAGTCCATGAGCAATGGTACAGTCAGGTTCATTGCTAGGGGAAAGGACATGGAAATGATTGCCCAGATTGCTGGGATAGGCAGGAGCATAGAGCGCTTGAGTCTGTGTGGATATGATGTTTTCAAAAAAATTCATAAAGTTTCTGTGATATTAGCAAACACTGAGCTGCATGGTAAATTGGACTGATGTTTTTTTACCTAAACCATACATTTGGCAGGGGAGCAGTGGTTTGCTAAATAAAAAAAAAAAATGAGAAAATGACATGTATTCATCAGAAAAATTCAGAATCTCCTGAAACCTCAAAGGAAGACCCAGTTTCAAGGTGGCCCACGCACCAGGGTGAAATCCCATGTGTTGTGTTGGGTATATCCCAAAGCTGAGTTTCTCAAGCCAGTGAATAATTTCCAAGCGATACATTGTACCAGGAGGTGTCAGTGTCTCCTGCCTCTGCTCTGTGTGCTTGTGAGGTGTGTAAGGTCAGAGCTGCTCAGAGTTTGCACCTGGGACTCGTCCTGCTTCTAGGATCTACTGGGTGAAAAGTTGCTCCTGCTTTAAGCAGAGGAATGGGACCAGCTTTCAACAGCAACGTGGTCCGTGGAGCAAAGCAGCAGTGTTTAAAGAGGTCAGGAGGGGCATTATGACTTCTGTTTGGCTCTTCAAATAGGACAGGGGTGTATCTACACTCGTACAAGTCCTGGTTTCACCTTGAACAAAAACAACCAGGAGCAAAACACTGCACTCACACTTCACTCAGCCAGCCCAGGTGATGTGGTACCTGCTGAAGTCAGGGTGATGGAGGGTTTGTAAAACAACAATACATCGTCCTTCTGGAGGGTATTTTATCTGAGGGTCCTCCACTTTCTGTCACATCTTGGCCAGTTCAACTTCCCTGAAGTAGATGACGACCCAAGTAAGGAAACTGGAACACAAACCTCTGCAGAGCCAACAGCGTTGTGTGACACCAGGAGCCTCTGTGCCCACAGCACCTCAAGAGGTGCAGGCTGTGCCCAGCCTGCCATGCTGACTGTGCACCCATCCAGCAGCAAGGATGTAAGTCATGCCTGGGAAATAAAATGCAAACCAAGAGAGTCTGCAAACTGGAAAATCTCCATGTCATGCAATGGGGTCTGAGCTGGTGCTGGCCTCCAGGAAGGCTTCGGGTGACCTGCTTATGGTAGTGATGTAGGACCAAGCTTCCCTCCACAAAGAGAGCATCCCCAGGACCTCAGAAAGCTATAGTTTGCCTTGGAGTTGTATAGGAGCTAACCCTTCATTCTCTTTGATATTTGGAGGAAGTTTTTGGGAGAACAACCATGCTTCTTTCATGGGCTCAGACTAGAGAAAACAAGATCTTCACAGCACTCAGAAACCTTGTCCCTACATGCAGGGAAAGCAGCAATGGACATCAAAGCCCCCTGAAGTGCAGTGAGAGGCTGGGCAAGCATATACGGGGCTCATGCAACATGGTGGACACTCATTGCAGACCTGAAAAGATGTACACCAGCAAAGAGAAAGACCATGCCAGGGGGAGTACTGCTTTTTCTGCTTCCAGAGGAGACCTATTTGGCAACTACAAAGCACACTCCACTTTTGCAGGCCAGAGCAGATGGTTGGTTTCTCCAGTACCACTATGTGCACCTCAAAGGATGATGGCTCCTACAGTGCTGGTCCATGACAAATCCCAACCACCTTGTGCTAACGGTGTGTGTCTGTGTGTGTCTCTTTTAACAGCTGTGTCACAGTCACACTCTGCTCTTCTGTTTTTTTAAAGCAAAAGGCCCTGTGAACTTTATGACAGCACTTTGGATCCTCCAGTGTCTATACATCAGCCTAGCTTTAAAGAGGAGTGGGCTTATATTAGTTCATGCTAGCTAAGGGCTGGCTCAACCTGTTTGCTGAGGGCAATGCCATATGTTCAGTGTAGCTCCAGCAAGGTTCAGTTACAGGGACCAGATGGGAAAACAAGGGGCTCTTGTCCCAGGGGAGATGTCTGGGCATGAGAAAACACCAGTTTCCCTGAGGCACGCTGCTTTTGTGCACCTCAGCATCCAAACCAGCAAAGACTTCAACATGATGTCAGCCTCCCTGCTCCCTTTTGCAGAATCCCAGGTTCAGGGGTACCAACCACACAGACCTTCACCCTCTCCTTCACAACCTCTGCTCTGCTCAGATGGACGGTGCTCAGTAGCAGAGGAGCACCAAGTGACAATGTCTGCTGCTGTGGGAGTTGCCATCAGCTTGGTGTGGTTTTAATATATGCTGGTGGAAAAGACAATCTCTGCCCTTGCAGCGAAATCTATGTGGGTTTATGGAAAATCAAGCAAGGCAACCATGATCCTGTCACCTATGGCTTAGGGGGCCAGTTTCTTCCAAGATCAGTCCCACCAGCCCCCCACCTTTCTTCCTCCAGTGGGAGCAGAAGTTCATCACCCAAGGGCTGTCCCCACCATTCCCTTCCCAGACAGCATATGCCCCAGTTCCTTGTCCCTTAAATGGCAAAATTAAGTTCTGCCTACACAGCTGGGAAATGTTAAGCTTCGCCCAGACTTGTGTATGTCCAGTGTCCCCACAGGCTGCAATGCTCAGAAAGCCCTAAGGCTGAAGCCCTTGACTCAAACTTGTCCACCCACCTTTGCCCTCCATCACTTCTCTTCATACCTAGTGTGGACATGATGGTTAATGTGGAGGATTCACAGCCCTGGCCTGAAGGACTTAATGTCAACAAGATGCCTTTTATGAAACACTTTCTGCCAGGGTCATTTTATGAGAAGCATTTTGCCATGTTTTATCTCGGTTGGATGCCTTGGTGGGACTGGCAGGAGGTTTGCTCCTGTGGGGCCAGAGTCTCGCCCATGAGCCAGAGACTCTCAGAAGTGGCTTTGGCTTTTCTCAAACTAGGCTGCTTGTGACTCACAAAATTGTGTCTTGCTTACAGATGAGAGAGAGAGATAGAGGAAAGGTGGGTAAACAGGCAGACTGGTGCAGGTTTCATCCCAGGCTCTGCAAACTGCTTTCAGAGCTAAATCAGAGATGTTGCTAATGGGCTTTTGACGTGCAGTTCCTGCCTGCTCCTCAGGTAATCTTTTGCTGGGAGCAGAAAATGAGGGGACTTCATTTCCTCACCAGGACCAAAGCACAGTGTTAGGAAGGTGAAACGACCCCTCCTGCTTCTGTGCTGTGGGAGCCTGACAAGCAGCACAACCATGCGATGTATATGGGGCTCCATCATGGCTCTCCATATGGCTGGGGGACCTCTGGGTTTCTCCGGAAATCCTTCCCCAAAATCTGTAGCTTTTCCCACCAGCCTTCCCATCTGCCTGAGATCTGGAGGATGAAACCAGCCACAGGGAGGGCTAAGGAAGGAACCAGCAACAAGAAGTTGGGTAAAACTGCCCTGTGTCCCCTTCATGATGGACATCTGCTTCACACATGGTGGGCTATAAGCTCCCAGGAAGTTATTTTTGAATATGCAGAAGTCTAAAGGTGAAATGCTACATTCCTGCTGGCTAAAAGAGATCCAAGTGTACAGCTACACACCTGGTTGCAACAGTTTAATTATTAGAAACTTGATTTTCACCAAATGTATTTAGAAATAAAAGCTGTATTTGCCAGTGGGGCGTCTGATATGATGTCAAGAGGAGCTCCTAAGCTATTAGTGGGGTTTTCACTTTTGGAATTGGTTTGTCTGATGTTAATGAAAATGTAGGCATATGTTTAGGAGTTCTCCCGCTGCCAATCGGAATTGCTTTCCACAGAGCCCAGGTCCTGGGGAAGGGTTCGGGGTCCAGAATGCAATATTTCCCTGTTTCAGAGTTGGATTTGTGTACATGAAGTGCGTGCACGTACTCTCATAAGAGCTAACACATCCCTTCTTGTTTATCTGGTTTGGCCTCTTGTGAAATACCAGATTCTGTACATTTTCAGTTCAATCGCTCTGACTGTAATTGCCCAATCTTGCTAAAACTGTTTAAATGTGATTAGCCAATGCAATTATCCAATAATAGAGTTGGTCCAAAAATTAAAAGTAGCAGAAAGAAGAAGAGAAAGAGAGGAGGATAAAAAGGAAGTAGAGGCATTTGCATCAGATTTTTTAAATTGCTTTTCCTATTTGACAGTTTGGAAGGAACAGTTCTCTGAAGCTAGAAAAAGATTGGTTTCAAAGTGTAAAAAAACCAGCCTGGCCTTATCATCAGAATTCATTCCTTGAAAACAGTTCCTTGTCTGAAAATTCTGACCCAGGGAAGATATTTTGCCATCTTCCCAGAGGTCCTCTTTAGTTGCCTGGAGGCACATGAGAGATGGCGTCACCTTGTTCCACATGAGTGGGATCAACAGTAGTCAATGTCTCATGAATAAAGTTGTCCAGAACCTGCTGAAGCTCCTGGTGATGCTCTCTCATGGAAGTTACTAAATCCCAGTGATCTCTTTGTGTTCCTGGGGGAGTCATTTGGGGATTAAGAGGGAACCTTGCTTGAGGTCTGCAGAAAAATGCTGTACTGCGATCAGCAGCATCTCAAAGGCTTGGATACTTCTTTGCCCAAAATAATCCTTCCAAGAACATCCACTTACCTCGGTCTTCACTGACAGGCCCTGAGGTAGAGGGCTACTGGAAAACTCGGTTCCTTCCTTTGCATTTGTTTCTTCATCATTTTCTTCACCATGTGAACAGGCACATTAAACCTTCAGACACCAAATCAGCACAACCCTCCCAGCTCAGTAATGGAGGTCATAAGCCAGCTCGAACAAGTCAAGGCTTACTTCTATGCATTTACTTTTCATTCTTCATTTGAGTAATTAGGCAAGAAACTTGGGTCGTAAATTAATATGATTAAAATAAATGAAGCAGTGTAGAGTACACCCTTAACTGTGCAGATCATAGGTCACTCCATCTGTACTTGTTTGCTTAGTCCACTCTGGACAAAGTCCTAGCAGATTTTGAGCATTTAATTGTCAACTCTTCCTTTTTTACAGTTCACTGCTTGCAAGCCCACAGAGTGTGCAGACATTGAGAAACAAAGGCCCAAATCCTGCCCCATCCTGCCCCACTGGGAATGAACTGAATCAACAAGACAGGCAAGGGTGGGACATGGCTGTGTCCAGCTGCTGTCGCTGCACTTTGGATTGAGCAGAAGTAGGAGGCAGTGGTATTTTACCACAGAGGAATTTCCTACCTTGCAAGACCCACTGTACTGACCTCCTGTCCCCATCAGCTTCTCCTTTTCAGCTTGGGCTGGATCTTGCAATTTGCCCTGGACCTTTTCTCTGGCTGTTTCCGGCGGGGGGCAAGTGGATGCCAGTCTTCAGTCATGGGGCTCATGGCCGTAGCTCATCCTTGTGTATGTCCTGGAGTACCCTGGTCACTCCTCTTTCTTTCTGTCTAGCACCAGATCATTAGGGGACCAAGTAGCACCCAGACACTACTTGCATAAACGTGCTGCAGCACTGGAGGTATCTGCACTCGCACAAGTCCCCTGGAGGAGAACTGATAAGAACTCAGTCATTTAATTTTGGGAAGGGAAACCAGGGAGATCAAAGTGACCTGCAGTCCTGTCTCAGCATTGTGTCTCCTGGCTATACTGGGGTGAAAATGCCATAAGGCTTTTGCAAGCAGATCTCTGATACCTTCAGTAGCCGAGCCCTGCTGAACATCTCCTTTCCTGCCTCGTTAAGAGTTGTGGCCCTTGCACAGGTAAGTCAGGATTTGGGATGGATGCAGGGAAGAGCAAACCTGCAAACATGAGTATTTTTCTGTGCCCCAAGGGTGTAGGTGAGACTGCATCTGCTGCCTTGAAGTGGATACTGTTACTGGAATGTGGGATGCCTTTTGGATTAAGCATCATGCAGCGCTCACAAGGCTTCACTTAGCCGACATGTCTGAGCTCTGCCTGAATATCTGATTTCCTTGTCATTACTTCTAAAGCTGTCTTTGCCTCTCCTTCTTTCTTTTTTGATTCTTTTTATCCTGGCCAGTTGTAACATGCACCTCCCTGTTATGTTCTTCAGATATGCTGTTCTGTTTTTACATGAACTAAATAATTCCCTGTGCTCTTTTCTCCCCCTTTGCCAGTATTGGCCCTTTTCCAAAACTCCTGGTACATGGTTTTTTCTATGGTTTTGCTTCAGCTGAGCTTGGTTATTGAATGGGCTTTCTTCTTTCCAGAGAGACTCCTCGTCCAGTCCCTGGGCTGTTTTTCCAACACCTTAAGTGTTTCCACATCTTTGCTCTCCTCCACTCCAAGAAGAGTTAGTTTTATCCTTTAAAAAAAAAGGTAGCAGTAACCTTTAACATCTCTACTTCTGCCCCATTTTCTAGGGACACAGGGTGTGTTTAATGGTGCTCTGCATGGGTACATCTATGTCTACTTGTTAATTCCCTCATAACTTGAACCCATTGGCTGAATTTAATGAAAGTGGACAGAGAGTTAGGGGGCTTAAAGACTTCAGGTTCTGAAAAGTCTTGTGAATATGTGTGAGTGAGCAGGCTAGGAAGATGCTCTGTGTTCTCTAACCAAAGGGCGGAATAGATACTGTGGTTCTGGGGAGAAAAGCTCAAAAATATGACCCAAGGGCTCCAGATCCAAAGGCAAAGGAAGAACATGCACTTGTTTTTGTTTTATATCCCATGCTATTTAAACCATAAAGTCTCATGATTTTGAAAGGACCAAACTCATGACTTTTAAACCCTTGGGTATGGAAGCAGTGGTGTTGGAGTCTCCTTGCAGCCAAGAGTAGTCAATAGACCAGCGCAAGCTCACGAGGGTACCGTCTCGCCTCCTCCTCCATGCTGGTTCCCTGCCAAGGCATTCCTAGAGGGAGGAAAACAACGCTCCCAGCCTGGAGCTATGCTATTGCCTCCAAATACGTGGTACAGGTCCAGGGAGGGGACAGCATGGGACAAAGTAGATCAAAGAGCTGGACATACTTGTTAATCTTGGGCAAGTCACTTTATCTTCCCATGCCTCCACTTTTCATCCTGCAGAAACCCTTGGTGGTAGGAATTTTCCCTGCTGTGTCTGTATAGCACCTACTACTACAGGGTTCCTACCAGGTTGTACTCAGCAGGAAGAGGCTGCACCAGGTCCTGAAATGTGATAGTTATGAGCACAGCAATCTCATTCAAGAGCCACCAGATCAGCGTCACCGTAGAAAGTAAGGGGGATAGCCTGCCTTGTAGGAGGCATTTCTTGGGGCCTTTATTCTTTGGATGGGTGCCCCTAGGCTAGGGTTTGTCTCACAGGCACTATTCCAAAACAGCTCCAAGGAGGTAAAAAGCTACGGTGAGGAAAAGGAAAGAAATGGAAAAGCAGGCAGGAAAGGAAGACAGAAATTGGGAGACAGAAAGCGGGAGACAGTTCTATTGCCTCTCAGAACAGATAGCTGCTGACTCAGGGAAAAATATTCCCATTTGAAGACCAAAAAGCTTCCCTAGCCCCAGCCTCCTGTGTGCACAGACCTGGCACAGGCATAGAGAAGGTCGGCATTGCTCTTCATTGAGGAGCACAGCTGAAAAAAGCCACATTTGCTTCCTCTAGGAGTTCAAGCCACTCCTTGTAAGGCCTGATAATTCAAGGAGAGCTTCTCCAGGGTATGCATTTGCCTTCTTTCCTAAGCATATTTGGCTGCAATATGGGTATTTTGCCTGTAATTCCCACACGAAGAAACCCCCTTAGCTGTAACCCAGCTTCTCCCTCCCTGCAGACAGCTATTTACAGGATTTCAATGGGTAGGTCTGAAATGACTCCATGTCCAGAATCGCCACTGCCAAAGGAAGGAGACAGGGGTCTTTGCAAAGGCCTTTAATAATCGTCCTGTTGCTCTGGCTGGCAGCTTTCGGCGTGGGTCCCACATTCTTCAGTAGCCCTTTCCTTAGCAATGAATAGGCTTTTAGCATGCTCTCATAATGGTTTCTTTTCCTGTGGCACTCAGAAAAAGCTTTCAGCCCGCTCCAGCTGCCGCCTCTGCTGCCTCTCCTTGTCCACCAGAAAGATGCGGTGGCTCTGCTCACCATATCCTCTGCCACTAGTAGGGCCACTCTTTCACCTCTGAGAAGAGGTGGTGTGTGAGCAATGGGCGGAGGATGGCTTTGCCTCTGTTTATTTTTCTCAAAGCTCCTTTGCCAGCTGGGGGTTACAAGGCTGAGTTAGGACCTCTTCAGCACCCCATAAGAAGCACGTGTGACCTGGGGGTCAGCAGCCCCAATGCAGGATCGGGGGTCTTCAGCCTGGGCCAGAGACTGAACTTGCACTCCCTGATGCAGGAGGTCTTGGCTCTGGTTTAAAGCAGGTGGAAAGCACGTGTTCCTCACGCCTTGTTTTCCCTGTCTGAAGTCCCAGCAGGGCTGTTACTCCAAAACCTGCAGTGACAGGACTCTTACACAGCCACAATATTGTGTAATCTACGCTGCACAGGTATGTTGTTTGTTTTGGTTTTTTTCTCCTGGATTTGATAATGATGCTACTTAATTAGGGAGCCAAAATTGCTTTAGTTCAGGCTAATAAAAGGGCCTTTGGAGCTCCCAGAAGTTATCTCAGATACCTACATTGGCAGGTACCCCAGACAGCATTGCAAATTGTAACACAGATAGCGTAAACTCAGATTCTCAAAGGCTTTGACATCAATGAGAATTACAACCCCCAGAAAAACATTAGGTCCCTGTGTACTTTTCTAGGTCTGGCTAAGAAACGTGTCTGAAACTGTGGACTTAGCAGCAAGAAGTTCATTTTCCGTGATGCAAACACGATGGGAGGAAAGGAAGATAGTTGCAATGCGACATGCTGCTGTGGCTTCTCAAGAATTTGAGGTCATTTTTGTACTAACCTACAGTCTCATTACATGAGTTTCTGTGTATCCCTTTTCTCTTTGTTTTCTTTTTTTTTTTTTGCAGCCCAGGAGAGCATTGAGTATGTGTTTACCATTTTCCTTATGTATTTGTGACTCCCCCCACATTTCCACATATTTCTATATATCTTATCAGGATTAAAGAGAAAAACTACATACATCTCCCCTCGCTCTGATATTAGCACAACAGCAGACACAAGGTAAGTTTTAGCCTGGGTCCTAAAAAATTGTATATTGGCACATGCACTGGGAGATGTGTCTCTTTGTGGCTCCATCCATCTGTCCCTCATTAGTAGGAGGATGCAATGGCGGCCTCAGGGGACAGAGGCAAAGCAGCTGTAACACTTTACTAAATCTGTATTTCATGGATACAACAAACACAGCAAGTCTTTAGCAGTTTGATAATTTTCACAGGTGGTTAGTACACCCACTTGGTGAATCAGCCAAGTCAGAACACATCACTGGCCAGATGCCATCTTCTGCAGTAGGTCATATGCAGTCCTGGTAGCTACCTGCCTCTCACTGCCCTGGAAGAGATCAATACGGTCCTGGGGCCTTGGCATAAATGACCAAGTAGTGCTTTTCTTCAACAGTCTCCACACCAATCAGGTATAAACTCAATTTTTCAGTGAGGAGGAGAGGGCTTTATGCTGACCACTGGCCTAAACATTATTTCTGATACCCCTGGTCATGAAGTATAGCTGTTATAGTAACATCACATCTGACAGTCTTGGGCGAAGTGGTGCAGTGCTAAAATAGCAGTCTGGAAAATGGAAGTACCTGCTTTCTCCTCAGCACTTTTACTCCTGTCACAGGTTCCAGCAACACACAGGGAGCAATTGCTCTTTGCTCTAGGCTGGTTCCTTTTCTGCCTAATCCTTGCAGAGCTGTCAGAGGCCTTGTAACTAGTGGCTGTGCTTGAATCTGTAGCCACAGACCTTGGCAGCAGTGTGTGTAGCAGTGTTAATGCAGTGTCAAGTAGGGAAACAACTTCTCTGGTTGTAACAGGCTGCCTTCCTTAGCTCCTGCCGGCTGACTGTGCTGCCTTGGCTGTATCTGGGAGGGCAGAGAGGAGTTTCCACCTGTCATCAATCCGTGTCACGCTCTTGTGCTCTGGTCTCAAGGCGTGAGTTAGAACCAGGAAGGGTGCAGAGGGTGACAAAAGCATGCAGTCAGCTTTCTGTGGGAATAACAACATCTCTGGAAAATAAATGACGGAGTTCGAAAAAACAGCAGACACATTTGCAGGAGGAAAATGCATAGGAGGCTTTTAATTCCAAAGAACTACACCTGGAAACATCTGAGCAGCAAATTGTTGGGTACTAGAAAGCATTCTCAGAAAATATCACATGTTCTAGCTTTGCTTATTCTTACAGTCTTCTTTTCCAGTACGACTGTTATTAAATTTTTCTTGCTTTTTGCATGGCCCCAAGGATCTCTGATGCTGCAGTTATTTCTCAGAAATGTGTTTGGTCTCACAGCCCCTTGGTGTGACCACTGTCACACTCTGGCATGGGAAGACATCCTCACAGAGCAGTGGGCAGAGGGAAGCTGTTCCGTCCCCTGTGTTCCCTGGCAGAGGCTTTACTACTCCTGTTCGCTGTCATCCCAGTTTACTGTCACCCATAATCAGGGATATAGTGTTCATTGTCATACTGTAATCAGGGATAAAATGCGTAAGGCCAGAGATTCCCCTTGCTGCTTCTAGCCACTGAATCATAACTAACATTCAGAAATGGCTCATGCTTTTTTCTCTCCCTGGTGTAGCTTTTTAGCGTGTATTCTATACAGCTGATGTAAATCAAAGCATGCTCTGCTTGTGTATTAATCCTTGAATGCCAGGCAAAGCCTCAGCTAAGTTATCCACCTCCTGCCATCGGCGAGGTACTTTACCAGCCTACAGCCATGGCAAAAGTCAGGAGGCACTTCTACTTGGAGCAGTCACAAGTTCTTCATTCAGACATGCTTCCCATAGTTGAAACCTTCCAGTTGTTTCCCTTGCTTCTTCAGCAGCAAAGCTTCACCGTGAGAGGAGATCACACAGCTTGTTTTCAGATCAGCCCAGCTTGTTTTGGAAAGCCTGACCCTGCATTTCCCCCACCAGCTAGAGGCAATGTCCCCCACTGGGACAGAATGTCACATGTCCAAGATCTTGAACATCTGAGCTCATTCTTGCCCCTTTCCCCTACTTTTCCCCACTTTACCCTCAAAGAAAAATCTTAGGGAGACCCCACAAAGGAGAAAATGTCATTATTCTTAGGAGGCAAGTCGGGGCCCCTCTTTTCCAGCCGATACCAATTTGTTTTGATTCATGCTCATACATTATTATGGTTTTTGAAAAAGGGGACAACACACACAGTTTTAAATTTACTCCTCTCTCAATTCAACTTTGTTTCCAGAACCACTCAGAGGAGCCTTAGAGGTAGCAAGGTGTTTGGAGGGGTATTATTCTATATTTTTCATCTTCTTGCTGGTGAAACTGCATGTACCTTTGGAGGATGAAGTTAAATATTTACCCTAGGTCAACCATGCCTGTCTGCACAGTTTATATTTTGTTGGAGTTTAGGCAAGCAAGCCGTATTTGCAAAAATCCTTTCCTGCCTTTGCTATTAGAAAATGCACTCACAAAGGCCTTTCTTTTTTAATCCTCAGAACATTTTTGATCAGGCATGAGAACTTACCTAGCCTGGAGTGGTGGTGAATCCACATGTGCCACTGTGGTAGGATTGTGTTTGGGACTGGGTTATTTTGGTTGCTAGCCAGGAACATACACACAGCAGGACCTGAGGAATATTCTTGGGATCTGGCATCACTGAAGGCCGGAGGGGTTTCTTTCCATGGTTTTGGATGTCTTGCAATCAGGCTTGTTCCAATAAGTGGCTGTGTATGGGCGGCTGGTCTGGCATTCAGATTGCAATGGGGTGAGCAGGTTGGTGGCACCGGGAAGACCAAAGGAGCACTCTTCCTGTCCCTCTCAGAGGCAGGCGGAGAGCATCTCTGTGATGGGGCTGGAGCCTGTCCAGATTGCTTGGCATCCCAACCCAACATCTTCTTGCCAAGCTAAAGTCTGCATACCAAGGAAGTGCTTTAGGCCTTCCTGCCACAGCAAGCATGCTGTGGCTCTTCTAAGGACTTCATTTTGTCTGGTGGAAAACAAGTTCTCTCCCACATGCTTTTCATGTATTCTCCTCAGAAAAATGCCACGCTGTAATGCATCCCCTTGGGATACTTCAGGCTGCCCAGAACATCTCCATTGGGATGTTTGGGAGCACCTTCATGCAAGCTTCCCTTGAAAACCACAAATATAAATTCCAACTCCTTCCTGCCCTCTTCCCTTTCATCTTGCTCCCCCCACTATGACTTTTAAGCGCCAGTCTTCAAACTACTTCAAATCAAAGCAGTCACGAGGCATGGGCTGATGGATGATATCTTTCTAAGCCTACAGAGATTTGTTAGGTCTCTGAAGAACAGAGAGTAAACAGCAGCCAGACCCAAGGAAGCTCCTGAAAGCTGTAGATGACCTTCCAGTTTTACCAGCAGCAGGAAGATAGAGGGAAGCTGAGGTGATACGATGAGAGCTCACTGCACTCCTGCTGCACACAACTTGTATGTGGTTTTGTAGGAATCATGGCCCGAGGGCTACTCTGACCTGTGCCAAGGGGGCATGTATCAGGTGTGAGACTCAAGAAGCTGCTAACAGCTCCTTGAAAGCCTTCCTCTCCTCCCCTAGCAAGGAAACTCAAACCTGATTTCTTTCAGACTTTATGCGGACCTTCCTCAGGTGTGGAAAACCTCCTCTGTTTCTTACGGCCTTTTCCACCCTCTAAAACCACTGTCATTGGAGCACTTTGGTGCCAGAAACTTAGTATTGTGTTGATGTGACTGTGTGAGTGATGGAGAAAACACCCACCACATGGGTTTATTATTATCATCGTAGATTACTAAAAGCTAAGAGTGTAGCGCTTTCATAGGCTTTGCTCTTTCAGAAGTATTTGTTACATATATAGTCTTATGCTTGTGCTTCGTGGTAGTACACAGTGATGCCTAACATATGCAGTAAGACAGGTACTACGTAGTAATGCAGAGTGGTTCTTTCCCTAAAATGGAAACTGCAAAGCAGCAGCTGTCTAGTATCTTCTGGCTGAGATGAGCAGCACTGCGCAGTTAACGGTCAGATCTGACTTTCTCCAGATATCACAGCAGTGGCTGTCCAGAGGTTTGATTTTATTACAGACGCCACCATGAAGTTCAGAGCTAGCTCCAGATGTGGATGTTTTATAAAAGTGATCAGCTTCCTTATATCTCTATTGCCCATGGAAAAAGCAAGAATTAGACATTAAATTTCCAGGTGGTAACAGCTATATTACATAGATCCCATCCTAAATGTCCATTCCAGTGATCTGCAGCATGACTGTGGGAATGGATGAGCATTAGGAATGGATAAGCAGTAGGAATTGTAAGCCTTTTCTCAGAGATGTCTCGATATCAACTTCCCTCAACAACACGGGACCTTTTATGAGGGAAACAGCTCAAAATAAGTCCTCTACTCTGCTTGCTTGGTGCTGAAACACAGATGGGAAGGGCCTGATTCCCTTATAGCCATCAAGATTTTGTCATTTCCTTGACTGAAGATGGAATTTCAAATACCCACCATTGTGGTATCAAGCAGAATTTGACTGGCCCTTTCCTAGGCCAGTGATGAAAACTATGTTGGCTTTCTCCTTACCAACAGCAAAAGGAAATATTTCTATTATTTAAAAGGAACTGGGATTTCTCTCTTTTTTTTCTGGGTACTTTTTGTTTATTTGTTGTTGCCTGATTGCGATCCCTCTGCCGATTTCCGGAGGAAGTGCTCTAGCCCTGTGCAAGTGCAAGCCACCTAAGACCAAAAAATTCTTCAAGTTGCAATAGAGAGAAGTCAAACCCCTTAATTTAGAAGCACCAGCAGGGTAGACAGTGAAAACATGCAGGCTCACTCACTGGAAAGCTCCCAAGATCTACAAGCGCCGAAATGAAAACATGACACAACGTATCAGTCAATGGTTACTACTGAACAAGTCAGCGGGCTTCAGAGTTAATGTCTGCAGCCATCCATGAACTCTCACAGTGTGAGGAAAAATAGTTAGCTTTGCCCTAGAATGTCTTTGGGATGATGTCCATTCATATGCTGGGAGGTTCACATGCTCTATTACCTTCTTTTGTGGCAAAAGTCTTGTCAGCTGAAGATGTGTTAAGAGAAGAAGGATAACCAGATCAATGCTTAAATCAGAATATCAAAAAGGGGAAAAAGGGGAGGGGAAATTGGGAATTCGGATTATCTTAGAGTCATTGACCGGGAAGCTTGAGGCAAGCATCCTCACATCAAGGTGAGTTGGCCATCGCCAACCAGCCTTAGTGTGGGTTACAAAACATGCAGTGGGATCTACAGTTTCGGAGGTGTGCATCCCTGCAGGTCACCTGGCTGTTCTCATGGCCCTGCTCTGGGCAAAGTCAACCCTGCATGGACACTGGGAGAGAAGAAGACTACTATTGATTCATATGGTGGGAAAGGCTCTATTTTAACTCTTGTGCTGGTCTCGTACACGTGCTGCTATGGATGAATTTTCTGATTTAATGTGTTCTTGTTCATAGTTCCTTGAATTTTTCCTCTTGCTTTTCAGTTTGCATATGGAAACAGCATTTCTGCTCATTGCTTGGTTTCAGAATATTTTCTCAACCGAAACAAAACAACAAAGACTTCTATATTTTAATATTTCTTTTATAATTTTCTGTTTTCCTTTCTTTTCCCTTTTCATGGGTAAGTTGAAAGAAAAAAAGGATGAGACTGGGAGAGAACAGAAAGGAAAAGTGCAAGGGGAAAACCAAAGCATGATGTTTTCATGTGGAATACTCTCAAAATAATTATTTAAAAATCATTTTAGAAATGCTTCTGATGGGGAAAGAAACAATTATTTTGGAGGGTTAATTGTTTATTATTCACAAAAAAAATTCAAAGTCAATCTTAAAAGACCCCTGTAACTTTTTGTTCCTTTTGAGGTTGATGCAATTGAATGTCCTTGAATGTATTTGCAGATACTTGCTTTCCTGATTAATTTAGTCAGTGCTTCTCTTTCTGCTTCTCCTAATTTGGTGGAACATTCATTCCCAGACTTCCACAAACCAAGTGTTCCTCAAAGAAAAAGTCAACAAGAAAAAACGAATCAGTAAGAATATTGAGTCAAATATCAGTGCAAGAGCAAGCTGTGAGTGAAGACTTTGCATCAAGCTCTGAAGTGGGTGGTGACAGACGCAGCTGGTCATCAGTGGCATTGTTACTGATTTAGACAGAGGAGCTCCAGCTCCCAGGAGCCCCAGCCATGGTGTAGGGAACTTCAGGTCTACCCACGAGGCTGGAAAGCAGAAAAGAATCTTATTAAATTGGGATTGCCCCATCATGCCCTGTCAGTCCCTTTAATTAGTCTGGTCTACTCGAAAAGCAACTGTGCGGCTGGTTGTTTTCACAGCGCGTTTTCTGCTAGGCTGTACTTTGCTGATGTCAAGGGAACGAACTGAAATGAAGCCCCTTCTAAAATCCGAACATCGGCTGAAGCTCATGCAACTAGCTCCATGAGCAAGCATGACAGTCTCTGAGTCCCTCGAGGATCTGAAATTCCCAAGTGTCCTTTATCTGCCCCTTGTGCCATCAGAGAATCATCTGCTCTGCAGACAATCTGCTCATGTGATCAGATGTGGTTTTCAGCCTGGTTCCTCAAGGAAGCTTGCTCAGATCCCACATGTCTGTGCCACCCTGCCATGGATGAACCTGTGGACCCACTGGAAGGATTTGACTGAGGGGACAGAGAGCACAGGTACAACCTCTCCTGGTGCATAGGACCTCTCAGAGAGGTTCCTGGAGAGATGAGGAGAACACTGAGGGGAACTGTGTAAATCACAGGATGCCGAGGGTACCTGTGAGTTGTGGGGACACTGAGGAGACATATATGAGCTGTGGGGACACCAAAGGGAGATGTATGTAAACCATGGGGACACTGAGGGGACATAAGTGAGCCGTGAGGACACTGAAGAATGTGTATGAACCATAGCAACACTAAGGATATGCGTGAGAACCATAGGGACACTGAGTGGGAGACTGAGGGGACATATGTGAGCCATGAAGAGATGAGGGGGTATATGCAAGCCATGGGGACGCTGATGGGGACACTGAGGAGACATGTGTGAGCTGTGGGGACACTGACGGGGACATGCGTGAACCATGGGAAGAGTGAGGGTGCATGTGTGAACCTTGGAGACACTGAGGGGATGTTGTACGAACAGGGGGAAGCCTGAGGGAACATGTGTGATCCGGGAGGAGGCAGAAGGGGACACCGGGAGGACGTGTGTGAGCCACAGGGACACTGAGGGGGATACTGAGGAGACTGCTGAGGGGACACCTGCGAGCTCTGGGGCACTGGTGGGGACACCGGGGGGGAGGACACCGGGGAGGACACTGAGGGGACACCTGCGAGCTCTGGGGCACTGGTGGGGACACCGGGGGGGAGGACACCGGGGAGGACACTGAGGGGACACCTGCGAGCTCTGGGGACACTGGTGGGGCCGGGCGAGGACGCGGCGAGGGGGTGTGTGTGACGTGCGGGGCC
>VZZY01021825.1:203929-247215 GCA_013400335.1 Eurystomus gularis | reverse complement strand
GTCTCCGTCTTCTTCTCATCCTCCTCTTCGTCTCCGTCTTCTTCTCATCCTCCTCTTCGTCTCCGTCTTCTTCTCATCCTCCTCTTTGTCTCCGTCTTCTTCTCATCCTCCTCTTTGTCTCCGTCTTCTTCTCATCCTCCTCTTTGTCTCCGTCTTCTTCTCATCCTCCTCTTCGTCTCCGTCTTCTTCTCATCCTCCTCTTCTTCATCCCTCTCCTGGCTTCTCCACAGCCACTGCCTTCTGCCCAGGTACCCATAGCCCAGTCAGATGTAGGGCTGCTTGCTGCTCTACCTCTCTCCCCCTTTACTTTGATTTTTGGCTGGGTGGCTGTGAGGATGAGTCGAGGCTTGCTTGGAGCTCAGAGTGTCTGGGCCCGTTTTCAGTCTCACCTGAAAGGAGAGCAGCTCCTGGGCACTCGCTGCAGGGAAGGGATGGCCTTGCCTGGCACCTTCCCCTGCCCTGCTGCCTGTCCTTGCCCGTCTCCCGTGGGCAGGGCAGGGTGGCTTGCCCCATTCCTCACATGCAACTTGTTCGTTTATTCCTCTACTATCTACTCAGTCTCCTCACACGAATACCAGCCTATCTATTATAGTGCTCTCATGTAGGTGCGGGCATGGAAAGGCAGCCTTATTTCCATCAAAGACATGCCCTAAACATAGTCCAGCACGGGGCCACCCTGTATGTTTGTGAGCTTCTCATCCTACCTCTGCACCTTGCAAAGACAAGACTCACATTCCCCAAAACTACCTGGAAGCAAGGCTTCTGCTTCTAACAAGATCATAGTCATCTTGTTTTATCCTTATTTCTCCTTGCAAAGTTGCAGATGTCACTTTTTTTTAATTTCTCAGAGCCCCTGTCTTGTTGAGATCTGTCCAGCTCCTTAAATAGGAGAGGAACAACTTACACAAATGAGGCAAGCGCTCCACCAGCTTTTTGAGTATTCCAACTGCAGTCTCTAGTCCTTAGATGAATCGTGCTGCAGAACCCCAGACATGAACAGCTGGTGTGTTTTATTACCCTAAACCTGGCTCTGCCACTTTTTCACACCTGAGTAGTGCTGGGAAGTCATGGAAAAGTATATTATGGGCACCTGAGAAATGTGGTGGAATAGAGGAAAGGTGGGGAGCGGCAGCTGGGTCTCTCCTGGCGAGCGTAGCTGAGGGAGGGATGGGAAGTGATAGCACATCAATAGGGAGCATGGAAGTTTGCTGAAACAGTGGAAGATTAATGGCTTTGGAGGTGGTAGGTGTTACCAAGGTGCAAACGGGGAGGTGACCTGTGCACCAGCGAAGTGGCTGGAGAGTTGTGCTCAGTGGATGTCCTGCTAATTAAAAAGCTGAGTAGGGTATTCCTATTTAGATAATTTTCTTTTACGAGTTCGGTTTTTCACCTGAGAGGTTTGTCCTATTGGCAACCACGTACTTGATGTCCTCAGCCCACCCCTCTTAAGGACCAGCCAGTCCTGACAGAGCAAGTTAAGTGATAACAGGACAGTGGGGGTAGGTGGGCTTATGGTGAGGGTGACATGGAGTTGAGTAGAAGTGTAGGAGGGTGAAGGAAAATTACAAAATAGGAGTTGGTACATCTGGGAGAGTTGGGAAGATGACTGTAGCGGTGGCTGCCGCAGGTGCATCCTAGTGTGTAGCTGGTGTTTCATTTCTGTGTTGCCATGCAGCATGGAGGAGGATGTAGCTGAGAAACGGGCAGGGAAGCTCCAGTGAGCTTCAGGCTGTGGGTAACATCTGTGAACTTGGCAGCAGAAAGCTGTTTCTTGCTCTGGTCTGTAAATGCAGGTGGAGAGTTCATCTTCAAAGGGGTTATAGTGGTGGTGGGATTGAGTCCTTAACTCCAAAGCAATGCTCATAACAGTGAGACTTCAGTTGCAGAGGGTTCTTCTTCTGGGAAATGAGGGGCCAGGGGCTTTCCTGCAGTGCATGTACAGTGGGCTATGAATTCAGATTTTTCTTGGAAGGGCTTTTGCAGCCCCTATTGTTGGGCAGTCCCATTGTCACAACAGCGATAATGAAATCCAGTCCAGAAGAGATGAGTTTGGACACAGCCATCAGTAAAACTCCCAGTCTTAGCACAAATCCCCAGCAGATTCAGGGGTGGACTGCTTTATGTGATTTTTCTGGAAATATCTTGCTCTCTCTGCCTTCTAATTCTTTTTTTTTTTTAAACTGTTCTTGAAAATGTGGGTGGTCTGTTTTTGAAGCATTGATCTTGGTCCTTGCTGTGGTGGAAGGTACCAGAGTAACCTCATCTTCAGTTAATGAGGCCTTGAGTCTATAGGGAATGGAGGCCTGAAACCCTCCAGGGTGAGTCTTGCAGCATCCTGCTCCCTGCTTTTCCTTTTCTCTCTTTTGGTCATGAAACTTCCCATTAGATGCAGGAAAACTGGGTTTTCAGTTGTGCCACAAGATGGGCTGTGTCCTTCAAGACTTCATTTCTCAGTTTTGGATAAAGGGTAAAAAGGAGGCTCAAATGGATAAACCGAGTCCTCCAACAGCACTAAAGCAGATGTAAAATGCGGCCCAAGGAAGAAACAGTGAAGCAGAACTCACAGCTGTGAGTCAATATTTGCTATGGCTTCTACAGGAATTACACAGTGTGTGCTTTCCCAGGATGCAGATCTCTTCTGGTTTTGGGAAGTATATTAGTCAATGACCAAAGATGTTGCTTTCTGATGTCACAGAGATGTCTGGAGGCTAGCTTAATTCTTGGTCATGGTTTTCCATTTCCAAGTCTAAAGCTTCCACACAAACATGCCACTATGCATGCAGACACCTCTGGGAAAGAGATTTGTCTGGGGCTTTGGTAGCAAATGACTGTTGACTCTGGTGAACCGAGAGTTTTGTTTTGTCCATTAACTATAGCCTCCAGGTCTAATTTGTCTGCCTTCTTCTGACTGGAGGTGCCGAAGCACACTCCTGGTTTCTTTTCCAGCAAGTGCAGGAGGCAAGCCTCAAGTGGCCTTGCTTAGGCATGCTGTCCTCTGCCCCAGGACATGGGGTGGGGACAGCAGAGCTGTCCTGGAGGTGCCTTTGTGCCCCAAAGCAGGGATGCTGATGGCTTGTCTCATCTCATCTTATGTCTGTCTCTTTGGAGCTCCCTAAAAGATAAGCATGGCAAAGGTAAGGAGAGGCTGCAGCTCAGCTGTCACAGGAGGGATCCAGAAGAGTTCAGAAGTGCTTCTGTAAGGCTGATGGCTTAAAACAAAACAAACAAAAAAACAGCCAAGAAATGGGCTGTGCACTGAACTCCAGGGGGCACCTTGGACTTCCTTCCTCTGTCCCATGTCAATGAAGAAAGACAGGCTTCTCCAGAGCCCCCAGTTCAGGCTCTTACATTATGCCAGGTTCTGGAACACTCTTACTCCATGTGGTGTTAGCTGAAGTTGGACCTTGTGAACATCTCCAGAGCATCTGGCATAGAGAGCACTTTGGTGGAGAAGGCAAAGCAACGGAGACTAAAGAGCACTTGTCATCTTGGCTATTATGTGGTGGTAGCAGGTAGAGGGAGAGGCTAGCTGTGGTATCGTGGGCCCTGGGCCTCAGAACCTGCCTGGGTAGGTGACATTGCAGAGAGCCAGCTTGGCTTGGGTCACACTGGGCATCTAACCAGGGAGAAACAGGTGCGGGGGGGGAGAGGTGGTGACAAGGAGGTGGCTCTGGCCACCAGCTAACACAGCCCGCCTATAGCTTGTTGAAACGTGGTTGAAACAACAGGATCAAGTGTTTTGCAAGAATCTATTGATTTGTTAACGCTTTTGACGGGCAATTGTCAGGACTGCATGCTTCGATAAGGTCAGAGTTTTGTTTTACCTCTGATTTACATTTGCTGACTCAACAAAACTAAACCGTTTTACAGGAACCTATTGATCCTGTCAAAATTTCCAGCAGTGGGTGATCCTGGCATTTCATTTCAGTGAGGTCAATGTTGTGCTCTAATTTTATACAAAAGACTCAAGTAGAAAATCTCACTCATTAAAAAGAAACATTTCAACAAAATATTTTACAATTTTTTTTTTTAGTGGTAAAAAAGGTCTGCAACAGGCTTTCTTTGCCCAGATTTGGGATGAAAACATGTTTTGAAACTGTGGAATTGGCTTTGGGACGGGAACTCTGTTTTGAATCCAGGTCTATCTGTAACAGTCTGGGGAGGGAAGGAGGTAGTAGCATCATCTGCTTTTTATAGGAAGGGTGCACAGAGGTTCATGTGTCTGCCCTGAGCAGTAAGGCTGAAAAAGCAGTTTAAATTTTGTTGCTTCCCACTGCCCTTTCTGTCTCTCTGCCAGAGGTTACCAAGGTGTGCTGCCAAAGGGGGTACCCATGGTGCCATCAGCAAGCCCGTGCGCTGGCTCCAGGTGCCTTTGGAGCCAGAGGGAAGGCACGCATGAGCTTGAGCACAGGGAGTAGCATCAGTCGTATTTTGCTGGCTGGGCTGCAGAGCAGATGTCCAGGGTGGACCATGGGGTCCAGAGTACTCATGCAGCGACCCTTGTTTCGGCACCAGTCACTCCAGTAGCACTTGTTTCTCACCGCCTTGGTCTTCCCAGCGAGTCACCCAAAAGCAGCAGCCATGGAGGCTGTCTCTGAAATCTCAATGTGGGAAGACTGCAAAATTTGACTGTTGGGAGAGGAGGGGGAGATGCTGCCTTCATAGTGATAAACAGAAGTGGCTGGGGAACAGCTGCATTCACTGATGGCAGGTCCTGGACGTAGGCTAACCACTGGGTTTCGTAGTTGGATGGCTAGCTCTTAACTCTAGGTTGTCCTCAGAAAAAAGAGAAGTAGTAAATGTTACTGTCCACCTTGGCTTGTGTCATTTTTCTGAGTCTGGATCCTCCCTTAAGTATAGGGATTGTTGCCCAGGGAGGTTGTAGATGCCCCAACGCTGGATGTGTTCAAAACCAGGTTGGATGGCACTTTGAGCAACCTGGTCTAGTGGGAGGTGTCCCTGCTCATAGCAGGGAGGTTGGAACTAGATGATCTTTAAGGTCCCTTCCAACCCAAAGTGTTCTATGTGGCTGCTCTGCCTGGTGGGGCTTTTTTAGGAAGCCTCTGAACATTTCTGCTCCTTTCTTTTGTTCTTTATGTCCTTCTACTACTGACTCCCTCCAGTTATGTTTTATTTTCCAAGCAACAAAGATGCAGACTGGACTGTTAAGGCAAAAAAAAAGTACCAAATACCTGGTATAAGTAAACACATTTTCAAGTTTCTCTGTGTTAAGGCAAATGCACATACTCATAAATATGTATATGTCTAGGGCATGTATTGTGCATCCACAGACATATCAAAAAGCAGATGAGAAAATTTTTTTGTGTGATACTGAATTAAAATCTTGGGACAGAAAGAAAAAGAGAGGTACTGGAGCAACCCAAACTGGGTTCTGACAAGTTGCCACAGATGGCAGTAAAGTTGCTGTCAGGGGACTCCTACCACTGAAAACACTTCATTGAAAAAAAAAAAACCCAAACCCCAAACCAAAACAGGAGATAACGCAACACAGACTATTTTTTCTAGTGTTCCTCACAAAACCATGTTTTCCAACAGCAAGATTTTTGGCCTCTGAAGTGGAACCTTTTTGTAAGAAGCAGTGCAAGAGGAATGCGTAGTATTTTAGGGTTTCATTCTGCTTGCCTGGATTTCTCTTCATGCTTTTGCTGCCAGAGCAAAGTTGTTTGCAGCACTCTAGCAAAAGAAAAGTTTAGAAACAGTTATTAGTAATAATCCCTTATACGTGCAATGAAGGAGCTCCAGTGCCATCCTTATACTGCTGGCAGAAAGATACAGGATAATGAAGAGAGGAAATTTGCTCATAAGGTCAAAATTAAGAAGGATGGGAGCTACAGCCCCTTTTTGCTCCCATTACAGCTCCAACTTTCCTTAGACATCTAAGATTCCCAGTAGCAGATGCTGCTGCTGAACTAAGATTTCTGTTAGAGCAAAAATACAGTGAGACCTTCTTGCTAAATCCAGTTAGGAGAGTAACAGGAATCCCTTCTTGCCTGGTGGGAGCAGCTTTTCACTGGAGAAGAGGCTGTGCACAGGGAGGTGGTGTGATGAGTACGGTATTTGAACAGAAAGTGTTCAGACCCTGAAACTGCCGCCCTTGGTGCTGCTGCTTTCTGGTTCCTATTTTAAGATGATCCGAGACGCGTGCTTTCTCACATAGTGTGTTGTGCAGGTACGTGAAGATTTCCTGGCTTGGCCCAGCTGCCGCTCTAGCCCCAGGACACAGCTGTTGCCCTTGTCAGCTGTCCGATGAATTTGTGATTTTTTTTTTTTTTTTTGGCTGTCTGCATGACTTGCAACAGGCTGAGGGAGACTTTCCTGCCTGGTGCTTGGCGAGAGGAGTAAAGTCCTTCTCCATCACCTATTTTGCTTTACGCCACGAAGGTAGTTGCGTCCGTGCGTGGGTCATCCATCCCTCTCCATGGAGTGAGGTCCCAGCAGCAGTGGAGCACCTTGGGCACATGCAGCACGTCTGTCCCCCTGCTGTAACATCACATGTTGCTGCCTTCTCTCGTCCTTTACACATCCAGCAAGCTTCATCTCTCTGCATCATGGGGCCAAGGCTGCCCGGTCCTGCACCCCTGCACTGGGCTCCTTATCACCCAGACTCAGGGTTTGCTCGGCAGTGCGCTTTTGCGATAGCCCGCTGCTTTAAAAAGGCCGCCACATTCTCTGGCATAGGGCATGGCAGCAGCAGGGATGGGGCTAAAAGAAACAGCAGCAGCAGTCAGCAATCCCATGATATAACCCCGGTGATTTCTTTAAACTCCACATTCACATCTGGTAGAGGCTTTCAAAGTAAAAAAAAAACCCTCAACATTTGGTCTGCACGGGAGGAACAACTGGCAGACACCCATATTTAATTTGCATGCCCAATTACCCAGCTCATCAGCTTTCCTGTTTGCCAGTTCACCCGGACGGGAGGGATGTTCATGCCTCCCTGTGCCGCCACTCTGCTTGGGCTTAGGGACATGGTGAATGCCAGCTTGCAGGGACAGAGCTGGGTCTGGGCTTCTGTGGTGGGTGAACTTCGCCTCACCATGCATGATGAACAAAGGCTGCAGGCTCAAGCACGCGATGAGCCCAGGCAGGTCACCAGCCAGCTTTTGGCTCTCCTGGGGCATGCAGCATCCTGACCCAATTCCTTTTAGGCGCTGCTGTGGTGTTCTTGCACAAATCCATCTGAAGGTAAAAACCTGTGGTCTGACCCACCCATAATTAAAGCTTAATTTAATTCACACAGAGACTTGGATCTTAGGTGAGCAATGAGTGTAGGCTGTGCAGAACTCATGCCTCTAAGATAAGCCATTTTTTGTTGTTTGCTTTCTGTGACCCGACACATTACGTTCTTGAACTTTGGGATTTGAAACAAAGAGGAGCAAACATTATTTTACATGTTATTGAGCCTTTGCAGTTGGTTGTACTTAGAAGTTGGATTGAACAAAACACACAGCTCCTTCCAAGCTGCCGAACTGAGATCCAAATTTTTCACTTGGTGGATTGTCAAAAATGCTGTTTGCTGTCCTCAAAGTCAAGTCCTGTGACTGATGCTTCAGGGATAAAGAAAAATTACTGCTATAGGCTCATACTTGAATAGCTTTGGTGCTTTTCACACTTGAAGCAAGAACCTGCCCCTTCCTTGCCTTGCTCTAGCAGGGCTGCTGGCATCACTCAAGTATGTGCTTTAAGTATATACTTGGACTTAAGTTAGTGTTTAGTTACTGAGGCCCATGCCTGACATACTGTTTAAATGATGGAGGGTTGGGTTTCTCGGCCACGTTCAAACATTGGTGAACCGTATTGTTTAGGCTTTAGGATTGTTTCTTTTGGCTTTGTTTTGTCAAGATGGAAAAGCTGATTTAGGAAAAAAAAAAGTAATTTTATTTCTGGTTGGTTTTCAGTCATTCTTGCATCTCTTTGCTTCTTCAAAATACAGTCACTTTTTCTTTTTTTTCAAGTATTCACCCTGCTATGAAAAGTTGAAAAGAAATATCCTTATTCTCCCAGCAGCATGTTTTGGGTTTTTTTTTGGTTAAAACTACACTGAGCTGGGCCCATTTGTATATGTGATGTTTTACTCCTGATAAAAGTATGTTTGCTTTTACTCTACATAATGTTTTTATCCACCAGAGAGCTCCAGCTGTGCAAGAACTGGTGCACATCAGCTCTTCCATTGATCTTATTTGCCCAATTCCTATGCATTTTTGCAGAGTTAGAGCTCACTCTCCTCCTTTCAGACACGCAGATGTATTGTCAAATTTTAAGGAGAAAAAGCTGTGGTTTCTTTCATGCTCAGTGGAACATAGTCTCCAGAAGTCAAATCAGTCTTACAGCAATCTGGCTTACGCAGCTGCCTCCTGATACGCTTGTAATGTAACAGCGAGAGGGGCTGAGGGAGTTCACAGCAGCCACTTGTTTGATGAAGGTCCATGTGCTTTACATTGCTGTCAAGGCCGTGGGAAAGCCCTCACTGTGCGGCAGGGTAATGGAAAAGACCAAAGTCCTCACCTGTATCTTAACCTCCCTCTTGCTTTCAAAGATTTGACTCCGCTGCTCCGTTTCTTGCTGTGGTTCGGATTTGTGCTTGCCATGTCATTTGTGGAACGATCACAACCGAAAAGGCCTGGTTTAAAATCACGTTTGCCAGCGGAATGGTGGCAAAAACTGGGGGGAGGTTAGCAGGGCACAGCCTGGACGTAGCTGCGGCTTCCTCGAAGCAGGGCAAGGAGCAAAGGCTGGGGAGCAGCTACCCAAATGTTTTTTTGCTACAGTTAACTGGCTCTGGGTAATGTCTTTTGTTTCCTTACCTTAAGAGTTGCCATGCTTCCTTGATGCATCTGGCTGGCAGTATTTCCAGTTTATATCCCTAGCTTCCCTGCCCTCGCCAGCTAGGGTCCTGTCGTGACCCCAGAGATCAGCAGTTGTTCATATTTTGCTTTCTGACACAGCAAAAAAAAAGCTGCCATTTGGCTGGGGGAACACATGCTCTTTGCCACCATAAGGGGAGAAAGGAATTGTAGCTTAAAAACAACTACAAAATACACCAAGAAGCAACTTTTTACTCACGTGGTCCAGTTAAGCATTTTTTCTGCCCTTGTTGCTTCATACACGCACATATACCTCACTTTGCATGCTATCTTCTCTGCACAAACCTGGTGCTCGATTTGCATCTCTGTAAGGCAACTTCAGATGTTGCAACGTTCTGTATGAGTTGCCCTTACTTTAATCTGTGCTGTTTAACCACTTAAGTGCTTGAAGACAACTCTGGCCCACAACATTGTTCTGCTTTACCTTGGTGTTGAGGGAAGCCGACCTTGTTTGTGTTGAAGGGTTAAGCTGTTCTCCTAAGTGGATTTTGCTGATTGGATTGTCCTTCATGTTGATGCTGTGAGCAAAGTGTAATCACTTGAGTAATGTTAAAAATCTGCCTGACCCTGGAGGCCATAAGCTGTTGCTGCAGCTGGTGTGGCTAAGCCAGTTTCTGCAGCCACTGGCTGATGGGTGTGCAGAACTAACATCCTATCTGATTGCCTCTGGTGTCCCTACCCAAATGGTTAGATGTGGCAGAGAAGCAGGGGTGTTTTTATGTGAGCAAAAGATGATGGCGTTCACACCTCTGGAGATGTAGCAAGACATCTGCTCCGTGCTGCCAGAATATCTTCTGTAGTACATACCTCACTAATGCCAAAATGCTTGCCTTTGCACAAGGAATTCAGTTTCTGAGGGTAAAGCAACTTGGTGTGTTCCTTTTAGAAATTCTACAAGAAATATTTAATTTTCTTGTTTGTATTTTACAGAAACCTGTTTCCTGCAAATCTTGTTGCTGCAGCTTTCCAAACGGTAAGATGTGTGTGAACTTTGGACATGTGCTACAGTGGGACAAAGTGACTTACAGACACACAAAGTGACTGCTCTTTTTGGAAAAAGGACTAGAAAGATGGTGGAGAAACTAAAGTTCATTTACTTACAGTAGGTGGGATTTTTAAAAGCACCTGACGTAATCAGACAATTTCCATGACAAATGGCTTGATTTTGAAAAATACTTCTCAAACAAAAGCGTATTTATAGCCTATGTTTTTTACCTCCACCAAAAATGTTCTTTAAACTTTTGTACTTTTGTTCTTTACACTTTTGTACTTTTGTTCTTTAAACTTTTGTGCTGTGTTGGGCAGCAATGGCAACTCTGCTTTGTGCCAGGAGCTAGCTGGGCAACTCTTGGGTACACAGTTTGAGCTGAGCTTAGAGTAGATGAGGCTAAAGACTTGGAGGCTCCTGTGTGTGTAAGCATTACCTGTTGCCTGATGCTTTTATTCAGTATTTTCCATTGTATCCCCTGCTGGATTAATTACTCAGCTTGGTTTGTGTTCTGACAGAGGACAAAGTGTGGTAGGATGAAAATTGGCACCAGAACATAGTGTGGTTTAGACTGGTGGACAGGAGCTGTGATGCTCCAAGAAGATTTTGATTTAGTTTTCATTAGTCATTTTAGATGTTGGTATAGACCCTTTTGAGAATATTGCTGTGGGGCAGAGTGATTCTTTATGATACAGGAGTAGAATAATAGTTTTTACCTTTGCGATATTCTGTGGGTTTGCTTTTGTATCATAAACAAGGTCAAACTCTTAAAATCAAGTTCCATTTTGAGTGTATATATCATACAGTACAAGTCAATGTGCCATAAATAAAGTAGGAGCAGTACAAACACATCATTAAGAAAAGGATGTTCTGTGATACCTTGAGTGTCAGGGTTGTCTGTGTTCAAAGATGAAATAAAGTCCTCCTTTCCTCTGTGCTGCTATTGTCACAGGTAATTGGCAAGTACGTAAGCTTTTCTTTCCTCTATTTTGTATCTAAAGAAAACAAGCCCAAAGAAGCGCCCTGCTTTTGCAAGGTGTCTAGCTTACTTCTCAAAATAAACTGTTGCCCTAGATTTTTAGATATTTTTCT
The DNA here is from genome assembly GCA_013400335.1 of Eurystomus gularis. NCBI lineage: Eukaryota > Metazoa > Chordata > Aves > Coraciiformes > Coraciidae > Eurystomus > Eurystomus gularis. The sequence continues at coordinate 236,250 of VZZY01021825.1, read as the reverse complement.
AACAATTTTAATGCCTGCCTCACCACTTCTAACAGCGAAGCAGCGCAAGCGCCAGCTGCTTTCTGCAGGAGCTGGTGCACAGCGTGGGGTGTGAGCAAAAGCAGCGTGGAGGAAAGGGGAATTCCTCAACGGCTGCCCAAACCTGGGAGCTCAGGGGACACCAAGGACTCCCCTGTTGCCACATGGGGAACGAGCTGCATATGCTGTCACTCCCTTTCCTTGCACAGGACAGGCCCGTTAGCCTCCCCAGTGTGGTCTCCAGAAAAAGTCTTCCTAACAGTAATCTCTTCCTTGTGCAATGCTAGATGATGTGGTCATATCGATGATCTGATCGACAAACATCGTGATTGTGTGTGTTTGTTTTTTCTTACCCGCAGTATGCGACAGAATATAAGATGCTGCTCAGAAACACTACCTCTGGAAATGTCACATGGGAAAAGGTAAGGTCACTTCTTGGGTTTTTATACAAACCCTTGTCAGCTGTGGTACTTGACTACTTCACAGTCTTTAATCCTTTCCAGCAGTCATTGAAAAGAAGCAAGTACTTTTCTTTGCCTGGAACTGAGACACAAGCCAAATGAGTTACTCACGGCCGCACAACAAAGCTGTGGTGGATAGGAGAGTTGGGCTCAACTGATCTGACCCTTGAGACCTTATTTTTAGGCAGTGCTTTCTTAGCCCTGGTCTCAGTTGATCTAAATTCTGATTAATCACCCTGCCTAATGTTTCTAAATAACTTTCTGTAGACTTTGAATTAAACAGCCGTCAGGCTGGCTGTATGTGTCCCTTAAACCCTACTCTTCATTAACAGTTTGGAGAGAATGAGTGTTTTTCCTTTACCCAAATACTCTTTTATTTTTAAAGAAAAAAAAAAGAGGTTAGTTGAGAATTTTTTCATGTTGCTATGCTGCTGAAATTTTGTTTGAAGCAGCAACACGGTGTCTTACGGAGTAGAAATTATAGACCGAACATTACAAATAGGCTGCTATTGCAATGGTGTCAAAGAATAAACTAATTTGCTGGTGTAGCTGAGGTAGAGTGTTATCTTCCATATGTAGCTCATAGGACTTCCAGGGATGCTCTAGATCCAGTTGAGTGGCACTTCTCCTGCAGCACAGGGCTGTCAAACATCTTTTTATTGGCCAGAGCCAACACACTGCAGGTCCAGCAATAATTACCGTTGCCTTACAGGCAGCGTGCTATGAAACAGACCCAGCCTGCCATGTGTCACCCCACTCCAGATGAGACATCTCATGTTCTTTTGTGGGATTTTGGGGAGACAGGTGTGAGACTGGAAATGACTTTCAGGGTTATTTTCTGTTTCTCAGGCTTCTTCTCAGAGACCAATATTGGATGTTGGGTTACTCTCTTTTTAATATGATTTGAATGCCCCTAGGGTGAGAGACTTATAATGTTTCTATTTGTCATGGAAGGGCTCAGCTGGGGCTTGCCCACCAGTCTGTAAAACCATCGAGGAAGAAGCAGTTTATGCTCATCCAGAGGGACTGTGAAGCGTATCCCTGAGTGCAGGAAGTACTTGCCTCATTACCTGCTCCTCGCTGTGCATAGTGCATGAGCGATGCAGAACAGCATGTTTCCGAACTCTGCTTTCTGCTGACAGGCTGAACTTTCACCAGCCCTGGAGGCAGGGTGACAGGTGACTTGGATGGCACAAGAACCGAGCAGGCGAAAAGTCAGCCCTTGCCTACAAGCCTGCTGTCACAGGGTGAGCGGTTTTGCTGGGGAAGAAGGCTGCCCCATCTGCCCAGGCTCTGCCCAGGCCTGTAAGATCGCATTAGCCCGGATCTGCACTCACCCCATCTGACACAGATGCACCACAATGACTGCATCCCAAAAGAGCACTTTCTCTTCTCACGCCATGATGTCCTCGGGCTGTACGTGCCCGTGCAACCTCATGCTGCTGAAAAGCGAGTTCAACATGAAAGGCTCTAACAATGTGCACTTAGACATGAGTGTGTTATTCTTCGTTTAAGCAGAGGTAAATAAAAAGTGAATAAGGCTCTTCTTATTCATCTTCAGCGTCAAGTTTGATAGGGGCTCCTTGGCAACCAAGCATGGATCAGGGCCAGTCATATCCTTTGGACATAGGTTTGGCTGTGAAGTCTTTTTTTTTTAATGCTTGTTCAAAGCCATCGCTCTTCCTGAAGACGTAAGAATGCACTTTTGGCAATTTAAGATGTGAGATTCTTTTTTCAGTTTTCTTCTTTCCTTTTCCCACTTATCAGACTCCTGTTTGATGCAATATCAGAAAAAATATTTTGAATTTGTCACTAGTGCTTGTTTTTGCCAGTGGTTATGATGTAAAGGTTATTTCTGCTATTAGTTTTCCAGAACTTTTCTTCAGTTGTTGGAGCGAAACCAGAACTGAGATTCTTTAATTCCAGAAGACGCCCTACTGTCTCTAGGGAAGAGCGGACCAAATAAAAAGAAAGCATCATCTTAGTTTTGTTAGCTCAGTTTCAGTACTGTCTGGCCATATTATTTATGGATAGATGAGAAATAAGCTTGGACAGGAAGAGTATGGTGATTGGATAATACATAGTATAAGTATAATAGCGATAGAAACTGGGTTCCAGGGAAACAAGATGATAATCCTATCTAAGGTTTTCTTTCCTCAGCAGAATATTTGATTCTACTTACCATATGAATAGTGTAGAGCAAAACTTTCCATTGATTATATTTTTCCCCACCACTGGTTAATAGGCTCTGTCTTCTTTCGCTGATGATATGAATAGTGACGCACGTAGATGTCTGCGCAGCCGTGTCCTTTTTGCTGTTTCACATGCTCCCCTCATGTTTACCTAGCTTTTATGGCTACATCCTTTCTGTTTCTTTGGCACCAAGGCTTCCTGGGGCATGGGCTATCTTAGTTCCCCATCTGCAGCACAGGGAGGCTGTGGGGGGCTCTGAGTTCCTCTTGTGGCAGCAGTAAAAATACACAAACCAGTGATTGCTCTTCTTCCTCACATCACATGTCTGCATTTTCTTTTCAGCCACCTACTACTGGGACAGCTCAATGTCAACAGTTGTTTCCTTGATACGCATTTTGTTTCAAGAACTAAAAAACAATAGCATCTTCAGAGAGATTCAAGGACCAGCAGAGCTCCATGAATCTTCCTACCAGAACACATAATTTCAAGCAAACAATAACGCGTCCCATAGTTCATCCAGGAACAAAGCTCTCATTAAAGCTGTTTTTGTTTGGTGTCCACAATGCTGCTTGGTTTGGCAGCTCCTTTGGGGTGATGCACTCTTCTGTTAGAGTACAAAAAGGCTGTTCAGCATCTGCCAGTTTTAGATTCTGGGATTGAGAGGATCTTCCGCTGAGGATTTACTGCTGGACTCCTTCCATGTTGTGCTGTAAGGAGGTGAAATTCCCTGAGCACTGCAGATTGGGCCCTTGATTTGCAGGGAGCAGTTTCTTGCACTAATTTACTACTCTGTGCAGACGATGCACCTTCTGCCTACATCTGTGGTGATGGGTGGGGATGGTGAATGTTGTCTTGTAAAAAAATCGGCTCAAGAGGGAGAAAGGGAGAGCAAGATCTGAATGGGGTGACGGCATGACAGTGAATGGAGGGTAACAGCTAAGAAGGCTTTGGTGGCTGTGCACAGAATCCTTCCTCCAGTCACCAAGAATTCAGGGGTCCCCAGATCACAAGAGCTAGGCTTGAAGTACTAGTAAGTGTGAGCACTTGGAGAACAGCAGCAGTGATTGCAATACCAGGAGCAAGCTGGAGAGAGACATCTCCAAGGGTAAAAGAAGAGTAAACTCCATGTATCGTCATTCTGGAGAGGTAAAGGGGAGCTCGAGGACAACTGGTCAATTTGTGCACAGTAGGCCACTGTGAAGGTTAAGACTAAAGGTGAGAAGCCATCTATGTTCTGACTGTAGCTAACTGGAGATGCTACTATCTCTTGACCTCCTCTAGCTTCCCAGGAATAAAATTTGGCAAGCCTTCGGCACCCATGCCACTTTAGAAGGTGGAGCAACTGATGCTTGTGGGGATTGAATGACCTAGAAGAGCCTTGGACTTCACTAGTCAGGGAGGTGGCCTTCCAAATTAAGCACTATGAGCTCTGGACCTAGTTCTCGTGTGTGCCTCCCAAGCTCTGTCCTGCTCCGTGACCTTGTGTGCCGAACACGGCTGGTGGGAAGCGGAGCAATCCTCTTGCAGATTCGGTACACTTCTGCCTCGTTCCTCAGACTTGATCTCTGAGAAGGCTAAACGGTAGCAGGTTGCTGGGCTTGAGTCTCACACCGCCGCATTTAATGAGTTGAGAAGCAAATCTCTTGTAGAAGGAGTTTAAAGGGTGGAGATGTTTTGCAAAACATCAGCATAAAGCAGTCTAATGAAATTCCCTCCCAGTAACATCCAGGTTAGAATGCTGGGCACTTTCAGCAGCTTGAAACACTGAATTTCTTTTCCATAGCAAAGTTTGGAATTTTTTTTTTTTTTTTTTTTTTTCCTGAATGAGAACCAAAACCAAAAGAACATTCAATGTTCTTAGTTGTTTTTTTTTTTCTTTGTGGAAAATACTTGAGCTCATTATGGTAAAAATCTGTTTCAAGATGAATTTTTCATATTAGCCTTGTATCAAATGAACCTGATATGTTATACTATAAAATAACTAGTTGGAAAAAAAAAAAACCCCACACCACCAAGGTGAAAAGTTGTGTCAAAATGCAAGTGTTGCATTCACTCAATGTGAATGAAGTAAGTGTTTCTTTTCTGGTGTAAAATTGTTCACATTTTGCCCAAGTTGACCTTTCTCAGAAAAATCTTTGGTTTTGATGAAAAGACATGGGAGCATTATTTTACTACACATTTAGTTTCTTCCTGCTAATAAATTAGTCATAACATTTGAGATGTGTACATCAATTTGTACATTGTTACTAGTAAGTTGTCACTGAAATTGTTAGATTCTCTTCAGCCTTATGGTAAACCTTACCTCCTACCCTAGAGTTATGTTTTACCAACAGAAGTGAAAAATAGAACACTGTGTGTGTGCCATGTACACAGGCAGTTTATTCAGTTCATAGGAAGGTGTCATTTTTTTGGTCTAACTTTTGTACCCACAGAAGAGTTTAGGCCTTTCAGGCAAACAAAACAGAATATTGACAGAAGTATCCAGACAGAAAAGTGTTACTGTATGTAGAGAAAACAGCACATTTCTTCAGAGATCTCTGGAGATACACTGCACCCCGTTCTTAATATCCTGTCCATGTTTTCAGTTCTTTCAACTGGAAAACAAATAACTATGGACAACTTAGCCTGGAACAAGCAACAACCATAAAAAAAATTGCAGATCCCATATCTAATTATTTTGTAACTAGCAAATAAAAAAAGCCAGAACCTTCATTGCTTGTAAATACTTTTGTTAACAGCAGTCTAACCTTCATGCTTTTGTGTATAATTTATATTTTATCCCCTTCCCTGCAGTACTTTTCTTCTACCTGCCGCTAAGAGACAATCCAGTTCAGCAGAACACTACCAGCAAAAATATCATCTCAAGCAGGCTGGTGTTACCAGATTTAGCAGATCAGTATCCCAAGGTCTTTAGTCAATATTCATTTGAAGCTTTTAGCTCTGAATATATTTTTCTTTCCTAGTGTTGAGCTAGTGTCTACTTAAACTAGCCAGAAGGCTAAGACTTGTACATAAACCTAATCTGTTTTAGAAGCCCTTCCAAATAAAACAACAATTTGACATGTTGAGCTTGTACTGCCAAGATGGGGGGGAAAAAAAAACAGTTTGTCAAAACAATTATATTTTTACATAGCCACAAGAACACTCATTCAGTTCGTATGGTACTACATTGCCAAACAAGCCCCAGTTCTCTTTGAGAAATAAACCGTGAAGGAGTAGGAGAGCGGACTTATGAATAGACCAGCTTTTGTCAACAGGTGGATCCTGTTTTTATCCTCTTATTTTTACCATGCAGCCACCTGATTTCTGAGAAGGGGAACAGGTATTTCTTCTGTCCACAGCTGATGTGGACAGATGAATGAGTAGGTTTCTGCAATTTGCTACCTTTCTCTGCCCCTCTCCCACCTTTCAGCTTTGTAATATTTACTGTTTTGTCATGGTTTTCACCTTGGTATAAATATTGCACTAAAGCAATAGAGCTGGCAGTTTGAGAGCAGATTCCCATCAGAGGTGTCAGAAAGTAAGAGCATGTTTGGGGCCAGACCACTGCAAGCCTCTTGCAGGCAGGATTTGTTTAGGTGGTAGGATATCCTATTGCTGACAGCAAATGATACTTGGTGGAATAAGCAGAGCTACGATGTCAGCGTCACCAGTATCTGCCATTTATACCTGTGGTATCCTGATGGGTAAACAGGTAGGAAATATTCAGTCTTTTAACTGCACGTGTGATTGGTGCCTGTGCTGTTTTGCATCTACGGTGGAGCTTGTCTTGAGTAAACTGGGGAGGTTTCCTGTTCAGGTCACTGAGAGCACACGTATCATATTGAAGGGCACGAGGGGAGGTAGTGGCAGGCCCTTTCCTTCTCCAGTGCATGCATACCAGCTCATAACTAGGGAAGTTTGTGTATAAACTGTCTCTAGATCTTGTTTGGTTCCCTTCAACAAAATAGGTTCTTCCTTCCCAAAACAGATTCTGCTTGTTGATTTCAGCTCTATGGGGCAACAACAAAATGAGGAGACCCTTTTGTTGGGTTTTGTACCAGTCTTGCATCTAACAAACCGTCTTTTTTTTGCCTCTATAGATCCCTGTCGGCACTGAGATTGAGGGGATGAATATCCTGGGACTGGTGCTGTTTGCTCTGGTTTTAGGAGTGGCGCTGAAAAAGCTCGGCCAGGAAGGGGAAGATCTGATACGCTTCTTTAATTCATTCAATGAGGCAACTATGGTCTTGGTTTCCTGGATTATGTGGTAAGTGTGTGACTGCAGATACAGCTACAGTACAACATTATGCTCAGTTTAGACATCTCACCATTTATCCATATTTCCCACTTTTCTACCAGATCTGACATCACAGCAAAAGTGGATGTCATGGTGCTACGTGACGGGGTCTTTTCTTCTTTCTTGTGCTCTGTGATTAGGCAGTCACACGTAACTTAAGGTAGCAATCTAGAACACTTCAGAAAATTGCTTAAAAATCCTCTCCAGGACTTCTTTTTGATTAATTAGTGGAAAGAACGGTTCCTATTTCAAAGCAACGTAAGCCCAGGGGTAGCTTCCATCATGTGCTGAGTGCTTGGAGTGCACTTGCAAATGCAGTGTGCAACTAAAATCATACTTGTAACTTCCTGCTTTGATTTTTCTGTTGGCCAGAACGTTACTTTTACTGACCTGAAAGATATAAGAGGAGATCAGAAGATAGCCCGCTCACTGGTATTGGTTTGAGAGAAACCCTGTTGAGCGCGCGCATACAGACCATCAAAGGGTGGTGGAGAACCTACATCCCTTTCTGTAGAAGGGAGGAACAGACTCCAGGGCTATGATCTCCACCCTACTGAAACAGTAGTGCTGGCTGTTGAGTGTTTTGTCGTTGTTAGCAGAGCCTGAGTTATACAGTGGACCTTTAAATCTCTGTTCTTCTTCTAAGATATCTTTCAATTTCTTGGGGGAAGCAGGAACTAATGTTACTAGCAGAATGATCAACTGTTTGTTTCTTGTTTGTGGTTCCTTCTCCGGAGATGCTTCTCTTTTCCATTTCACCTCCCTGAGAGTAGGTATTTCCTCAAGTTGGGTGTTTCTTTTGTCTCCTGTCTCTTAATGAGCAAATCCATTATTTTACTTACTTCCCTGGAGTCCAGGCCTGTTAACGGCATGAATATTGCTCTGATCAATCCCACAAAGCTTTTGGCACCAAAAATGTCTCTGTGTTAGGAACTGGAGCTCACTGAACTTTCTCACTAGGCAAGAAACCAGCATTGGAGGAGACAGGCACCTCTAGAGAGAGGATCAGGCCACCTCAGCTGGGGTAAGACCAGCCTCCTGACCAGCTTTTCTGTCAAGTAGGGTGAATCTGGGCCTCAGAGTAGTATCACGGCTGTTCTTGTGAAGCTAGATGAGTCTAGGCTGCTCCTGTGAAACCAATAGTACTAATACCTCACACACAAAAATGTTTGTAAGGACAGCTAGCAAACAAATTAACAGTGGGACATTTCTCACTCCCTTTCCAAAGCTGTTGGAAAAGCTATAAGCTTACCTTAGTAGAGGCATTTTTTCTCCCTTTATTCTGCAATTTTCATTCCTGCTATTTTCCTCCATCTGAGAAGTAGAAAGGTTTTAACAAAACACCTGATTTTACACAGGCGCATCTCTGTGTTAGTTGCTGTCATAAGGGATTGAAAAATTCAAAGTCTCAAAGCAGCTTAAGTCTTTTACTCTTGAGTGTAATTCCACGGACACTGAACACTGATAAGAGGCAGTTCTTGTATTCAGCTGATTACAGTGCTAACACTTCGAGCCAATCAGTTGGTACATAATCCTTTACTTTGTGGATTATCGGGACCACAGCTGACTCTTAACACTGCAGTGCACCGTAGCCCTTGTTCTCTTTCTTTCCTTAAGGCTCTTGTGTTTTCCTGGTATTTATTCAAAATCTGTCAAGCTGCATGTACTTCCCAAAGGATACTTTGGAATGGGTGAAATCACACTACCAAGAGAAAAGCAGCTTGAGCTCGTATCTAGTCCCATTCAACAGCTGCTCTCATGTTTAGCAGCATTTTGGTCTCCATTTCAGTTCCTTCCTCTCCGGCCCCCCTCTTCAAGGGGAGGGATCCAATCTCTGCTCTGAGTCCAGTGTTCAGGCTTGCAGAGCTTGTGCAGGAGCGAGGGCTCAGCTAGATCTGGCTCATCAGGGTGCTCAGAAACACAGTTCAAAGGCAGCATTGGCAGAAGCTAAGTGGGGAAGGTTCTGCAGCACCCTCCTAGAGATTTAGCCAAGGGAGGTCAGAGAAAGGATGCTTTTTGTTGATCGGGGACGTAAGGAGGTGATCTCTGCAGAGAACAGAGGAGCTGCAGAACCACTGAGGCAGTGGTGGGCTGGGAAGACATGAGTAATCTGGGCAACCGTAGGGCTTGCCCACCTCTCCAAACCTTTGCATGCTTGATGTTCTGAGGTTTGTTCTGACTCCACAGATCATCTGCTCTGAATATGGGCATTGGATTGGAGAGGAGAGTGGAAGAGAAAACATTCTTTATTTTTGAGATGTACAGACAGGTCATGTGTGTGCCTGGGGTAGGGTTTGGAGAGCTGGGTGATCTTTTAGTATTTTTTAATCTTAGAAGCAGAAATGGACAGCTTCAGCAGAGGTACTCAGCCACAGACATCCTAAGTAGAGCTTTGGAGGAACAGACCTTTGGCCTGAAGTGATTCCTGCAGTTCATTTAGTAGATGTTCTGCTGTAGGTGCAAGGGCAATTCTGTCTTTTCAGGGCTGTTCTCAGCTGCACCTCTGGGACCAGAGGTGTGGTTTGGCCCACAGGTGGCCCTTCCCCTGGAGCAGCTCCAAGTGTTCCTGACAAAGGAAACATCAAACAAATGCTGACGTCCTAAGACGTGGCATGTTTCTAGATAGGAGGCATAGGAATGTACATGTGTACGTGGCTGTTGGCTTGAGGGAAGCTGTGTAAGCCTGATCATTTAACTTAGTCTTTTGTAGGAAAATACCAGAGTTAATTGCTGTCTTTGGCACATGCATCAGCAGCCTTTAGCTGAGCTCTCTGGTATGAGCTTGGCTTTTTCTTTCCTACACTGAATATGTTGGCACCCCGCATGTCTAACATTTTAATGACCTAACTTCATACTTCTGCTGGTAGTCACTAATGTGTAAGATCCTATTCTTCCACTCCTTTCTCTGCTCCAGTGACATGACTCTGCTCCTTTTTATTTCCTACCATCTGCCATCCCTTCAGCAGTGACTTTAGCTTTAGGTCTTGGCCTGCCTTCCTCCCTGATGGACTGAAACTCTACATCGGTGTCTTGTCCTGATAGCTTCTGCCAGCGCTTCTGCTTCCCACTTGGCTTCCCTTCGGCACTTTCCTAGCGGCCTCTTTGAGGGTCTAGGTGAACAGGGCTTTTTCAGTTGCTTTCCACCAAGCAGGAGTGTTAGAGAGGCCTTCCAAATTTGCTTAACCCGAGTGTGTTGTGAATAAGGTGCTATCCTTCAGTAGAAGCAGCATATTCTTTAGAAGAATGTTATCTCCAGGATGAAATATGTCATATTTTTCAAGGCTTTTTATTTGTACTTAATGACAGGCAATATTTCTTTACACAGGTATGTACCTATTGGCATTATGTTCCTTGTTGGGAGCAAGATTGTGGAAATGGAAGATATTGTACTTCTGGTGACCAGTCTGGGAAAATACATCTTTGCCTCTATTCTGGGCCACTTCATCCATGGAGTAATCATTCTGCCACTTATTTATTTTGCATCCACACGTCAAAATCCGTATCGTTTTCTACTAGGACTGATCACACCACTTGCCACTGCTTTTGCCACTTGCTCCAGGTGGGTTTCTGTGCTTCTCTTGGCATTCTAACCTGGTTATTTTTGTCACTGTAAATTGGTTATATCCCAACACCAAACTGTGTTGAGTTTCAGGTGTCAATATTGTTCCTGAGATAGCAAAAGGAGACTTCTGAGTATAGAGAGTCTCACTGCTGTCAGCAGCCTGCCACACTGCACATACTGATAATTAGTGGTGAAAAACAATTCCTCAGAAAGCGTTGGGACTGTCGCATGATGCTGAGTTGGAATTTTTTTGGGGGAAAGGTGAAAGTATTTGCCTTAAAAATATCCTGCCAGCTGTCCTTTCAATTTTAAGTAAAGTGAGGGTCAGTAGTGAGGGACTTAGTCCTGAGCAGTTTAGTTCTCCAAGTTTAGAAGGAACTGGAACAAGTTTAGACTAATTTTGCAGGAGCAAAGCAGACTTATTAGCTACTGTAAAGGGACTTAACAGGATTGATTTCAAAGACCTGGCCTGATCAGCTTTTATTTGTCATAACCAAACTATTGAGCATGTCATTTACACTTCTGTCAAGGTGCAAACACCTGATCAGATTTAACTATGTAAAATAATTTCAGGTTGTCTCCAAAAGTAGATGCATGTCTGTCACGGGAGCTGAAATACCTGTAGAAGAAGAGGGTTTATGAATAAAGCTGCCTAATTTATAATGCAAGAAATAAATCCAACAGTGATTTTAATTTTGTTTTTTAATTATTTTTCTGTTCATTTGAGAGCTTTCTAGTACAACATTAACAGAGATTGCTGTTGCATCTGTTGTGCTTATATTGGCATCTATTGGTGCATTTTTGTGGTTTGAGACTTGATCATTCCACAGCCCTGTTAGGCTGCATACTGTGTTAAGTCCTGAGTTCTTCCTTCTGGAAGATTAGAGTCCTTATCAGCTATTCCTGGATGGAAGCAGATTATTAAATACTGCTGCTCCAGACCAACAAGGAGGGTGTCTCACTGCTCTCATGACGGAGAGGGGCTATAAAACGGCATTGTTGTCTTGACAGCCCTGTCTGCAGCATGCTAGAAACATGAAAGCCGTGAGATGGTGACTTTCCATTCAGATGCTTTGTTTGATTTTCTCCTGTTCTCTGTTTCTAGCTCAGCCACTCTCCCGTCGATGATCAAGTGTATTGAGGAGAACAATGGAGTCGACAAGAGGATCAGCAGGTTTATCCTTCCTATCGGGGCCACTGTAAACATGGATGGAGCTGCTATTTTTCAGTGCATGGCAGCCGTGTTTATTGCGCAGCTGAACAATGTGGATCTCAACCCTGGGCAAATCTTCACAATTCTGTAAGTTGCTTGCTATTGCAACCACATCCTTCTGGCCCCCAGACACATTCAAGCCTGTGGTCTCTCTGTTAATAGCTAGCAGTTTGCATTCCACATCTCTGACCTAAACCTTGCAAGCTGCTATGAAACATAATTATAGGGTGATTAAAGGATGGAGTCTTTCAAGCTTTGTAAGATTTGCCAGAATCTCGATTTAATAAAAGGTGGAACCTGGGAGGGATAATTGAATTCTGAAACAGACTTTGAGTTGTTTAAAGCTGTTTCTCACATGAAATTCCTCTCCTTCCTTAAGCATCTCACTCCCCCACCCTTCACTCAGCATTAAGCTAGGTAATTGAGGCATGCTGCTCTACCCAGGAATCTGCCCCTGATTCCCCCTCTGGATGTCTTAGAAAATCCTCCTGCCAGCTCCTCAGTTCCTTATATATCAATTTCACACTCAAGACTCAGCTCCTGCGTACTTCTGCCCTTCCTACCATCACATCACTGGCTTCCTAAGTCAGACCCATTATCATTCCCCTCCTGACTGCTTTGCTGTTATCCCCTCCACCACCTCAGTCCTGCCTCCTCCTCTAGGACTCTTCCCTCCATGCTTGGAATATCTTCCCACATCCAATATCCCAGGAAGTGTCATTCTCTTCATTTCCATCTTCAAAATCCCTTTGTGAGGATCCTGCAAGGAGCTCTAGTCCCACACTGTGCCAAGAAGCCGTAGCTGTATTCACCAGATGCCTCCTAAGGCCGGCTCCTGGCATTTTTTTACCCTCCCTGGCCAGGTTTTATTTCCTTCCTTATTGCATTTCCCAGTATATTTGCTTACTTAAGGCAGGGCTGGGGAATTATATCCTTTGTGAATTAACCTGAAATTAGCCTTTCAGGTACTCTTAGTGAATCACATGTTAACATAGGCCTGAAGATTACGCCCAAGGAAAACTCAGTTGTAGACATCTGCACGTGAAAAGGTGTGTTCTCCGCGTCTGTAGCACGTGCACCACAGGTTTCCAGCTCCTGATTTGGAGTCTGTGCTTGAATGCAAACGAGACACAAAGAAGGGACAGTACCCTGCACGGCAAAGTTTACCTTTATACATCTGGGCCCAGGAGATGGAATATACTTAGCATATTTGAACAGATATATCACTTGGAAATTGAGATATTAGGAAGGCAGCAACATATAGTTGTGTTGGTTGCTTTTTTTTTTCCTTTTCTGAAAAGGTGATCGTGGTATTCAGCACTGAGCCATTGCCTCGGTAGCTGCTGTGGATGCCTGCTGAGCAGCTGTGCTCTGTACCCGTTACTTTGCACCAGCAGGCAGGAAAAGCTTTGCCTGGGAAGCAGATGATCTGTGTGTCCCATGCTGCAGAGTTTGTTTACAATTCACATAGCGGGGGAAATGTGTGACCTAAGTGTGGAAGAGGAATGCTGTGCAGCTCCTGGTAACCGAGTACACAAATTGATTTGCAGTGTGACAGCCACAGCATCCAGCGTGGGTGCAGCCGGGGTCCCAGCCGGAGGAGTCCTCACCATCGCTATCATCTTGGAGGCCATCGGACTTCCGACCAACGATCTCTCCTTGATATTAGCGGTGGACTGGATTGTGTAAGTACTTTAGGCCACACATATCTGCTGTTGCATGACGTGTAGCATGTTCAGCTGGAAACATGGGGCAGGGTAGTCAAAGTAGCACAGTATAAAATGAAACCCTGCGAGACATGGCTGCCTACAGGAGAGGTAACTCTTGACAAATAATGGAAAAGTGATGGATCCCTTCTCAATTAAAGCATTTAGTGTGCTAAAATCCCTCTTCAGCTTTTTTACTCAGCCTTTATTGAAATGTGTTTCTTCCTGGTTTCAATTACTTTTAGAAGGATTGCTAAAAGGCTGTTCAAGACGTTGGTATTTCTGGATTAGTTGGACACTAGGAAGAAAGGGGGAAAAAGGAAATTGAGTCTGAATGGTGGTGGAAAGCTTTCTTGGTCACATGTGCAAAGCAATCTCCATCAGAAGCCGTTGTCAGCTATTGTTTGAACTATTTTTATAGTTCAAGACTGGTCAAAGCACCAACACATGTCACAGAGAGGTGCTGTCAGACAGAGGGTTTGTGGCACTTGTCACAGTTATGGAGAGTGTCACAGCTGGAACATGCCACTGGGAGCCACAAGTTTAGTACACAATATTATCACTTTTCCTTTCCATCTTGTGGGAAAGAGCTAAAAGGTGAGACCTTTGTTCAGCTCCTTCTCTTTCCAAGAGTCATTCCCCTCCTTGAAATGTGAGAGATTATCTCCTTGCCCAGCTCTGTTTGGAAGAGCTTATCTGACCACTTGGCATAGTTATGTCCTTTTTAAGGCCCGAATTTACTTTCTGTACTACCTAAATTAGATTAAGGAAAGCCTAGAAAATTTCTTCTGCTCTAAGAATTGGTGACTCAGCCACAAGTGCATGACAAGTGTCAATGCCAGGTGCAGATGATTTCTTATAGCTTTGAGGAGCCCTGTGGAAAAGGGTTCTCTGCTTTTCCTTGAACAAGCATTTTAGCAATTACAGCATGCTTAGAGCTTAAATGCTAGTGAAGTAAGCGTGATCTGATCATTTAAAAGCATGATCTGCTTTCAAGCCATCTGGCTGAAGTTGGGCAGTGGGCTGAAATCACTCGTCACTATGGGTCAAGTGATGTGAATCCCATTGAGGTTTTTTTCCCGTTGATGGGTTTCTGGGCCATTCTTGGTTTAAACTGTACATCATCCCTCTGCATTGCTTTCTGGAAGCACCAGCCTCCCTGTATAGGTGGTGTACTTCCAGAGCAGATGTGGAAGTTAGGAAGCCCAAGGATAGTCTTGAATTCCAGAAACTGGGGAAGAAGGCAGCTATATGACCTCCCTTCCCACACCACACATCTGTGGAACATAATTATATTCCTACAGCTTTGTTAGGGCCATCAAACTCTTTCTTGCTATCACCCCTTGGGGATCAGCCACCTCCAAAGAACAGGAGACAGGCAAAGCAGTAGCTAGCCTGTTGCATCCCATCTACCTGAGGGATTACAGTAGTAGCTGTGCGTTCCACAAGCTGTACTTGCCAGCGGTTGGAGGGAAGAGTGAAAAGCTTGCCCTTCCTTTCACTCTGGGCTGCCCTCAGCCTACATTGTGCCAGCTGTCTTCGTTACAAAATGTGTAGCATCCCTCTGCGGTCGACACTGTTGTTCTAAGTCGAGGAACTCAGCCTTGTGGTAACAAAAGGGGCAAGGAAGGAGTGAAGAGTCCTGTGTCTTTTTTCAATGCCAGCTGTTTCATTCCTGGAGAGGACCACAGTGACAAGTTGAGCACATGCTGAAGTTAGGCTGCAGAATAACTAAAAAGTCTCAAAAGGCACGTGAAGAAATTGTTCTTCTTTATGACCCATAAATCTCCTCCGTTAGACCCTGGGACACAGTAATTTTGTGCTGTAGGACCAAAGATTAGGACAGGTGCTACTAGCAAGAAATTCAGAGAACACAGTCATTCTGCCTGCTTTTGGAAGGACCCCTTAAGTAAGTGTTTGGGTTAAGGTATGAGTCTCTGTAGTTAACAAAGAGACCTGGGTACTCTGAGTCACCTTCTGGATAAGCTCAAATTAAGTTCCTGCTCTGAGCTCACATCTGAAAAAAGCTGACCTGGGAGAAGTGCAGAGGAAGGAGGTGGTCTGGGAAAAGAAGGATTCCTGAGAAGGAGTAGTACCATTGCTACAACCCGGTTGAGAGACCAGAACCAGTTGATGGTAAGGATTGGGCAGACCTTAAACCAGCTCTGGTGCACAGTTTTAGTTCTGAAATGGTGATGATACTTCTGTGGAAAATACCCACGGTAACAACATCTCCCTTGTGTAGCTCCACTGATGTTAGTGGATCGGCAGGGGTGGGGGAATCAGCACCCCTTAGTGTGTTATAACTCTCTCAAGCTAAAAGCGTGCTGCTTTGGTTTTTTGTTTCTGATCTGATCCAGGGACCGAACCACCACTGTTGTGAATGTGGAAGGGGATGCCCTAGGAGCGGGCATCCTTAATTACCTGAATGAAAAAGCAAATAAAGACAAAGAGCAGGAACTAAAGGAAGTCAACGTAGAAGCAGTTGCTAACAGCAAGTCTGAAGCGGAAACATCGCCTTTGGTAACCCACAAAACCCAAGTCTCCAATACATCCAGCACAGCAGACCCTGAGTCCAAGGAATCAGTGTTGTGAACTAAAGGCTGTTCGTCAACGCGCATCTCAGAGGTGGACCAGGGACTTGTTAACGCACCTAGACGTTTGCAGCACTAACAAGGGCTGCACGGCTCTTGGGAGTTTTCAGTTCCAGTCTCTTTTGAAATACACTGGCCTGGGGAAGGGGAGGGAGGGGGGGTGGGCAGAAAAGGGGTGTTGAGAAAGAACATTCAATTTGTAACAGTATTTTGATAATTCGTATGTATACGTGTATTTGCGTTGCAGGTGCACACACATATACACGTATGTGAAAACAATGCCATTGAGGCTTCTGGTCTAACAAGACTTCCCTTAGTAAAGGCTCATATGGGTTGGAGATGGGGAAGTAGGTAAACCCAGTATGTGCTTATTGTAGGGAAAAATTAGTAAGCTTATTGTGCTGCTGTTCAAATGGTGATGCAGTCTAGAAACTCCAGAGTGGGTGAAAATGTTGCTTAAATTAATTTTTCTGGCCTGGAAACACTTACCAATCATGATATGAAGCAACACTTTTCTCCCACTCCTCTTCCTCTTCTGTTCTCCAATCCCTTAAAAATGTCAAGTATATCCTGAAAACTAGCGGTTGTTTTTTTAAATTTTTTGTTTCATGTCTGAATTCATAGCTTACAGGGTTCTGACCCTCTGATCCCATTGCAGCTCGTAGCAGCTTTCCTGCCTTTTGGTGAGTAACTCCCAAACTTCGGGACCAAACATAGGAGATCTTCATGCAGATCAAGGACTGGTGCTCTCCTTTCCTCTAACCAAGCTGTTAAGGAAAAAATCTAGAGGAAACACAGATTTTTGTTAAAGTAATCCCTCTGGAGCGGAGAAAAATGTAGAGTCTCTTCCAGCATAAGTATATCTGAAAGAGGCTTGCCTGTGACAACATCATGAAGTCAGTTCCCTTCATGAAAACACGCATGCTCCTTTGCTAGCATGCCGTGCCCCACTCATGGTTATTTAATGGGTCAGTCCAAACAAGTCATATCCCTCTTCCAGCAAAACGGAACAGGGGAGGAAAAAATCTGAACGCACCTCATGTGGGAACTGACGGCAGGCAAGTCTGAGTGTTGGCCTGAAAGGGAAGGAGGAGAGGTGAATTTATAACCCCGCGTAGGTCAGTGTTGTCTGTGTGTGGGGACAGCTGCATACCTGTTCCTGCCAGGAGCTTGGTCCCACTATAAATGTCCTGCTGGCAGCAGCTTACATTTAGTAATTCTGGGTGGTCCTGGGCCTGGGTAGTGCTTAGTGGCAGATGGTAACCTTTGCTTAAGGCTGAGCCAAATGCTTCTGGATTCTGAGTCCAGCTTTTTTCCTTTACAACATACTTCCTGAATTTGCACTCCAACCCTGAACAAAGTCCAGCAAACTCTTTGCAAAGATCCTGTTGATTTATCTTTGCTTTTTGGACAGCTGATAGTTAAAAAATTACGGCTGTGCATATGCCAGGATTTGCCTGGACTTGTGATGCTTTCCCTTGGCTGCTTTAGCAAGATGATTGCATACGGTCAGTCTTCACACTGTTAATTCAGCAATATATATTTACACTTAGCTTTGATATAAAGTAATGCTAAGTATCCCTTTTTCTTTCTCCTCTCTTGCTTCAGAGGAAGCTATCTTGGAAAGATATCCAGTTGCTGATGTTTATGTTCATGGCACTAGGAAGAGGCAGCTCCAATTTCATAGCAGCAGCAGCAGCAACCTTCATTTGCAAAGCATCCTTCCTGGTGAAGGGACACAATGAATTTTGCAAAAAGACGCTCAGAATGAGATGTGGCTACCTCTGAGGGAAAACACAGTGAGTGCGACATTACGGGCTGTTTAATCATGTGCAGCAGGGCTATGCAAACAATCAAAGTAGGGAAGGATTAGTCAGCCCACTGAGAAACTGCAGGTGGAGTTTCTTTTTAACCAGTTTATTTATAACCATGTCCACAAAATTTGATCATTCCTTGGCTCATCTTCAAAATGGAAGGAGACAAACACAGTTCTCTAGGGACATGCTTTGACCAGTATTTATTATTCCATTTTTAGCAGATCAAGACCCACTGAAACTTTGTATTTCCTGCCATTAGAGTAATCCCAACTCTTTTCAACTCAGGAAACCAAAAGCGCGCTTTGTAGCTGACAATGAAAGCCAACAAATAAGAGGTGTTTTAAAAAATGTTGGAGGTTTGAAAAAATCGTTCTCAACAAAGCCTTTTTCTTCTTTTTTAAACAAGTCTAAGTATGCCTTTGAAAAATCTGAATGTACCAGAATCTCAAATACTTAGATTTTAAATCAGTGTATGTATGTCTCAAGGAAGCTGAAAATCATGACTGTTCCCTGTGGGCTGGGTTCTGTAGTTGCATTTTATCCCTCATCAGACATTTAGCTCTTCTCATGCTCTCCCTCACCATGACACGTGCAGCTGGGATCAGATCATGAGAGAAGGCAGCACTTAAATGACAATTCCCATGAAGCATCACAGCACCACTAGAACATTTCTCAATTTTTATTCTTTTCACCCCAAAGCTGCTGCTGCCCACAGGTAAAAGTACTCGCCTGGGCAAGTCCAGAGGCTGGGCTTCCTTGCAGGCAGCACCTTGCCATTGCTGTATTGATCTTCCTTCCCTGTGGTGCTGTGGCTTGATTGTTGCTCCTCATCCTTGTAGCAGCGTGCCACAGGCTGTGGCATGTTCTTTCTGACAGTAGATCCCAGGAAATGGTAAATTAAAGCAAATACCTCAGAGTCGTCTTAGTATTTTCCAGTAGCAACCCAGAAGCTCGAAGTCTTTGCTGAAGGATGCATCTGCCAGTCCCCACTAGAGGATTGCCATGTTTTGCGTCAATGTGAATGCCTAGTCCCACGTAAAGCTTGTTAGAGCAGTCAGATTTAAGGAGGTCAAATCATTCTTGTAGCAGAAATTTAACCAAGGAAATCTAACAATCCTCCTGGAAACAGGTGCCATAGAGTTTATACGAATCATGAGTATTCAGGTCCTAACCTGCCAGAAATCTGTAGTCTTACAGAAGCCCTTCTTTAGGCTTACAAAGGTGCCAGTTCTTTGGTTGTTTGTGCACAGCAAGAGGGATGCCAGAGTTTTCTGTGGAAGCAGGAATGCTGGGTAACTACTGCTTGTCAGAACACCTTCGTCTTTTCTGTATCATCTGTGTCAGATACTACATTTCTGTTTTTTTTCGGATGCTCCCATTCCTCACGATGGCCATGCCACATCTTCTAGGACTCTCCACTTGTGTTCAGATTTTTTTTTCTTAAGGTACAAACATAAAATATCCAGAGTTACACTCTCTCAAACTGTAAATAACTTGGCACATTCCAACAACTGCCTTCGTAACAACATGAGTCCTGATGGAAAGCCCAGTGAGATAGAAGACTTGCCATTTGCTTCAAGTGGTCAAGATCTTCAGGTAGGGCCACTGGGAGAAAAATGAAAGGGCTGTTGAAGGATGTGCACTTTAGATGCTCTCCTGGACCTTCAGTGCAATGCATTACACTGGGAGCTTCCTGTTTCAGGTGCCCGTGCAGCCTCACTCCAAGAGGCTACGGGCTGAGGAGGTGCTCAGCAGCGGTGCGGGTACAGCCGGTAGCACCTGCTCTGCTCTCACCCAGGCACTCCATGAATCTGGTGCTGGTGTGGTACTTAACTCCAGTGTCTCTTGACCAGACCTATGTTTATGTTCTTCCAGCATGACTGTAAATTGGAAAACTTTAGTCAGGTGCTTTTTCTTTGAAGAGGAAATAAATTCCATCTAGAAAACACTGTTTTCCTTTTTTGGGTTTTAGTCTTTTTCTGGAAGGTACAAATTCTCTCCTTAGGAAAGCAGGCTACAAATGCCCTCTAGTACAGCAATTGCTTTTTTGGGAGAAAGATACTGGAATATGGAAGAGAAGAGTCTGCAAGCCTTTGGCATGTGTAAGCCCATTTTGTCTCTGATGCCATTTATTCTTCCACTTTTACCTTCTCTTTTCCAGTGCAGTTTCTTTAACTGTTTTGGACCATCTTTTATTTCTTCTTCTTCAGGACTGGCTTTCCACTCCATGCTTTATCCATCACTGCCAGATCCCATCCCATTTCCTGGAATGCCTTATGCTGGTTTTATGTATCAGTGGCTCAGGTATAAAGGGGAAAGTTCTGAGGGCTCCAGCTGGTCCTTGGGAAAGTAGTTTGCATTCTGCCTTGCTGCTGTCCTTAACTCACCAGGGGTTTGTGAGACTTAGTAATTTAAAGAGTTGCCCTGAGAGTGCAGAGCAGCATGTGTCTCTCACCCTGAGAAAGGTGCTTGTTCTGTGCTGTGAGATGTGGCTACGGATGCCTGAAAAGCTGTAGTGGGCGATGGAGGGTGCCAGCACTTGGCTGCTATTGGGATATTTTCAGTTATTATTATTATTATTCCCAGGAACTGAGCTTTAGCTGAGTCTCAGTTGGTGTGTTGGTAATTGCGCTACAAGATTCAGTAATTGCAAAGGACTTTAAACCCTTCTGGGGATGTCTCTTGCAATCAGGATGGCTTTTGTGTTGAGAGCAGACTAGAGCCAAGCCCAGGGCTTCCCCTGCAGGGATGTGACAAATGGGACTTTGTCCTTCAGACATAACAGAAATGTGGAGCCAGCCAAAGTACCACAGCAACTGGTGAAACAACCTCTGCTTTGTCTTTTCTGGGCAGCCCTTTTACTGCCCTGAGGCAGTGCCCTGAGCTGGAGGTGTCCAGAGGTTGGGGTGAGGGTAGGAGGGGCAGGAGGGTTGCATATGTGCTTGCTCTGTTCTTCACTCTTCCCTGGGCATTTGCTGTGGCCGGTCAGAGATGGATACGAGCCAGTGTCACCATTCTTAGACTCATTCTCCTCAGGTTCCTCCATATTTTACAGTAGCAATAATGCAAACTGAGGTGTTTAGGAGGTTCCTCTTTCTGTCAAGTCAGAGGCTCTGGTATCTTTGTGACTGACCACCCTGCCATATGTTGTAGGTTATGTTCTCAAGAGCTCGCAAAAGGTACAAAACCACCACCTCTTTCTGCAAAGATTTGCAGTGTTGGTCACCAATCCAGGCTGAATCTTCACTCTGGTCCTCTGCTAGCACAGCACATTTCTGCAACCACTGGAAAGCATCCTCCTGTTGGAATTCATCATTTTTAATCTTGAGCTTCCCACAGGCAGTGAGCAATGGGCCTCAAGCAGGACGTCAAAGGACCAAAAGACAAACTCTCGCCAAAGGAAAAATAGCACATCTTCATTGATTTTAATCAGGCCATGGCAGTTCATAATCACTCGCAGACCTGCCTGTAGTGACCGATCCTGTGACTGATGACCAGACCAGAAGCAGACAGGTCACATCAATCCTCTGCCTGTGCTTCCTTTTCTGTAAATTAAGTTTACAGATACTTAACCTGTCTCTCACAGGCAATAGCGTGGAGGATAGCGAGTCGCAGTGTTTGGAAAGCATTCTTAAAGTGCAGAGCACTAAATCTTAAATAATAATGAACTTTTAAAAAATGTGAAACGAATCAAATAATTAAAGTATGCGTCATGAAGTCAAGAGTTGCATTGTGCTGGAGTATGAACGACTCTGTGATGGGGAGGAGATCCAGTGTATGCATTTGCTGGGCTAACTCAGGGGAAGCTGGGGAGCTAGGATCAATGTGAGTTGCATTTCAAAAGTGGATGTGATTTAGTCAAGGGGGACACAGTGTCGTGTTGTATCCGCCTCCCTCCATCTCCACCTGGCATGCCATGAGAGCTTAGCTTCAGGTAAATAACAGACCTCACCATGGATTCAACATCTAAATTAAGAGCCTTGACAGCTTGCTTTCTGTCTAGTTTCAATGGAAGAAATAGCTTTTCGACTAAAAGAACAAGTTGTCTTGTTGGCAGTATGGATAAAAAAAGGTGGAGAAAAAGAAGGAAGAGCTGGAAGGTTGCAGGGGGAGCATCACAGAAGACAGGGTAAGCAAGTGGATAAAGAAGTTAAGACCTGAAGGAAGCATCTTTTCCTTGGTGTTTTGACACATAGCATCAAAAAGACTGCAGGCATTTGTCCAGCAGGTAGCAGAGATGATGCAAATTGCTGCCCGCTGACTGGCCAGGATTTGCAGGGAGAGGCAGACGCCGAGTGCTGATGTTTCTGAAATGCATCGTCACTGAACAACAACAACACATGCGGTGGAGCTCCAATAAGCTGCTCTTGGCTGCTAGCCATGACCACAGAGAAATAACGGTACAGTTCTGGATTGGGGATTGACCCACATTCCTCCTTGCAGGATAGCTAGGACAAGTGCTCCTCAGATAAATGCATGGTAGCCATTATTCTCCGAGGACAAAGAAGACCTTGTTATCTATGCAAGCATATTGATGAAAGCCACGTTCATTCGCTGCTTCAGTTTCAGGGAGGAGGGAGAAGGGTATGACAAATGATCTGAAACTTTCTCTAAACATTGGGCGACACATTGAGACAGTTGCCACTGAATATTTTAAGTCTGCCAAGAAGTGATCAAGAGCCTTGTTTGGCTCCCATAGCTCTCTGTCTTCACATCTGAGCACCGGCTTGGGAAGTTAATGTTCACACAGTATTCATTCTCTGCATGGGGTCTTTACAGACCTTTGTGACCACCAGGCACCATTTCACAGCTGCAGAAAAAAGTGAAAGAACACTTTCTTGAGTCACACCATGCAAAGAGTCGCCGGGGAGGCTAGGAGCAGATCGCGAATCCTGAAGCCAGGTTCGTTGTTAGCTAACAACTATCACCTCCCTAAAAATATTAATGTCTAGGGGTTTATAAATATATTTGAGTATTGATACCATAGTAGTAATAGGATGTTAGTGCAGGATGATCACTGCTCTTTTTGGAAGGATGGAAGGGGAGAAGTGTAGATGTAGGAGAGTTCTCTTCCCTCTAGGATGTAATTTTTAGCAGAAAAGGAAAAAAAATCTCTTTCATTTGAGAATTCACGGTACGGTCACTCACCAAGTTCTGTCTCAGTGTCAGCAGATAGATCATGCTCAACAGCTATGAAATCTCATTTGGAACCATTGATCTCAGTGTCAGCAGGAGGTGAGGACTGTGGACATTTCAGCAGGCCAGCTTCTCTTACTTGAGGTCCTGCTCAAGGAACATTCATACTTGTCTTTCCCAAGGCCACAGATGCTGTTTGCAAGGCAAGCAGGCCTACTGGCAGGAACCAGCATGAGGAAATGAATTCTGAGCCAACCCTGTTGTAATGCAAAGCTAACGGTGCGGTTTTAAGCCACAGAGACCAAGAAACTTGATATTAGATGTTCCTTGGGACAGCTTTGGAGTGCTCCTGATAACCACACTGAGAAAGTAGTACTCTTCTTTTGCAAGCTTGTATTTAGTAACTGAAACTAAACTGCATATGCCGTGTTGGTGCGACTTAATTGCAATTACACGTTGCAGAAGGAAATCACCAGCGTTGCAGAAAGAAATTACTTTTCTCTGAAGAAAACTGTTTACACACGCTCAAATCCCCTTGGATTACATTGCCACAGAACGAATTGTGCTTAACCATATAAAATACTCCAAATATTAGCTGGTTTGGATTGTAGCTTTTTTAAGGACCGGGAGGAATACCACAAAATGGATGGGCCAAGGCCCTTGCAAGCGTGTGTTAGCGTAGCTTCCTGAGCTGTCAGTGGCCTGGGGACTTCTGATGGAGATGATACCTCCTTAGCGGCACAGGGGTTTAGTCTGGTCCTCTTAAGATGATCATGTTTAGTAAAGCAGCAGCAAAGGAACATTTAAAAAAGTTGTTAGATATAACTAGAGGCATTTTACATGCTCACAGTATTCTTATGACATGGTGCACCCCACAGGAAAAATGTGTTTTCTAGATTATCCGTGTGGATGCAGAAGCAAAACGTACTCATTTTTTGGATCAGTTTTCCTTCTCCGTATGATTCTTGCAGAGTCTGCTGTTGTCCTTGGAGTCTGCCCAGACCCCAGCAGGACCAGGCTTCTCTAGTACATAGATTAAACTTAAAGTTATTCTAGTCCCATGTGAGGACATAGACTGTCTGACATCCTGTTATGAGGGGACAAAGGTAGATTCAACTCTGGAAGAGGGCCTGGGCTCAAGAAAGCCCTATTTCATTAAGGCAATACCTTAATGCCATTTTACACTTAGTACGACAAATAACTGTACCCAAGCTAGTCCAGCCCTGGATGCCTCCCTGCTCTGCCCCACAACAGATGCTCTGTTGACGTTACTTCCCTGAAGACCACTGTGGAGGTAATTGTGTTTGCCGTCCCTAATATTCCAATTTTCTAAGAATATAATCTTATTTCGACTTTCTCTGTTACTATCCTGGCTACACTTTTGTAAGGTCATCCACAAAGCACGTGCTGCATGGGATGGAGACCACGCGTAGCACTACAAATAGCTGAGCGTGCCTCTGCTAACGGGAGATGAGCCTCTTTTTCTGAATTGCTTCTTGGTTATAGCAAACTGAGACTGACTCACTCACGCTTTGTGAGGGTGAAGATTTTGGTTAGGTTTCGATTAATCCCTCTAGATTCAGGGACAGCAGGACCACGAGGAGTCTCCTTCTGCAGCAGAGGTATGCAATCTGCCTTACTATCTTTAAAGGTGCCTTGTCCTGGTTCCCTTCAGGACAAATTCCAAGTTGCTGTTTGGATTCAAACATAACTATGCACCAAAGGTGAGAGACTCCATTATCCCTGGAGACAGGAGGGGAAAGGTGATGTCCTGGTGTGGAACAGGGAAAGTGGGTTTCTTTTCTTTATCCTGTAAGCTCTCTGTCAGCGATCCTCCCTCTGATGTGTGTATGCGTGTGTGTGCTTTCTACATGAACACAAATTGCTCTAATTAGGAGGGAGGATTCTTGTATTTTTATATGCTAAGCCATTTGATTAATTAATAAAGTGACAGACAGATGAACTCTGGAATTCACTGCCATCTGCTCCAGTACAATCCAGTATCACTAATACAAAGGTATCTGCCTTCAGATAAAACCTTGTGCTTAAACACTCCATTGAGTAGATATTGTGCCATGTGGGTGTGTTGATCCTTGTGAACATCTGTAACTGTTCCTCTTCAAGAGCTAGGGGCTTGATCCATATGACTCCGTATCAGCCTTTTAATTATCTACCAAGAACAGGTGTATGTGCACATATGCAAGGAAAGGCCATGTTGCTGTGTCTGGGGCTGTGTGACCCTGGGGGAGATACTACAGATGTTTATTGTGTAGCGTACCCTTTGGTGTACGAACCCTCCCTGCCTTCCCCGGGCAGCAAACAGTCCTGTGGCGCAGGCTGAGATGGTTTGTTGTATTTGGAAGGTGACACAATAGGATGCTGTCTCTCTTTTTTCCCTTCTCTCATGGAAATGTTTATTTGTTCTGTCTTTTGTGTAGCTTCTCAATCTGAAATAAAAATCACCCTGAATAGAATTCACGTTTCCTTCTTTGTTTAGAGAAGACCTAGCCTTTTAGCTCCATCAGCCTTGCATAGGCAGCGGGGTGGCTTGCTGGACCAGGCTCTGTCACCCAAGCAAACTCTCTGACTCCTTTGGAAACAGCCTTCAATGAGAACTGGGTAACTTGGTATTCGGGTCCACCTTACCAGAGCAATCGGGTATCCCTCCATTTAACCCCTTCCCCTGGAGCCAAGGGCAAGCCTAAGCAGGGTCACACTTTTCCCAGCCCTCTGCACAGGTACTCAGCTCTAAAGGGGCTTTGGGAGAGGCCAGATTAGTAGGTATTTTTTATTAGTGTGTGCCAGCGTGGAGTAGAAGGGCTGACAGACAGACCTGCTGCCTTTTCTGCCAAGCAAACGGACTTGTTCCCTGGAAGAGGATTGAGGAGTGAGAGGAGTCATCTAGCAAATCCTTTACCAGGCTGGTAAGTTCAGGGTAATTTTGCATTTGACACACACAGTCAGTCTGAGCAGTGTGCTGGTTCTGGATCTGAGTGGGTTTGATACAGCTTTTCAATGAAAACTTATACATCTGCGTCCAGTTGGTTTTATTCTCAGATGCACAACTCAGAATGTTAAAATCTACTATGTAAGCGTAGTTTGGTTCATTTCAAGCATTAAATTCTGACCTCAGAACTAAATAAGGGTGCAAAATTTGCAAGAATTGCAAGCAGCAGAAGAAAGAAGTATAATTTGAAGGATCTGCACATGTATGAGTTACAAATTGTGACTGGTATTGTGCCTTGGTACGTAAATTTTATTAAACCATCAGTGTGGTGGTTTCCGAAAAGCCTACGGACTTGTGTCTTTGTCTTCTCGCTTCCTAGCTGAAACCCCAAGGAGATGCCTAGAGGAATGCTAGACCCTCGAGCTAACACAGATAAGTCTTCTTGAACCGTAGCCTCCAGCCATTCAAATGTCAGCTTTGCATGCAGAGATGGCTGCTGCCTAACACAAGCAGGTTTTCTGAAGTCTTCTGGGGTAAGTGACGGTTTTCAGAGCTGTAGTGCCTCGCCATTTGAAACACATGAAGCTCTCTGAGACCCGTGGGAAAACGTGGAATGATTGCTTGTCTTTAATGAGAACTGAGTCAAGCCTTAGATTGAGTCCCAGCTGACTCAAGCCAGACATTATTAGAGCTTACTAAGCATTATTATAGATAAACATTAGATGGAGTTTCTTATGATAATTTCAACAAAGAGATAAAAGTTGGAAGAAGTTCTAATTAAAGTTCAATGACTTTATTCTGTTTTCCTACTACCACCTACCAATCTGGCCACGTGCTTTCCAATTTCTTAATAATTTCATCTTTTTTTAAGAGGAGGAGAGTTTTGGGGAAAATGCTCCTCACATCTTCCTTCTAAAAAGCTCTAGGCAAGCAACACACATTTGTCTAGTTCACGTAAGGAAAAGCATTTTTAAATGAATTTATAACAAAAGCCGCTGCTATTGCTGTAACTTAATATTTGCAGAGGAAATCCAATTATGGTCAAGAAGCAGATTATTTCTTTCTTTTTTTTTTTTTTTTAATCCCCAGTTTGTCTGATTAAGATAGATATAATTATAGGGAAGCACTCTGTGAGTTAGTTAAGCGGAAGACAACACTAATTTGACCCGCTGTGAAATGAATGGGTTGAGTCGAACAGGTTGCGTGGTACAGCTGTGCTAACAGGTCATCTTTCAAATATGTAGATTGAAGTTAGCTTGTTGAAAACCAAACCTCTGCTATTTCCCCATTATGAGCATTCAAGCAAACATACAAGTACGTGACCTTGGAAGGTCCCTTCCAACCCGAACCCTTCCATGATTCTACCTCTCGGGAGTCTCGTGAGCTGTGACGTGCATGAAAACAGCTAACTTGCTGTTCTCGCAAGCTCTTGCATCGTGGATGTTAGAGTCGAGCCATCATGCTGCGGAAGATACCTGTGGTTTTAAACTGGGCAGGCAGGCTACCAGCTGGAATTAATTTCCACATTTGGAAAGCTATCCTCATGATTGTGAGGGTTGGGTTTGCCAAATTACATGCCAGGGACCATAGAAATTACAAACTGCCTCTGAAACCTAGGACCAGAGATGGATCGCAAAGCCACTCCACAGGCTTGGGTAACAAGACTTCCCTGTCTCTACAGGATAGTGATCAGCAACGTGACGTAAATTACTGTAATCTCTGCGTCACCAAACCACGCACACAATCAGGCAGATCTGGATTCTCTTCATCGTGTTGTGCTAGGTTGGAAGGGACCTTAAAGATATCTAGTTCCAACCCCCCTGCCACAGACAGGGACACCTTCCACTAGACCAGGTTGCTCAAAGCCCCATCCAACCTGGCCTTGAACACAGCCAGTGTTGGGGCATCTGCAACCTCCCTGGGCAAGCTGTTCCAGTGACTCACCACCCTCTGAGTGAAAAACTTCTTCTTACCCCTAATCTAAATCTCCCCTCCTCCAGTTTAAAGCCATCACCCCTCATTCTATCACTACAAGCTCTTGTAAAAAGTCCCTTCCCAGCTTTCTTGTAGGCCCTTCATGCTCACAAACATGGTTTTGCAAGTGGTCAGGCATCCAACACACACAACAAGGGATGACGGCTGTCAAACCTTCACTAAACCTCCCAGTTTTGGGACAGTTCTTTAATAATCTTTAAGAATCAAGCCTTGTTTTGCGGTGATCCTTTGCTGCGGTGTTTCTTCCTGCAAGGCTGCCAGGAGAAGGAATGGGAGTTGTGACGTGCTGCCATCCTCCTGTTAGCAGAGAGGAGGGTCTTTCACAAGTGAGTTGTGTATGCTATGGTCTTACCAGTGTGCAGACCTTCTGGACTTGACAAAAATAATGTAGTCTCAAATTTTTTGATGGGAATGTTGTCATTTGTTACGAATAGAAGACGTTCTTAAGTCCCCTGCTCTGCTATTTTTTCTGATGCTTACATTTACAGATTTTCATCCATACCAATCCTAGTATTTCTTTTACAAATCTCTGTGCTGGCAACTGGTTCCTGCAGATCCCAGCACCAGCTTTGAAGAGCCTCTCAGTTCTGCTCAGGACAACGTATGAGTGACAAAGGGCCAAGAAATCCCAGCAATTAGAATGAAATTCCTGACATTCCCCACTGAAAGCAGCAGTAAAAACTCACATTTAAAAAGCAAAATTTAATCCTGATTATTCAGTGCCCATTATAGTTCACATTGATCAAAAGTTGCCACCACCTCTTGACCATCTGGCTCCTATTTATTTCACAGCAACGCGTTACCTTCATCCAACAAGAGGAAAGGTGAAGTGTCTGGACCACGCCGACTCCGTCACATTGATTCTTCTCTGCACCACAGCACCTAGCCCTGATCTGCAGCGGTGGGGTTGTTTTAGAAGGCCTGGAGAGCGGTAAGGAGATGATTTGGGGGAATATGGGAACATGGGAACTTGAAACACCTGCCTTTGTGCCTGGGTCTCCTGTTGCTGGCCGTCTGGCCAGGCTGTTCACGGTGTGATGGGTACATCGTGTGGCCAGAAAGGAGCAGTGCAATTTCTAGTTGACCTTTTTCCTGGGCTAAATCCTGCCACTCTCTCCAGTTGAGCAACCAAGTGGTAAAGAGCTGAAACTGCCCAGCTGGGGTTCATTGCTCTGCACTTCAATGTTGACACTAAAATAGATGTCACTTTAGTTTTTCCTCTGTTCTGCATTAATCCTGGCTTACGTTTCATTTGTCAGCTGCCTTGAGGGTGCTTAAGTCAGATTTTCAACTGCTTCTGCAAAATCAGGTGAAAAAGAAGCAGTTACCTTTTTCTTTGAAATATTTCGTAAAAATGCAGTAGTAGCTACGATGATCTAGAAGAGTGAGGGAAAGTTTGTAGGCTTTTGATGAGTTTTCTCATGACTTTATAAAAAGAGGTTAAAGCAACATGGCTGAGTTTGAACCTGCCTCTTCAGACGTTACGAGAGTGGCTCTCCAGCTCAACAACTGGATTTCTCAGGGGTCTGCTCTAGGTTCAGGACCGTAAATAGTTCATCAGTGACACAAATGTTGGACCAGAGCAAAACTGCAGGTCCCACCTGGAGAAAGTCTGGGAACACGGAAAAGCACAGGGCTGAAATTCGTAGCAACATGGGAAAAAACTGAAAGAAGGTCTGGGCAACAGAAGCTGGAAAGAATTAATCTAGATGAGAGTAATTAACTGGACTAATACTGGTGAGAAGCTGTAGATTAAGGAGCTGGATCAGGAAGCTCTGAGCGGTCAGAAGCTTGAGTCAAATGCCCCGCACATGAATAAGGCAAATACCATACCAGGGTGTGTAAACAGGAACACATCCTGGACTACCATACCAGCTTTGCCTAATCATAGCCAAGCCCACACTGGAGTTTTGGACCAGGTTTAGGTGGTAAGCTTCAAAGAAACATGGCCCAAAGAGTGAGCATCAAGAGGAGGACAAGGGAAATGGTCCAAGATGTGGAAATCCTGACCTCTGGGGAAAAGGGTTGTTAGCCTCAAGAAAAAGAGGACATCTCTTCACAAACACCTTTCAGAGAGGAATTAGGCAGAGCAAGTGCACAGCAAGCGGGGTCCTGAGCAGTGCGAGCGATGATGGCTCCTGCCCTGAGCCACAGATGAGAGTTTGCCAGCCAGCCTGTCCTTAAGGAGTGAGGAATGCGGCGCTGTCGGGTTGCAACATAGGTACTTTTATAAATCAGTGCCTGAGCAATTTTAACACAATACCAATCACTCTGATGTGGTCAACAGAAGCAACGAATTCTTGTGGCAGCTCCTTCCCACCTGGATAACACTGGAAGATAGGCAGGTGTACTAAGGGGGAACATGGAATATTAACTCTCTGGCTGTCTAAGGCACAGCATCAGAAACGGAATAATTTTCCGAATGCAGGCCAATGCCATACAGCTGGCCAAAAGGTGGCAAAGTGATTACAACCAGCTTTTCCCTTCTCTGCAGGACTCTATTAATATTGCTAGCAATGCTCTGGAAACATATAGCTCAAGACCAAAGCCCTGCATTTGCTGACATCTCATCTATCCCAAACATTTGCTTTGTGAGACTGAAATTTGATGCTGAAGATACTGCAGATGCTGTGCAAGAGCACATGGTGCACATCCAGGCTTCAGGTTTCATTGCAGTATTAACTGTCTGGCTTGTAGTGTTCAAGGTAGGAAGAAATTCTAAATCGATGCGCCGAAAACTCTGTATAAAGCACATCATCAGTTACAGGCTTATTAACACTCAGGATACATACAGCTGGTGCTCCTGATGGATCTGGTTGTGCACAAAACCATGGATTTTTCCCACCAAGAAGGCAGAAGTTTTTGAAGAAGATGGAGTCTTCCTATGTTAGCTTCTCACATACTAGACATGCACCACTTCCAAATCTGATCATCGTAAGCAAGCTCTACTTCACGTCATAGAAATGGGGATTACTGCTGAATTGTGGCATCCATAGATGTGGTGAAATAATTTGTCTTTGCAGCAGAAACTTCATGCTGAAAAACACAAGTCTGAAAGAATCCTGAAGTCTCAAATCAGGAAGAAAATATCCATGTGAGTCTTTGCCAGCCACGAGTGACTTTGAGTGGGACTTCGGCTGGGTTTGACCCTGTATTATAGATCAAATAAGCAAGTTTCTCTTCAACAAAGTTCCTGACAAAGAGGGCCAGATGTTAGCGGAGGAAAATCAGTATCGTTTCCCTGAATTTTTAAAATAATCTCTTCTTTAGATCACCAGTTTATTACTTCCTTGTTTATTGACACCCTCACAGCGCAGGCCTAAGAAGAGAGGAAAGATTTTGCGGGGCTCTGGCTGTTCTCTTAGACAGCCTGGCACTCGTTTGATCGGAGGCGGAACAGGACGCGAACCTTTCCTGCCTGGGCTCCGTCCGCAGCCGAGCTCTATTCAGCTCAGAGAACAATGTCTGGCAGCCTGCAAGTAATTTAAACCGGCTAAAAACTGTCGCGCCTGGATATGAATCACGGCCCGTCCGTGTTTGCTTTAGCCTTTCGCCTCGCCTGAGATCAGTACGGCCTCTACTGGCAGGCAACTGGCTCCCTGGAGAATAAGCAATAAACAACATTTTTAAAGTCCTTTTCCTTCACAAGGGCTTGGCCTGTGTGAATTCCAACCAGAAGCCGAGTCTCAAAGTGTGCATCGGCAGCAGGGGGATGTGCAGCCCTCCAGAAGACCTACCGTGACGTTCATCAAAGAAACCCCAAGTATAGAAATATTATGCAGGCACGGGGATGATGTGGGCTTTTTCTTGGCTGTGAGCTCTCCTGAGAGTGCCGTACCTGGTTTGTGTCCCTCACCCCGCTGCCAGCCCGCCGAGCGAACCTGAGGTGTCTCTGTGGCCCTTCACGGCCCAAAGCAATGCCATCCACAGAGGCCTTCACCGGGTAACTGACCTCCAGCACATCCCGGCAGCATCTAAGAAATGAGCTCAAGGAGCAGATGACGCAGGCAAAGCCTGGAACCTGCTTACGGACAGAAATAAACGGTTTTTAGGTGGCTTTCCACCCCAGGCACAGGGCGGTAACGCCCGGGGAGGAGCAAATTCGGCCCGCGCACAGGGTGAAGGGGCCCTCAACACCCTCGAGTTGCAACGAGCTCCCCAAGGGCGCTGGAGGAGCCGCTGCTGCAGCAAAGCGGCCCCGGGGGGGCGTCCTCAGCTTCCCGGAGAGGGGCGGGTCACTGGCCCCGGGCTCTGCTCGGCCGAGGGCCGGGAGCGGGCTCAGTGACGGGGCCGGGGCCGGGGCCGGGGCCGCCGCCCGGCGCTGCCCACGCGAGGCGAGAAGAGCAAGAGGAGCGAGAGCGCTTACCCATTCGGAGGGGTGAAGGAAGCTGGCCTGCAGA
>VZZY01021825.1:179610-203868 GCA_013400335.1 Eurystomus gularis | reverse complement strand
CTGGGGCCGGACGGGGGTCCCGGGGTGTGGAGGGTGGGGGATAAGCGATAAGCGGGCGGCTTTCCCTGTGGACGCCCGTCCCCGTTACCCGCGGCGCGTTTGCAGCACCTCAGGGCATCGTCCCCGGGGGGCGCGGCCTCCTCGGCTTCTTTGCCTTCATTTCTCTTTGTTTTTTGGTTCTTCTGCCTCTTTTTTTTTTTTTTTTTAAGCTGCGGAAAGGATTTTTCGGGCAGGAAGCATGCGAGAAAAGAAGCCACAACCCCCCAGACCTCAGACCCCGCAGGCCTGAGAGGCGAGAGCGCTGGGCTTTTCCCCAAAAACAACCCAAAAAACCCTCCCCAGCAAAACCAGAGCTGGCGGGAGGCGGGAACTTTATCAGCATCCGCTGCTCTTGCTGGAGCCCGCCGGCCCAGTGATAGCCAGGGGCTGCGGGACGTCACTGGGGACAGAGCTGCTGTTGTCCGCAGGGTTCTGTGCAGCTCTTTGGCAGACACCGTTCTTCTGGTGACGTGGGAAGGTTCAGGGATCGCTTTTCTTGAGAGATCCCCGTGGACCTTCCCCTCTTGGAGTGAATGAAACAGCCACTGTCTTCATCCGTTATCTGAAGACACGGGTGCGGGGGCCGTTTCTGTGTCCTCTGGTGGGACAATGGAGGTCTCGGGTGTAGCGGGGATTTCTGGCTGTTCTCCTGTGGTTTTAAGGCCAGTGGAAAATCTCCACTGTGCCTAAAGCTGAGGGCGTACGTCCCTCTTCAGAACCGTGTCAGTCCTGCCCGAGGATTTGGGTTTGCTTATTCCGTCCTGAGGGCTCGTCTTGATGTGTCATCACCGCTGGCAACCTGACCTCTGAGTTTTTGCAGCTTTGTTGGAAAACGGTGAGAAACTTTGTTTTCTAGATGCTCTTGTAGTTCGGCGTTGCCCTTAGTGGCATTAGCATTTTCTTTGCTTTTAAATACAACTTTTCTGTGTGCGGGATGTGTGCGACTTCCCCATCTAGTTTGCATCCGAGTGTGGTTGGGTGTCCAGCTTCCCCTGAAGTTAATTGAGATTAGCTGCCTGAATTAGAGACTCAGAAATCTCAAATTCCACTCTAACGCGGTGAAATCTCTGGTGTCCCTTTGAACATCCTTACAGATTCAGAAATAAGCAGATTTACTTTCACTTCTGTGTATTGGCAGGTTTCCTGGTTTCTCTTTGGCTTCCAATTAGCTTCTGGTGGTTTAAGGAACCTGTGACCTTGCTCATTTTTTAAAGACTGATGGCATCATAGAAACGTGTATCACTCACATTCTGCATCCCTAAGATTGTCTTGAAAGTTCAGGATAGTTCAGCTTTTGCTCTCCTGCATACACTTACAAAAATAACCGCTGGGTGGTGCGCAATCAGGTTTTTTAAAGTTGTTTAATGCATGATTTTCAGATTTAGGGTCAAGCTTTTAATGTTTTCTGTAGTTGTTTTTAGTAGGCTGACTGGCGCTTCGCTCAAGCCACTAATTCTGATGGAGATAACGATGTTCAACATCACTTTAAGTTTAACAAGGCAGCTGAAAAATAAAGAGGTACCAAAGTTGTTAATTACTGCACATTCCGTTTAAAAATGTAAACTCTGCTTTGATGCCTTGTTAAGCTTTTCTTTCTTTTATATATAAATTTTTAAATCACTACCCAACAACAGAGCTGATTGTCGAGGTGTCCTAAGCTACAGGTGTCCAGCACCCTCCTCTCTGTTAAGATTTATATTTACCAGATCATTTTTGGATGTAGAGCACTGCCGGGACGTGCAAGGGGGGATTAGAGTCAGTGAGAGCCTGTTCATGTCGTGATAATTAGTGATGTTCTCTGCTGAATCACCCGCTTTTTGCCACGGAGGAAAGTGCCCAAAATGGTGAATTTGAAGCAGGTTCTTAGGCTCTGAAATGGATCCTGGAATTTAATACGCTGTACCTTGGGATTTGTCACCCTGGTGGCTTTTGTCTCGGTAGGTTTTGGTTGGAAGAGGAGGAATCCAACCAGGGAGCATCACTGCAGCCAAGGCTCTGGCTTCCAAAGCTGGGAAGCAAATTTATCTCAGGGGATTTTCTGGGCATTTAAATCACCTGTGAGTTGGATTTGGTGTTTGATTCACTAATACTTGCTCGTCTGAACAGAACTCAGAGGGACTGAAGGCGAGTCAGTGAAGGCAGGCAGGTGAGAGGGAGCTGCCTCCTGGGGCGCGGGCGTCCTCTGGCCTTAAAAATCTCTATGAGGGGTGCACACACGAGTTTGTGAGCGGTTTGGGATACTCTTTCTGTTAGCATCAGAAGTCTACCTTCTGTTAAACAACATATATTTGCTTGCATCTGTTTTCATGATATATCGTTATATAATAAATAGGGAATTTAGCAGGGGTAGGTTTCTAAATTAGGTTTATTGTAATTACCACACCTTTTCATTTGGATATACAGCATTTTTTGAGGAGAAAAAAGAGAGCGAGACCGTCGATTTTTAGCACAACGTGATGTGCATAGGGTTGTATTTAGTAGCAGCGACTTAAGCGATCAAGCGGGTGAGTCCAGGTGTCAGCGGGGGCCACAGCTTGCGTGGAGGGCCGGGAGAGCCCCGGCTTTGCTCGCCCTCTCCGCAGCTGCTGCCGTGCCGAATATAGCCGCCCGGCAGTTGCACGGGAGGGGGAAGGCAGCCTTGGTGCCTGCCGTGGGTTGTGCTGGGGATTCGGTCTCCCCTGGAGACCCGGCGCGTCGCCCCACCGCTCTTTGTTCGGTCCGTGGGAAAACCCCCGTTGCCGGCGGGGCGGGTCATAAAACGAGATCGCGACAAAATAGCTGATGGAGGGCGTGAGTATCAGCTTGTTCCCCGTTTCCAAGTATTGTTTGGGAATACTTTTTTCTCCTTTTCTTAAACTTCTTTTCAAGTTGAGTTTGCTGTTGGTGCTCCCTTGGTGGCCTCTCCATCGCTAGCCCAGCACTAGCTGGGTCAGTCCCAGCAAAGCCGCTCTGCTGGTGTCTTCCTAACGCTGTCGCCCTGGTTCGGGCTGGAGTTGCTGGAAAAGGCTTTGGCATTCCCAGGGCTCTGAGGATGCCTGCTGGTGACGGAGCGGCAGAGCCTACATGGGGGGATTTTGGCAGCACTGGTTTTGATGCTCTGCGGGGAGCATTTGTGGTGAGGCTATTTTTGAGTCCTGCTGGCTAGGCCAGCGCAAGCAGAGGTGCTCGGCTCTGGCTGGTGCTTGCAAAACAAGATCTCCCGTGTGCTCTGTTGGTCTCCTTCATTTGTCTCACTGGTTGTCCCGCTGCAACTCCTCACTCCGAGTCCAGTGTGGGCATTGAGAAGGTGGTGGTGGAGCGTCTCCATGTGTGGAGCACCTGGGGCTTAGGCTTCGAGAGCGGTATCTCCCGTTAGAAGGATTTGCAGCGAGATGCGGTGGGCTTGGCTGTACAGCACGCTTGAAAGTGTGTCATCAGCTGAGCAAAGGGGTGCATTAATTAATTTCATTTCATGAAATTTAATTCATTTAATGAACTGAGGTAGAAGCCACAGAGCTAAGCACAAAGTTTGGGTTTTACAGCCTTCTACTTCCACCTCTAAATTTTTATATTTACTTCTCACTTCTGGGTAGCTTACTCTTCAGGGTGCTGAGTTTGTCTCTTACAAAACCCCCAACTTTCCATCCCAATGGCCTCCAGGGCTCGGCCGTGCTAACAGGGACTGTATGTCCTAGTGAATGATGTCTCATTTGGGCCCAGTAACCTCATGGTGCACAAACTGCTTGTGAGATCGGCCGTTAGTTCAGGAGACAGTTGCACTGTCCCGGCAAGGTGCAAAGCACGGATTTGTTCTCAGTGTGGCCGGAGCTTTAATTAGACTTTCCCTGTGTGTCATATCCTTGAAACCGGAACATTCCGCTGAGACGTGAAGGTTTGCTCTTTCCTCTGTCCCACTTAATGCACTGAGATGCAACTTTATGATTTCTGGGGTCTGACCCAGAACATGCCTAAACTCTTCGCTGTTAGGCATACCCAGTTTCTTTACTTGTGTGGAAACGAGGGGAATTGCTGCTACCATGTGTTGTGTATTTCAGAGAGCCTGAGGCTCAGCAGCTTCTTCCAGAAGAAGACTGATGGCTGTGGATGTGGGAAAATCACCTTCTGAAGGCTCACTGAGCGGGAAGGCCGAGGGCAATGGTAGGTGGGACTGCACGGAGGTGGAGATGGACTACCCGGCGCTAGCGGACAGCCTGCACCGGCTTTTAGGGGCAGAGGAGGCCAAGCCCTGCCCACGAGGGACAGAGAGCGTGGCAATGAGCGGACACAGTCGCTTGGCCACTGGTCGAGCCCAGGGAGGCTTGAGCTACCACCAAGAAGTGTCTTCAGCATCCGCATCCAGATTTCCCAGGGCAAGAGCAAGCCTCTTGGAGACAGAGACAGTTTACAGAGCTGCTGACAGTGAAGTGCCTCAACATGTTAGCCACCAGTTCCTCTCCTCAGAAGAGCAGCAGGTGAGAGGGTTGTATGTACAGGTGTTGCTGCATCACTTGGGAGGTCCCAGGCGAGGTGGGGACTTGCTTTTCTGGGCTGTCCTAACAAGGGCTTTCAATCTCCTCCAGCCAGTGTGCCCACCCCAGCCTCAGGCTAAGCCATGCCGTGAGGAAGGGCTTGGGCTCCAACTACCTGAGTCGTTGCCTCTGTTCCCATATTGCCACCGTGGAGCTGGAAAGTCGCTCGGGATGGGGCTCCATAGAAATGTAGAATGGTTTGGGTTAGAAGGGACCTTAAAGATCATCTAGTTCCAAGCTCTTGCCATGGGCCGGGACAACTCCCACTAGACCCCTTGCTGCCAAACGATTCGTGCAGCTTCCCAAGCCCTTGGGATGTCTTTCCCTGAAAACAAGCTCCACTCGGGGCTTTGGGCACCTGCGTGTCATCCAGCAGCTGGAACAGAGTTCCCCTTCCAGCCTCTCCTCGTGATACATCCAGGGCTGGGCTTTTATCTCCGTGTTGCAGCACAGAGGAGCCTTTTGTCTGGATGCGGTGCTTCATTTTATGTGTGTCTCTCTCTCCCGTTGCTTTTCCCCCTGTCCTCAAGCAGGTGAAGGCATCGGGCTGCTGGGAGCCGGCGTCCAGCCCTCCCGGCGGGCACAGCTCTGCAGAGGAGAGCATCCTTGCTGGCAGCTGCCACGATGCCCGTGCTGGCCAGCGGAGCCAGAGCCTGGGAGCTGGATCCCCACGGTCCTCCACCCCAGAGCTCTTGCAGCCCCAAACCCCCCCCAGCCCCAGGAGCGCCCTGCGGAGCTGCTCTGCATCATGCTTCTCCACTCTGTCTTCAGAAGAAAATGGCCTCTCTGAAGAGCCATCCCGCAGCTTGCTGGCCAGCGCGGACATGCCTTCTTCTGTGGCCACCACCACCCAGGACCTGGGCCATCGGCGAGGTGTGGCAGAAGGCAGGGCACTGCGGGTGCGCAAGCCCTTCAGTCCTCTACTTGATGACCACACAACCATGGAGCCTATCAGAGGGATGTCGTCCTACCAAGCCGATTACTGGGCATGTGCCATACCAGATTCATTGCCCCCATCTCCAGACCGTCGCTCACCCCGCTGGAACCCCAATAAAGAGTATGAGGACTTGCTGGATTATGCGTATCCGCTGAAGCCAAGATACAAGCTGGGAAAGAGGCCGGAGCCTTTGTTCCACGACTCAGGAATAGGTTTGGACAGCTTTTCTGTTTCCCCCGAGGGCCCATCAAGGTCCACCAGCATCTATGGCCGAGGTGGGCAGGCTCGGGGAAGCGGAGAAAATGGACGCCAGAGGTTCATGGCCTCTGCAGAGAGGTTCTCCACCCCGGGGCCTGGAAAAAGAGGCTGCTCAGGAGCTGGCTCGTACTACGAACGTTTACCTATTGCAAAAGAATTTTCCTTTGCAAAGAGTGATTCCTCTCATCCTTCCAGAGGTTTTGCTAAGGACGCGATGATGGACTCAGATAGGCTGGGTTCATCTGGCCGCCTTGCTGCGGATGGGAGAAGTTGGTGTACCAGAGGGAGCACCTTTCCAAACTACAAAGGGCAGGTGAAAAGCACTAACAGGTTTTTACCTACAACAGCAGTGCTCCCCCTGCGGAAAGAGTGGGAGGGTGATGAAGAATTTCTCTCCCTGCCTCCAAGACTGAGAGAACTGGAACGGCTGGCTCAGTTTTTGTCCAATCTGTCTTTAACTATAAGGGTGCCTGGCCATGACCACCAAAACCTTCCACGTCACAGCAACGACAGGCAGCCCCTTTCATCCGTGTTGTCTCCTTTCAGACAAGCGGGTGGCAGGGACAAAAGGGGGAATACTGAGGATGATTCTGGGCTGGGGCAGCCCTGCAGCTCTCAAAAGCCCAGCTGGGAAAACACTAAATTGTGTGGCCGGATCCGTGGGGATCCTCTGCAGGGGCTTCATCTACCGACTGGTCTCAGGGATGCGTTGGATGGGTCGTACCTAAGTGAACCACGGGTCAAGGGGCATCCAAAGAAGAGCCAGCAGAGCCAGTCCCTTGCCCAGTGCGTTAAGGTAGGCTGAGATGAGAAATAAAGCTTATTATTGGAAGATCTTGCATAAAATGTGCCTGTATTGATGGTACAATTAAGGCTTTCCCTTTCGCATGGTGTTCGGTGCCTGGCAGCGGGTAGTAATTTATGCTGGGGAGCTCACTGGAGCAGATAATCTCTTCTGATGGAGCAAGAGCCCATCTCGTTTTTCCTGGGGCTCAGCCTCGTGGGGCTGGGCTCGGTGGACACGTGGCACTCGGCTTCCCCCAGCCCGCCCGTCCTGCAGCGCCAGGGACGAGGCAGGAGCTGCGCGTGGGGCTGGACCAGCGTGAAACCTAGCGTTCACTGCCCGCCCCATCCCTCCAACCATTTCATGCAGTGTGGCTGGACTTGTCCTTCAGCCCGCGATCGCTCATCTTCCCCAAACTGGGTCTGACTTAAAGCTATAATAGGGCCGGGCAGAACTGGCAGGGTTTCTCCGAAGAGCTTTCTGATTATTTTGTGAATTTTAAGTTTTTGGGTGAGTGATGCCTCATGGCCATCCTGCCCCTGATGCTGGCCAGCGGGGATTGCCCTCTGCCTTCCCCTCCGTCTTCTTCCCCAGCCCTGGGCTGGATTTGGAAGCGATGCAGGGCTTGTCACAAGAGAGTAATTCTGATCATGCACGTAGCTGCAAACACCAGTGCAACTCACTCTCTTGTACGGGAATAACTGTGCCAGTTTAAAAGGGTCAGTTTAAAAGGTGTATCTGTCACCCCATATCACGGTGCCAGGGAGAAGCAGCTCAGCTTTCTAGCAAAACCCCGACCGCCGAGGAACAGGAGCGGGGCTGGAATCTGGTTTCTGGGCTGGAGTCTTAGAAACCCAGAGGCCCCCTGGGTTTATGCAGCATCTTACAAAAATAATCCCTTACCGAGACGCTTTAAAAATAAATGAAAGCACTTAATTGAACGAGACAAACCCTTGGGGAAAGCAACTGCAAATTAACCGCACGACTCTGGTGAGGAGGAGGAGGAGGGTGTCTCTCCAGCTGGAAGGGGCTGGAAGCAAACACTTCCCTTCAGCCTGGCTTGACACCTCTCCGGAGCAGCCATTCCATGGTGACCCTCAGTTTTTGCCACACAGTGGGTTTGGGGAGCGTTTAGGGGTTTAAGTTGGTTTTTTCCTTTTTTCTGTAGAGCTTTGGTTTCCCAAGCTTACAGATGTTGGTAGGGGGCGAGCAGGAGAGGAGCAGGGAGCTCCCAAAACACCGCCGGGTTACCTGGGGTTACCTGGTGCCATCCTGGCCGTGTCTTTGTTGCAGAAATAGATCAGTGACCCCTTTTGTTATGCTTTAAGTAGATGTTTTGCTGCCAGCTGGAAGAGCTAATTCGATGGCTGTACGACGTCGCGGACATCACGGACAGCTGGGTCCCAGCCTCGCTGGACGCCGGGAGCGTGAGGTCATTGCTGCACCGCTGCTTGGTAGGTATCACCACTGGCTTTTCTCCCCCCTCGTCGGTGCTGTGGGCAGCAAGCAGTGCGGAGCAAGACGCCGCTGGCACAGTCCAGGCAGGTGATGTGGGGTGTACTGGGCCTAATTTGGGAGCACCAGCACCTGCTTAGGGGAAACTGCTCCCTGGACAACCTGCTGCGGGTGCATCTCTTCCAAAAACCCTTCTAAGCAGTGCTCCTCTTCTCCTTTCTTTCCCAGGAGTTCAAGAAGGACGTGGCTGACCACCGGAGCCTGACCGAGAGCGTGCTGGAGAGGGGAGAAGCTCTCCTCGACTGCATGGCGGTGAATTCACCAGGTGAGGAGGAGCACTTGAGCAGGGCTGGTCGTGGACACGGTCGGTGGCGCTGGCCGTAGTGTCTGCTTCCCAAACTCCCTGACCTCGTGTGCAGGTAGGGATCGGAAGGCGGTGGGCAGTTTGCCCTTCAGCAGCTGGCTGGGAACAAAAAGGTTTTGACACCTCCATTGCTGCCTAGAGGTGAGGTTTGAAGTGATTGCACCAGAGCCCTTTCAGCTGCACCGTGCCTTGGCCCGTGCCTTCCATCGCAGGCGATGGATGTGTTTCTGCTTCGTATGGGTCCCTCCCGAGGTTTTTATCTTAACCATGGCATGGCCAGTGCTCGCTGGGCTGGAGGATGCTGTCAGCAGCAGCTGGGAGGAGATGCTTTGGTCCAGCACAGGAGGAGGTGATTGTCACCCACCTCAGGGTGGGTGTTGGCAGCCCAGCGTGGCTGGTGGCATGGCACACGTGGGGCAGGCACGCTGGTGATTTGGGTTTCTGAAGGGTGGGCTGCGGCTGCAGTCACCAAAGGGGCTTTAGTGGTAGAGAGCTGTGTCATGGGTGGACTTTCTTACGCTGTTCCAAAGGTTTCCTTTGGGATCTCCTACTTCTCTATCTTTACTCTTAACCTGGAGCCTCCTAGGTCACTTCCCACCCACCTCCAAACTCTGCATCACATCTTGGGTCGGCCTATTGACGGCTACTGCTGAGTTTCCTTCAAAAGTCTGTCTGGGCAAGTGGAGTCTCTTACTGTTATTACAGACGTAGAACTGTCATGTGACTACC
Source organism: Eurystomus gularis (assembly GCA_013400335.1). NCBI lineage: Eukaryota > Metazoa > Chordata > Aves > Coraciiformes > Coraciidae > Eurystomus > Eurystomus gularis. Next base: position 194,794 of record VZZY01021825.1, on the reverse strand, counting down.
ACCTTCAGCACACGTTTTGTTTTTCAGCTCTGAAAGACACCCTGGGTTTGATCGCGAGACAGTCAGAAGAGCTGGAAACCCACGCGGAGCGCTTGTACGAGTCCGTCCTAGCTGCCGTGGGTCCCACGCAGCGCAAGGGTGGGGCGGAGGACACGGGGGAGCAGCAGACGGCTGCGCAGTGGGTAAGCGGGGGGCAAACCAGCCTTTGTGTGGCAGGGGAGACCAATTTCCAATTGGTGACTACACCCTGCACGCTACCGAGCCTCCGTGGAGGTGATTTAAGTACAGCACGGGGCCGGGGGGGGGGTTTCTTTGTTCGGTGGGTCGCAGCCAAAGCGCAGTAGCAAATTTCATCCCTTTTCTTTCAGGTGCTGCCTCTGTCAGGCCTGGGCTTGGTTAGCCAGTCTCGGGATGGCTGAGAAGAAACCCAGCCAGCACCAACCCACCTCCTTCAGCGATGCCAAATCCGTGTGGTCGCGGTGTTCGGAGCCAGCCGGGGCTGAGCGCAGCGTGGTGGTTTTTTATTTCCACCGTGGCTTGAGACGGGCGAGCTGTACGGCGGGGGTTTGGCTCGTTAACGTTGGGGAGCTCTGTCAGTGTGCAGCTGGCCTTTTTTTTTTTGGTTTGTGTTTTTTTAATGTAGCTTTCCTTTTTTTTATTGGAGTGGCCTATTCCACGTGTTAGCAAAACTGTCAGGAGCGCTGGTTTTTAACTGCGTAAGCTGTAGCGTGCCGTGCAACTCACTGCTAAGTAAAGCCGTGTGACTTTAATAGCCCTCTTCTCAGGTGTTGTTTATGCGCTGCAAAAAATCGGCGCTAGAAGCCAAGAAGTAACGACTCCTCCTGGTTCTCGGGAGCGAGCGGAACGCTTGTTTATGATCCCCGTTCCCTGCTGAAGCAGAGCCTGTTCAGCTTAAGTGTTCTTGCGCATAAAACGCCACGAGCTCACGTGAGGTCTGCCTCTTGAGGAACTAACAAAGGTGAGTAGGCTCCGGGAAGAAGCAGGTTCTGGCTGAAGCGCTGTCGCCTGTTCCTTGCAGCAGCTGTTAGCGCTGTGCTGGCGTCCCTGGGCCAGGCGTCGCGCCTCTCCCCTCTTACAGCTTGTCACTGTGCACAGAACGCTCGGAGAGGGGCTCCAGACCTTTGCTGCAACAGAAGAGGCCCTCGCTGAAGCAGCATAACAAGGCCAGTAGCCAAAAAAAGTTACAGCCAACTGCAGAATGATGGTACTTGGCTTCAATTAACCTCTGAATGAAAGCGTGAGCATCGTGTCCTTGAGCAGAACACGTCATTTCCTCCTGTTCTTGTGGAGAGGACAAAGTGAAGCTGCTGTCCTGCACAAGCAGAGGGTGAAAGCACCGTCAGACTGAAGCAGTTATGCATGACAAGTAATCAATCAGTGGGGTTTTGAGGGGTTTTGTGGTTTTTTTTTTAAATACTCTCTCATCTTCCACCCCTCAACTTGAAGGGCAATATTTTTTAATGGCCAAGTTGTAGGTGACAGTTCACAGAGCAGCAAAAAGTTCGACACAATCAAGCAGCTGGTACCAGCGAGACTGTTCTCAGGAGCCTGAGTGACACCAGGTCCCTTCAGGGCGATGCTTAAAGCCCCGGGCAGGGCAGGGCAGGACTTGCACGCAGGGAAAGGCGCCTGCTGCCTGTTCGCTACCTCCTCCTCAGCCTGCCCCGTTCTGTCAAAGGTATTTAACAGGAGACTGTTAAACAGACAGGCAGGAGACCCCAGGCCCCTCGCCCAGGGTTTCTAGGCCTGCTCGACCTTCGTCCGTGCGGACGCAGGCTCTGCCATTTACCAGCACAGCGACACAGCGACGACTTTGGGGAGGGAAAACAAAATAACCACCAAACACCTGGTGTAGCCCAAGCTGGTTTTGCAATGCTTTTATTACTGTATATATTAACATTGTTTTGGATAGTATGTAGCAGGCATCTTGACATTTAAGTTCATTTGTGCACTTCTCTGCAGGGAAGATGTTTTACCCTCACCGCACCTCCTTCAGGTTGGCTTCCTGCTTCTGGCAGCGCTCACTACTCCTCCTGCTCCCGAGCAGCAGCCAGTCAACATCATGTAATGAATTATACCAACAAGCACATCTCTAATAGAAAGCACATCACTTTATTGTGAAGGTCTCAAGTGGAAGAGTTCAACTTAACCATGACAATACTTCATGTATTACAATTGCCTGTCGATTTATGCAACTATGTTGAAGAAAGCTGTTAGCCAAAGTCATCCCCCCCCCCCAAAAAAAAAGTCAGAGGATATTTGCACCAATTTTAGTTTATACCTCACAACATACCTAGGCTATATTTGTACTACCACAGGGTGTATTTACTACTAGGGGAATGTTACATGGTCTTTCAAAGATGAGACTATTTACAGAATAGGCTGAACATTTGAGTTTAGATAAAGCTGAACAATTTTACATGTATAGGAAGTGTTATAGGCTAGCTTTCCTGTGGCTTTGAGCTAGACATCAGGCACTAATGATTGGATTAGCTCTGTACAAAGAATCACACACCATCCAAAACCTCGTGGCTGCTGGTTAGTTCCAAATTGTTCGAGATAGCGCCTACTTTGAGCAACAGTCTGCAGCGGGGCCTCAGCGTCCCCGTTTCATCCTTCTGATGCCTCTACGCATACCAGAGGAGCAGCTAAGCTGTTGCACTAAGTCAGAAGAGTATCGATTAGAAGAGGATGGAATTAACAGTATATAGAAAAGACACAATGTACTGGTAGAAAGTCATACCCCCTCAAGGTTACGTTGAAGCCAACACCATTCAGGAACCACTGTTCTCTCCCCTGCTAGGCAAAGCGGGAAGGAATTCCCTCAATCGAGTCCTTGAGAAATAAATTAAGTTCCAAGACTAGGTTAGGGAACTGTTGTACACTCGGAGCACATGATGCCTCCGTGAACGTGGGCTGGGTGGCTCTGGTACAGCGAGCGTGCCTTAAGCACCGTGACAACTCAGTCTGTTGGGCCATAGTCGCTAAGTTTTAGTTGCGAGGGAAGTCTCTGGTCTACGGGAAGATCTGAGAGCCCTGGCTGCACACAGATATGTTTTGTGCACAATGCAAGCCTGATTTCCCCTTTAGCCATACAAATTAAGACACTATTTATCACCATACAGTTTGATATTACTTCCAATAAGTACAATATTTATTAAACATTTCTTCAGTTTTGTTACATATTGTGCAACAAATTACAATATTCTGCAGCCACAAATTATATGCAGAGTATGAAGAAACTATTAATCAGATAGTGTGATCTTTCCATTTATAATTCTACAAGAAGGAACTAGCAAATCAGATCTTACATATATCTTACTAAATTTTATGCATGGAAAGTGACAGACACCATTGTGCTGTTTGATACAAAATGGCTAAACTTCATCTTCAGAAGACTAAACCTGACATCTAAACATGCCAATAGAAACATCAAAACAAAAATACATCCTAACCAACCACAGGAAACAGTCTGGTATCAGGAAAAGCAACAAGGATTACACGTTTATAAACCAGCACACAAAGGTTTAAAACAGTTCTGAAAATGAAGTTAGCTGTCTTGAGTCAAGGGAATAAAAAAAGTCAGTATTGACCGTTTACAATCTCTGACCTTTGTGGAGACGGTAAGAATCTGTTGTAGTGCAGCTACATACAGTACAATTCAGGCAATTTTTTTTTTTTCACTTGGGTTCAGATTGCAAATTCATTGTTGTGAGACAAAAGGGGGGAGGCAAGTTTTAGCAGCAACCTCCACTAGACTGCTTGACTGGAGTGCTCTGAATTTTAACATTGGACTTCTCTGCACCACCAGCTGTCGCTCCCGGACCCATTCGTTTTTTAATCTCAGCAGCCATGGTCATGAAAGACTGTTCTACATTTGTGGCATTCTTTGCACTGGTTTCCAAAAACGGAATTCCAAGAGAATCTGCAAATTCCTGCAAATGGAGAAACAGGGAACAGTAAGCTCATACACCGGTTTGCACCTCACCTCATTTCCTGGTGCGCTTCTGGATGAGCCACCGGTCCCCAGACCACCCCCCCACTCCCAAACCCCGGCCTGAGGGGGACTTGCACTCCTGACATCTGTGCCAAGACACTTCCCTGCCCTAGAACTTACAGTCCAGACTTGGAGCTCAACCAAACACCTCGGCAGCACCAACGTACCTTTGCTGTTGTATAGTCTACTACTTTCTTTGTGGTCAGATCACATTTGTTCCCCACCAACAACTTGTTGACGTTTTCACTGGCATAACGGTCTATCTCCTGCAGCCACTGTTTTACATTATTGAAAGACTCCTAGGAGATAAGAGAGTGGTCAGCAAGACCCCGCACCCAGAGGAAAGCTCAGCACTACTCCATAACGCTGGGAAACAAATCGGAAGCGGTGAACTTAGTGTGGTTCACAACCACAAGACAGAACTACTGTCAGGCTGCAGAAGCCCCGATGCCTGGGCTAGGCTGTGCAGCTCCTCAGCCCATGCTCCAGGCCCTGCACAACGGGCCCTTCCTCCCTTGCTGCACTCCCCCCACCCCCATTATTGTTCCCTGCTCCGTTTCTTCAGCAGTCAACAACTTAGGCCCTCTGGGACTGTCCTCCTCCTGTAGCAGAGATAAGACAGGGCACACAGCTGCAACCAGAAGGGTCCCGGGCGTTTACGAAGCACCAGGTATGAGGTGCAAGCCGCGTCGCTGTGGAGATGCCGGAACAACCTTCGGCTCCAGACACAGAGCTGCCGCGCTGAAGTGATACCCTGTCAGTGACTGAACCCAATTGTTCTGTTTTCTATTAAATTGAGGGAACTACACTTTGTAAGAGCCCTTCAAACAGGACACCAGTAACCTTCAGAGGTTCTTTCACAGAAAACACTGGCTCAGTTGTATGCTGCACAGACCCTGACAATTTTCTGTTTCAAATGGCAGGTTTTATTGTAGACCAAAGTTCAAGTCCATTCAGAGATCTTTCAACAGCTTCCAGCAGTAACTCAAGGCTTCCTGCTCCCAAAGACAGGGGGAGAAGTATTCGCATGGAACAATCTACTACCTGCCCAGCAAGTTTTAGGTTAAGCCTAAGACACAAGCGCTTCAGAGCCACAGATCCCACTGCTCCTCTCACTTCTGGTTTTGGCCCCAAACCAGACTAACCCAGACATCTGGCTTCATAACCCTTAACACGGCCTGGAGAACACTGTCACCCTCTCCTTAAAAAGTGCCAAGTTCTTAAATTCCTGTTATTTACTACTTAGCCTAGAGTACTGCACCTGGAGAAACTCTAGGCAGAGGTTTAACACTTACCTGATCTGTAACATCATACACCACTATGATGCCATGAGCGCCTCTATAGTAACTGGAAGTGATAGTTCGAAACCTCTCCTGTCCCGCCGTGTCCCACTACAAGACAAATAACAGGAGCAGTTACTGCAGCGTAGCTGCACCCGAGTCACACATCAGCTCCCAGGAACACCGCTGGGCCCACCAGCCATCCAACTACAAGCAGATCCAAGCTGCAGCTACAGAAGAGGCTCTGAGACTGTAACACATCCAACAGGATTAGAGAAGATCAACTGAGAAGAACTGCACTTCAGCAGGTACTCTTCTAGAAGTGCTCATTTGTTTGGTTTCAGACAAGTGTAGTCAAGAGATCTCACCGAGGAAAACATTAGGCAGTTTTGACTCACGGAACAGTGAAGGTTGAGTGGTCAGGAGAACAAATACGAGCCAGGGCCTGAAAGCCTGTTAGGAGTAAGGTCAGAGAGCTGTGGGTCTCCAACAAGGTCACTCCCTTGGTACCTTGCAGCAAGGTACCAGCAAGGTAAAGGCCACACATCCTCTGAAGAAGATTAAGTACAGCAACTAAAACCAAACCTGGTTCCCTTCTGCTGGGAGAGTTAAGGAAGGACGTGAGGTGCTTGGCATTTCCCCCACCCAGGACAGGAGCAGTACTCACCCAAACATTTCTCACTGGGGAGCCACGTCAAGGCCAAGGCTAGCTGCCTTTTAAAAACAGCCTCACAGACAGGTTTCAGTAGAGACAGCGTTCCTAGCGGGCTGCTCTGGACTGGAGACAGCTACAGTAGTCTGAAGGCTCAGACTCAGGCTTCTGGACTCCTGCTCCACAACACAGCCTGGAATCCCTGAGTCATTGCCTTCAAGTTCTGAGAGCCTCTGCTTGAGCTGGAAGCAGGGGCTGACAAGGATTGTGTGACCTTGCACAGATATTAGATTTCATTACACCAGTCACCCTTTCAGAGTGCTTCAAGATTAGAGGAAAGAACTGCCAAGCCTCTTCCCTGGCTCATGCCAAGTGAAAGGCCAAAAGCATCACCAGAAAACACGGCCCAGAGCTAAGGCAGACAGGCCGGTACAAGTGTTTGTGTCAGTTTTTCCATTCCGGTCACAAAAGCGGAGCCTCCAGCACTGGACAATGCAATCTGCCACTGGCAGCTGCTGCAGAACTCAGCATCCTGGACAGCTGTGTGATGTTCCTCCACTTACACGAATCCTTGCAGAACTACACCAGTTTTGAAAGGAGCACTCCAGCACAGGGTTCTACCCTTCTTCAGCCCATAATGTCTTTTAAATGCTTCAGCTTTCTTCCCAGAGAAATAAATTTGTAACGGGTTGTTTCCTTTCAGGCAGAGCGCCTCGATAAGCATCCTTCTAAGGACAGGGCATGAGAAGTCTTGTAATCTTAGAAGAACTGCCTAGCCTCCTCAGTATCTTCCCTGACAGGGAAGATATTGCTTGTTTTGATGATTAAAGTACAAAGGTAACTACCAATAGTTACAAATGTAATTCTGTGCTTCAACAGACTGAAGTACCCAGGAGTTGAGAAATACTACTTACTATCTGAAGCTTGATTGTTTTCCCATCTAGTTCTATAGTTCTGATTTTGAAGTCCACACCAATCGTGCTGATGTAACTTTCTGTGTACGTGTCATCCTAGGAGAAAGAGCGAACGTTAAGTCAAGCCAGCTGCACCTCTTCTGCTGTCACCTTCAGTACACAACAGGCAGGCACAGGGCAGGCAAAGGTACTTAATTCTCTAGCAAACACACAGTCTGACTGTTCACAGCAAAGTCCAGTAGGTAGCTACATATTTTCACCAAGTATTTACTTTTCAGAAATTCTGCAGTTTTAAAAACACCTCAAACAACAAGATTTGTGTCAAAAAGCCTCTTTTCTGGAAATCCTGTAGCGGTAAGTCCTTCCAAACTGTAGTTTTTACACTCTGCCACTCATGTGGGCAGATTGAAGAGCTACCTGGAGTAACCACTACGTTATTAAAATGCCTCCAATTTGTATTTCCTGTGATGGTTTTTCATCTGTACTAGACAGCAGCCACCAACAAGTCAGAGGCTTTGCCTCAGCACCGCTCCCTCTGAATTTCAGATCCTCTGCTGCCACAGCTGGTTGCTAAGGCAGTTTAGAGTTACAGCCTCTGCTGGTGTTGTCCTCTGCTCCGCAGCCTGCTCAAACACAGGCAGGGAAACACAGCGCTGGCTTAGCAGCTTGCATGGCCCTGACCACAGAGTCTCCTGCAGGCCTGAAGGCTCACAAGAAGCACTGGATCAGTCTCTGCTACCTTCTAGTGATCGCTAACTTGCCAGTATCAAGCTTCTATTCACAAAGTACCAGTAGGATTGAACTCTGTGTAAAATACACCACAACGGGCTTTGTGCGACCAACAGCTATCACAAAAGCAAGGGATTCCTCTGGGTTGTGAATGCAAGACACCTGAGGTAACACATGCAAGTAAGAATAAAGCATTAAGCCTTTCAGAATGACATGATATTTCCTTAATATTTCAATAGTCAAAAGGGTGTGTTTGAAAAGCCCGGTGCCATTTAACCTAGGGCAGGAAGAACACAGGTAAGTGAGAGCAGTTGTTGAGGCTGTGAAACTGCTGTCACCATCTCGCAGTAGTATCAGACTCTAGTTTCTAAACCGATGCCCCACATTTTCTCTTCCTCTCCTCTCAGGGCATCACAAAGCTGCACCATGGCCCACACATAGGTAGGGAGTTCACTGGACTCCAGCTTTTTCTCCTCAGAGCTGTCAAACCCACTATAACTTTTCCTGTGGGCAAAACTAGAGCTTCTTGCATCAAAGTTTCAGCCACAGCAGCTCACCGGCAATTTTTAGATTTGTTATATGCTCATTTACTACAGAAAGCATAAGGCCTTAGTCTTCCTAGAGTATTATTTAAATCACTTCTCCCTCTGGCTAAGCCATTGCTGGGCCTTTCCAATGCAGATACAAGTTTGATCTGAATATTTTCAGCCAGATGAAGTAGTAACCAACCAAGGTCTTGCCCTGACACACTTGTATTCTTCATGCCTGAAGGCACACAGCCCAGAATTCAAGTGTGTTCTTCCATCTTCAGTGTTCTACCACTAGTGTAATGATGGAAGTTAAATTATTTTTCTCAAGTAACAAGAAAATCAGAACTAAACTAAACTGAACATATTCTTGAATTCTTTCTTTCCATAATACTCAAATACTTCAGCTAGAAACAAGTGCAGAAGAGAGGGGAGCTTTGCAATACTTTATTCCCTGGTATACCAGAGCTGACAGACATCAGTCCTTTCAAGTAGTTCCTGTAACAAAGAAGTTCTTGCAAAGCACCTGGTAGCATTGTTACATAAAGTTTTTGAGCATGATCACTTACTGCAAACCTAAGTAGAAGGCAAGATTTCCCAACACCGGAGTCTCCAATCAGAAGTAGCTTGAATAAATAGTCACTGCAGAAGGAAAAAAAAATTAAGTCACTTAATGAAAAACACCATGGAGAAACAAGTTCCTTATAGCTTGTCTATTACGTTTGAGAAGGTGTCAGAGACTGGAACTTTTGTCTGTGAGAAACAAAATTCTCTACCAGGGAAGTCACCTACAACTCCCAGCTCCTCTACCCAGTTTAGGCACTCACAATGTACCTGGTGAGGGAGGTGTGAGGTAGATGCTCTGAACACAGCACTCGTACAGAGGAGCTGTGCTTTCCTAGGAAGTTACTCTGACAACTAGTGTGACTATCACCAAGACTAACACAGTCCTACTTCAGCCCTTTGTGGTCTAGCTAAGATTCAAATCATGCTTTGCAGTTAAGTGCAGGCCTCGCTGTTCGGTCAAGTGACTCAAGTGACACACAGACCACAGCAACAGCAGGCTGCCCACCAGAGCCATCATCTCTGCATCTTCTTTGAAAGGCTTCGCAAATACCATGTAGCTGGTCAAACGCAATTCTTTCCTCAGTTTACCCAAATAAGTTCCAGCAGAATCCAACAGCACAATATACAACCTCAACAGACAAACCATTAACGTTTAGTGGCCTGCTAAAGCAAAATGAACATTAACCTTCCATGGCAGGCTATTAACAGCTGGTAATAGTGACATTAGTAACACTCAAGTCATATTGGAAGAGGTGACAATTTTTTTGTTAATGTTGAGTCCTCCCAACATCGAGGAAACAAAGTGTCATCAACGACCAACGTAGTCTGATACACTCAAGACTGGTGAAGGTTTCACATTAGCAAAACATTAGTCTTGTGACTAACACGAGATATAATGGGGCAGTTTAACACAAGAGACCAAGTAGCAGAGAAAGCAACAAACCACCACTAACACAAGTTGCTTTGCTTCCTAAGTACTAGAGAAACCTAACTCAAGTCTACAGCTTTTTACCCCTGTAGTGTCCTTCCTGAATTCAGTCCTGTTCTCCTTTAACCACTGGAGTTTACCACAGACATATTTCTATGCCCACTTAAACTGAGAAGATAAAATTTATGCAAATGCCTGAAGTCAACTGTCCCAACCTATTATTCCCTACTCACATCCCCATTGACTCTGGCTGGCAGGAATCCAGCCAGGAAGCTGCATCCATCCCCAGCTGCTAACAGCCAAGCAGATGGTCAACTGCTCAGCTTTGCACCACTCCTCTGCTCAAACGCCCAAATCTGTCATCTTGGCTGGTCCTAGACTGCAAGAACACACTCAACTGAAGCCTTCACCAGTTTCTGCTGCACTTCTCTCAAGGCTAGAAGTCAGAAGTGGCAAACGTAGCAACTAAGAGGCTGATCCTTAAAAATAAAGCTAAAAACACTCAAGGCATTTAAAAAAAAGAAAGCCAAAGGATATCTACAAGTTTATGGTCACAGAACTCACAACTCCACCTGTCAAGTCAGGTAAGATGGTTTCAGTAGAATGACAGTTATTAACCTAAACTCTTCAGGGCAGATAAGTTACATCACAACCCACATTCTTAACTGCTTCCCGATAGCTGCAGCACTACTGCTGACCAGAAGAATCATCATTACTGCTTGTACTCTTACACTGGTGATCATGGACAAAATACATGTTTCTTGAAGCTTGGGCCTGCCCATAAGGTGACACCAAAATCCCACCTCACAACCCAGCGCCCTGGGTACTGCCTCGCTGCGTGCTTCAGAGGAAGTTTTGTGTTTCCTGTGGCTCTACTTGCAGCAACTCCAGCACAGCCACAGTGACGAGCTAGCGGTTGAAGACACGCAGTTGTGCTTTATCACAAATGTATTTTAAGCCCGAGGATCACTGAAGAGGGACTGTATTGACCAGTGTTAGTTACCCTGAGGCAAAGGGCTACCCAGCAGCAACTGGAGGAAGAGGCATTTACAGCCTCTAACCTCTGCTAAGAATTTAATTCCAAGAGCAGCAGAGAAACTCCATGTAACCTGGAGCCCAAGGTAAGGTACCCATGCCTTCGCCAGGATTATGCATAAACTGAAGCCACAATTCCCTCAGCCTTCAAACAGCTCCTTCCTACTTCAGGAGGAAGTTTGGAGTTTCTTAGCTATCTGCAAAACCAGAATTTTCAGCAATCCTAAAGTGAAATTATTACTCACAGTAAGCACTAATACACTTGAAAGCATGAGAGCTTGCAGCATGTTATAATCCCCTTAAGAACAGTAACACATGAATATTCTCACTATACCGTCTTCACCAAAATTAGTGGAAAAAACTCCTTCCTGGTGTAGGTAAGGCTCCAGTCTGAAAGATTAAGAGCCTCTCCGTGTTTCCAATGGGAATTCAGGTCCCTCTAGCACCCAAAAATCAAGTAACTCATCTCCCCCAGCTACCCTTAGTGCCAAGAGCAGCTCCCAAACAGCTCTGCCCTGCTATTAAATGAGTTACTGTCCAGAAGCGAGCCACAACAAGGTTGACAACTGACAGTGACAACTACAGGCTCATACAGCGATTGAAGGCACCTTTACTGGGTTAGCCCCGTCTTACCCTAAAAATTGTGTTGTGTCACAAAAAGCTAGTTTTGCCAGGTAAGCAAGACTGACACGTAGGCCTGTATCAATTCAGAGATAATTTAAGTAGCACCTTGCTATTTAGGTTTTAAAAAATTAAAGTCATTCTATATTCCAATGATATAGTGCCTTCCTGTCGAGGTACAGTTGCTTTAGGACCTTTTAAAACCCAGCAGATGCCTACAGCGGGGGCCTTGAGAACTGAATGAGCAGTCTGTGACACTGTGATGCTGGAGGCAGCCCTCAGGGTACAGCACCACAGCTGAAACCAAATAAAAATGAAAAACAGGTACAGAAATTCACAGAAATTATTTCTAGACGGAACTACACTGAAAAAACTTGTGTTAACAGGTTCAGCTGTAGTGATGTGTCCAACAAGCCACACAGGTCAGTTTTGGTATTTGCTCTTGAAGAGCCACACAACCATTTCTGAAGGCACCGAGTTTTGCTCTCGAAACCTGAAGACTTAACTCATCAGCTCCTCCAACTCAGGGAGCCTTCATAAAGCTGGCTGAGCTATGCAGCACAGCCTTCTCCACACTGCTCTGAAATAGCACAAATTCAGATTATCATTCAACTCCTTATATAAGCAAGTCACACTTAGCACTGCTAAGAGAGTACACTGGAATAATATGTGCAGCAAGGCAGGCAGGTACTGCCAGCGAGCATGGCTTTCCAATCCTCCCATCAGGGAGGAGATACAGTAACTTCCTCTTGCCCAAGAAATAAAGAATGGATTACACTGAGTTTAATCGCCAAGAAAGCACCTCCAAAAGAACCCTGAAATTTCTGAGCAGCTTCCTCCTGCTCCCTGCATTTTCCACACAACAGTCAGCAAGTTCAGCAGAAGACAAGGAAGTCAAGGGGAGGACAGAGGCAGCCAAAGCTGTGTGGAACAAGGGACCTGTGGGCCTCTAAGATACTGCTGTTTATACAGGTATATGGGGAATCTTTCAATGCCAGGAAGGTTTCATGCCAGAACAGACAAGACTAGTAGTCATCCACCTCCAACAATGAACTGCTGGAATCGGCTTTAACCACCGATGTCAGCTGCGAGTTTACTGTAAACAGGTACTTGCAGCAGCCTCAAATCCCCAGTCTGTGTTCCACCACCCAAGATATCCTGAAGAGGAGAGTTACTGTCACTGTGATTACACACTGGTTGTGTAAGTAAACAGAACCCAGAAGACGTAATGCCACTCTGTATTGCAGATTGCTGCTTAGGTTGTAACATAAACAATTTCAGATTATTCCAGCAACCCAGAAGCTGTCGCTCGATTGTCATCTACTGAACACCATCACACAAGACTAAAACCCCCACATGGGTACCTTAACACTTGCAAAAAATGCAAAAAATCCCCAGATTTACTCCCAGAAGCACATCATTTCCTCATATCTCCTTGAAGGGGGTATCTAGAACAAGATCCAGACACTACAGAACATTGATCAAGACTACTCCTGATAACCCTGGGCTGTTAGAGAGTTCACCAACCATTGTGTTTATGCTAGTCTACCACATGCAAGTTGCAGAAGGGATAGGAAATGCCAAATGCAACATGATCTAGTCACAACAGAGTCAATATTGACATTTTGCTCATTTAAACACCCTAAGCAGGGGAGGAACACAGAATGAATACATCCCAATGATAGGTGAGCAGGTGTTTTGAGAATTTAGCTTCCAAATGCTAGCACTAATATCTCCATCCACCCCTCTTCAGCTCCTTCACTCAAATGTAAAAACCCACTTAACTAGTGGCCACCAGGCTGGCCCACAGCCCTGAGGTCTCCAGGAAGCTCTCAAAAGCACACAACCCCGCCTCCAAACCCTTGCACTTCTAATCCTATAACTTTCATAGGAAAAATTAAAGGAGGTCCATCTTTAAAAGATATTTTAACTAGGTATTCCACAGATCTCTGACAGTTCTGGCACACCCACCAGAGAGGATCCCGGGCTACAGCCTAATCTGAAGCTAAGAAAGTGAGAATGTGTTATAGGCAAGACAATTCTAAGAGGGCAAACAGACACCTGTATCTGTTACAGGTAACAGGAAGGAATAATCCATAATCCTGTAAATCTTACTCCTCATTTAACATTGATCCAAGTATACAGATTACAGCGACAGATATTTTCTATTCATCTCACCACACCCTCCCCATCTCCTGTCCTCATCCTGCAGGCACAACCCTGTCAGGAAGTGGCAATTTAACACTACAAATTAATCTTAAACTACAGCTTTTCCTCTGTTTTGCTTTCAAGAACTCTCAGCTGTCCTCACCACCAGGAATGAGCACTCTTCATCGAGAATGCACTTCCCTCAAAACGTTTTCTCCGCCTTCATACGCATCTCATTGCAGTGAACTACCCTGCATCAGAGTCTAGAAAGCTGAGAGGCTTCAGAAAAGGCAAAAAAATATCTATGGAAAAAGCCTCTTTCAACCTGTTTCTGCCCAGTGTTGGTGGCCTAACACTCTGCAGGCAGTTTTTCACGATCAAATCTACCACTCTGAAAGGTAAATTTGAGTTTAACTCTGAGAGTCATTACAACCACAGAAGCACCAACAATTTGTTGGTCTTTCACCCACAGACTACCTCCAGCTACTGCGTTAGCGTTCTCCAAAGCCACACGGGCAAGCTTGTTAAGTTACATCTTGCCAAGACGTAATCTGAGTTGCTGGCTGTGCCTCCTAGTTTTCACCAACTCCCTCACATCAGCTGATGACTATTTTGCTTTCTACTCCTACTTGCTCTTCAGGTGATTTTAATGGGCCCAGAGTGCTTGAAACCACACTGCCTTACACAGAGAGCACAAAGGCCATGGCCACCCAAACCCGCAGCCTCAGCAGTACAGAAAAGCACGCTTGGAGGACAGAAGTTGTTAAAGTGTCATCCATGAACAGAGACAATGGGTATCTAGAGCAGTAATGTCAGACTACACGTGCATTTCAATACCGTAACCACTTCAGTTACATTAGAGGGCACAGTAGCTTCGTCATCCCAAACTGGAGTGTCAGCAAAGCCAGCGTCAGTTAAAGAATCCTAAAAACACTCTTCAGCACTGAAGTGTTGAGAGTGCAGCAGCTGGGTTTTAAAGTGCTTTTACAACTAACCCCAAATCTCTCCTCTTATTCGCTCAGAGAAGCCACGAGCAAGACGAGGTTTATTGTCCCCAGCATCCCGGTGGGCAAGCCTCTGCTCTTACAGTTGCCATGATACAGACAACTCTTGCCCAGAGAGCTCAGACATCCTCACTCCCGAGCAGGCCAATTAGAGAAAAAGGCCATTTTCACACAACAAGGTGCAACGACCCTCCGAAAAAAAAAAAAAAGCCAAACCCCAAACAAAAACCCGTGCCATCACCAGGATTTCTAGGCAAGTGCTATTTCAGCTCAAGACAGCCCCAAGAGCATTTCATTATCGAGTCGCAGCGTTGCAAAATCTACATAGGCAAGAAGTGTTTTGCAAGAGCCATGTGACACACACATGACTTGCAGCTAAAGTGAAGGGTGGACCTCTGACTACTAAGCTGCCAGCAGCAACCGGCCAGGAAGATCGGCTTTCACAAAGAGCTGGTTTTTCCCCCCTCACTTGTTGGAGCCTGGGCTCCAGGATGCGCATTTTCGAGGTCCGGAAAAATTCGTCGTCAGCTGCGCCCATACTTACCCGGCCGCCGCCAGCGCCGCCGGGCGGGAGCTGGGATGCCGAAGCCACCCGGATCACCGGGCCCGGCACGCCGGGTTATAGCGGGGACACCATTAACTTTCCACGGCCCGCCGTGCGGCCTCCTCCCCCGGTGCCCGTACCCCAACCCCCCGGGGCCGCCACCAGCAGGCCTACCGCCGGCCCTCCGCCGCCGCACGGCCCCCGGGACACGGCTCCC
>VZZY01021825.1:150834-178639 GCA_013400335.1 Eurystomus gularis | reverse complement strand
CGACAGCCGCGTACCGAGCGGGGCGGGCAGCGCTCCCCACGGGGTCTTTGGAGCGGTGGGGTGGTGGGGAGGGAGGGACGGGCGGGGCAGGCCCGGAAGGGAGTGGCTTATAAACGTGCCCTCGTGGGAGCCAGGGTGGGCCTGTGGCCACCGGGACACCGGGAAGGGGGGCACCGGGAAGAGGGACGTGGAGCAGGACAATGGAAAGAGGGACATGGATGGGGACACCAGGAAGAGGGACCTGGATGAGGACATGGGGAAGAGGGACATGGAGCAGGACACTGGAAAGGGGACATGGAGTGGGACACCAGGAAGAGGGACATGGATGGGGACATGGGGAAGAGGGACATGGAGCAGGACACTGGAAAGGGGACATGGAGTGGGACACCAGGAAGAGGGACATGGAGCAGGTTGTCCCCTGCTGCTGGTACCACTTACCCTCGTGTGGGGCAAGGGGTGGACATGGAGGTGTTATAACAGAAACAGGGACAACGGGTGGCTGGAAGCGCAAGGACATCAGTGGCAGGGCCGGGCACATGGAGGAGTTCAGACCTCGTTTCTCTGCGTGCGTTAGTAAGTAACAGCCCCTTTTTGCGCCGCCATCGCATCTTGTATCAAAAACGTGTTATGAGCATTAATTGGGCACATTCTTCAGGCGCTGCAAGTGTTACTACGCTCATTTTAACAGCTGGGAAATAGGCAGGGAGAGATCATTGCACGCTGGAGATCTCGGCGCAAACGACTTGCTAAAGCTGGAAGAATTTGGAATGTCCACCTCTTAAATTCTTACTGCATGTCAAGTTGTACCACTGGCGGTTTTAGTTGTTGATGTTTTCAGATTGACTCCCAGCAAAGTCCCGGCCTTTCCAACACCGTCAGGAAGAGCACACCGCTGCAGCGCTATATGTCGCCCCACGCTCCTACGCAGAGCGCGACTAAACGGTAGGAGCCTCAAGAGCTCCTTGTAATCAGCTGGGGAATTTAAATCCCCACTAAGCACACGTTATCTGACGATGTTTCATTACAAAGGGCACAGCAGGATGCATTGACCAAAGTTTATCTTCACAGTCCGCAAACGGATTGCGAGATGGCTGAAACATCCTGTGCAGGGGAGCGTGCGTAGGACTTCGTCTTCATCTGGGAAGCATCTCTGTAGCCATCTAGATGTCCATCTCTTCACGGGCTGACTCCCAGCAAGCCAGAAGTCACCAGCCATGTACGTACGCCAAGGGACTACCAAAATAACCCATGTGAACGGAAGTCCTTCCATTGGACAGCAACGGAGCAGCTGAACCCCCAGAGGAACTGAAATTGCACAGTCTTGTCCTTTTCTCCCACCACAATAAGATCATGAAAAATCACTCGTGCTCCACACACATTAATGGCTTTAATATAGTTATGTTCAAATCCTTTAAAAAAGTCAATAAACTGTACCGATTGTAACTGAAAATACTGAGCCTTGGTCAAAAAAGGTTTGAGGTTTCCTTTGCTTTCTTGCATTGCTTGTTGGGTAACACAATCTACAGATGCATCTACCACGTACTTACTGTATGTACTGCTTCTGTGGTGGCCATCCCTGAAGATTCTGCTTCCCTTCCCTGTTACCTTGTGTATCTGTGAAACATTTTGTTTGATGTTTGCCATCAGAAATCCAGCCAATCCTTTGAAACACTCTCTTGTCCAGCACGACTCTTGAGATGCTCTGTCGGTGACCAGATGTGCAGGAATATCCTGGATGACAAACTTTGTTCAGCAGACGGCACGTCATTCTCTGCTGAACACAAAGATCACTTTTGCAGGGACATATTTGACATTTGTGCTTTTCCTTTTCTCTTCCCCAGTGAAACAAAAAGCTCCGAGCACCCCAATTCCTCATTCTGTCGCGAGGAGTAACGCTTGCGGGCCACAGCAAACAGGGCTCTGCCACATTCAGCGCTGCATAGATGTGCTCAGCGAAGTCCGAGCAGACACGGGGACAAACCAGCACCAGCGCCAGCCAACTATGAAAGCCACAAATTAGATTTACTTCTGAAGCGGGGTGCAGGTTACTAAGAGTGTGGGATGCTGTTTCGTCTCAGAGAAATAATAAATAGGTTCTGTGTCTGAGAAGAGCGTGTGTGGCTGACCCAGCGGCGTGACAGGCGTAGCAACCCGCGGCAGGGCAGTGAGACAAGTGGGTCTACCTCGGCTCGGCAGGGAGGTGCAGGCAGGGCTTTCCGCTGCCCATGTTGCAGGCTGAAGTCATCTGCTGCTGTGATGTCATCTGCAGCTGAGTGTACCCACTTAACTGGATGAACAGGCTCAGGACCCCTGCCTGGCTTGTAGCTGGGACCGGGGTGATGATTTATAACCCGTGTATCACATTCTGTCCTGTTCCTCCTCCTTCCTTCAGTGGGTGTTCGTAGCTTGCCTTGAACACCACGAACCACTGGACGGTCAGAGAGGCCTCGCTTGTCTCTCGCTAATAGCAGCGTAATGCGGAGAGCAGTATCAGATGCCAGTTCGGGAAACATTATTCATATACCTTCAGGGCTGAGTTCTGCCTGTGCCAACAGAGGCTGATTTTATCCTGTTACTGAAATCAGCTGCAGAATTTCCTTTGGCTCAGGCTGTAGCACTCGACCAGAGCAGCCTAGGAAAAGCCATGAGCACAGATTACCTGGAACTGTAATCGCCTTCCCGGGTCCTGTTCACCCCAGGGCAGTATCCTGACCCCCAACTCATGGTTTTGAGGTTGAGTTCTGCCGGTTCCTGGTTCTACTCAGGTGACCTGCCATCCCCTGCTCCCATCTCTCTCCTTCCTAGGCCACAAAAGGTGTGTGCCAGAGGAGGCTCTGGGGAATGAGGAGACAGGAGGACAGGGGATGGGAGGGAGAGAGAAAGCAAGCTGCAGCGGCTGCAGACAGGTGTAAGAAGGATGTGGAAGGAGGAAAACCAGCACAGATGATGGAGGAGGAATGTTACAGCTGCATGAGCTTGGGTTTTGCAATGCAGTACGGAGCCCACGTGCCTGCTCTGCCATGGGGCTGTCAGTGGGACTGTGAGGGTCTCGACCCTGTGGGCTGCAGCCTGCAGAAAGCAGTGAGCTGCACAGGGTTTGCTCCACCTTCCTCTTTTGCCCTTATTTCATATGAAATCGATATCTTTTAGCTATATAACACATAGGGGAAAAAAAGACTTTTTCAGGGTAAAAACTGTGGTAGAGAGCAGGCCTGAAACCTTCCTTCGCCCTGTGACTGTGTGGCGTGCTCAGTATTTTTTAGCTATATAACCACACAGTCACAGGGCAAAGGAAGGTTTCAGGCCTGCTCTCTACCACAGTTTTTACCCTGAAAAAGTCTTTCTGGCCCGTGTAACAGTTCTTGAAGCAAAGGTAAAGGGAATCAAGCTTCTGCCCCAGTAGTACCTCCCCAGACAGCTGTCATGTTAGCAAAGCAGTGTTCAGATATCATTTGGACCCTGCAGGTGTCCGTCTCCCTAGACTATGTATAAAATCAGAAAAAACCACAATAATTTAGGCAGTTATTTCCACTCCAGCCTTCCTCTGCTCTTTCCTTCCCCTCTCTCTTCTCAGGGTCTCTCCATGCAGTGGGAAGCTTGCGGGCTAGGAGATGCACAACAGCCAGGTGGAGAAGGTCAGGTACCAGGAAAGCACAACAGCGAGCTGAGACATTGCAACTGACTGTTTTGATACCGGGAGTGCTGGGGGACAAACAGTGATTTTAGCTTATCAATATCAGCACGTCTCTCTCGTAGTGCTCACAGTCCTCCCGTGTATTTAATCTCTCTGCGGGACTTGCCAGCTACCAAGGTTTTTCTGATAATACAACCAGTCCATCCCTGATGTGCTGGCAGCACACCTAAAATGTGCTAGCAAAATCTTCTCCTTATTCATTCTTGATTTAGGAAGAAAAGGGCAAAAGAGAAGTAAGTTGCTGATGGACCTGTGGTACCACTGGGAGGGACTGAACATTCATTTAACCCATACGCAGGGGTGGTCTAATGTCAGAAAAACAGAAGTGGAGAGGACAACCCTGTTCGGCAGCCATTTAAAAGAGCTGGTCCACTATCAAACATTGCTTCTTACGGGAGGGAGGTAACCAGGTGGTGTAATGGACCTTACCAGTCTGTACATCGCCAGGAAACAGCAGATGTACAGCTTTACCTCTTGTTTTTGCCTCATACAGCCTCTGCTTTCACATCCTACAGCGAGGAGAATGGAGCCAGAGGTTTCACATTGGTTCCAATCACAGGCAGAAGCCAAACAGGTTCAAGCAGGGTGAGGTGTGAAGAGCACTCTGTGAATGTGAGGGGATAGCGGGATGCTCAGAGAGCAGATGTCCAAGTCTGGTGAGCTAAATCTCTTTTAGAAAACTCCTAGAAGGAGACCTAGCACCTTGTTATGGCACCCAAATTTGAAGTAGAAAATCGAATTGAGCAGGACATGAAACACTGTAATAAGCTGGCTACCTATTAACTTTGATAACTTGCTTTACTTTTTATTTGACACTGTCACCATGGTTCAGATCTTGATTTCCCAACCTTCTGCAAAACCGACAATACCACATTTTGTATTGCATGGGCAGCCATGGAGGAAGCAGAGGGGTTTGGTAGTTGGGGCTTTTGTTACACAAGCCTAGTGGAAGCCTCATGTAACACTGCAAGCTTCAGACAGTAACTGAACGCATTTGTAAAAATCATACCAAAAAATCAAGCTGGAAGAGACACCAAGAGATGATCTAGTCAGTTCCTCTGCTTCAGTTGCATCTATTTCAATCCCAATAGTGATATTCTTGAATACGTCCAGAAACGACAATTCCACTCTTCCCACAGGCCATTTATGACAGCACCCACAAGAAGGGTACAAAAAGCTCAGTGCTAAAATGATTCCAAGGATAAATTAAGCAGCTCAGGCTTTTACTTAAGGTTGCTGGTGAATTCAGTCCACTTTACTTCATCTGTTATATCCTGGGCATCTTTTTACTCCTAATCTTCAGTGCCACAAGAGAGAGAGGAGACAGCTCAAGCTAATATGCTGAGCCTCTGTGGCTCTCTGCCAGCCGATGTCTGTCCTGTTTGTTGTTTTTATAACGTCAGCTCAGACTCTGGACCACAAATGTGCAGCAGGAGGTTGGACTCTGAGGCTGCTGTCTCCTGAGCACTTGATGTCCTGCTTGCAGCACCCCTTTCCTTCTACTAAATGAACACTTTCTTATTGATGCAGACCTTGGTTGATGGCCACATGGACATTGGGGCAGAGCACTGCTAGGAAGCACACTTGAAAAGGGCCTAGGAACATCAGGAAGTAAGAACACAGAGTTTGCTTAAGTGGAGATCATAGTACTCTCCACAGATACCGCCAAGAGCTACCTTCTACCTCTGACTCATACATTTTGCAACCCAGCGGAGATAGCAGGGTAGTGCAGCATGGAATTTGGTCGCTCTGCTCTTTGCCTAGCTATGTATTTGCTTAAGAGTTCACTTCATCACACCAGTTATCATCTAAATGCTCTGGCATGTATTCATCCAGCTGGGCTAGCATCTGCCTGCTTGGCACAGGATGTTGTTCAACACTGACATCGACTTAATCCTGAAGGTTGTTTTATTGGGTTTTGTGGGTGGTTTTGATGCCGGGGTTCTGGAAGGGAGTTTCACTCTGTTAAGCTGAGAAACTTCTATTTTCTTACATATGTGTATCATAGAATCATAGACTCATAGAATGTTAGGGGTTGGAAAGGACCTCTGGAGATCATCAAGTCCAACCCCCCTGCCAGAGCAAGACCATAGAATCTAGGGCAGGTCACACAGGAAATATATGGCATCCAGAAGTGGCAAAAGGATATATTTCTAATAAAACAGCAAATCAAATCAGTGGCTGTACTTACTTTCCTCTTTCCTTCTACTGTCTCACCCCTTTTCCTCAATACCAGCTTTTGTGCCATTTTTCTCTCTTGTGACCTCGCTGATACCAGTTTACACTTTCCATAATCTACATTTTAAATTTCTTTCTCACTGTTTGTGCTTTTTTGTCTTTCTTACCCCTTGGCATTTTGTCCTCTCCCTACTCCTCCCTCATAAGCTCCATCTGACTTGGTTTGGGGCATTCGTTAGCAGGCTTGTGCAACCGCTTGCACATGCATGTACAATTCAGCTGTGTGTCAGGAGAGAGAGTCTCAGACCTCTACAATGACACTTGGGTCTGCAACTGCCTATCAGACTGTGTTCTGGAATTATCTGTTTTCACAGTGGCTACAAATGCAAGAGAGAAAGGAGGAGCCACCTCCCACACTACCCAGGAACAAATGCATATCTTCATGAGGAAAGGACAAGCAATTTCTGCCAAACCCCATGGGCACTTTCCTCTCCCCACGCAGGATTAATCTGGAGTCCTGCCAAGGACAATGCTTGGACGCACAGTTTGGGAAATACTGTTACAACTCAAAGACACAGCACTAACCAGACCCCCAAAACACAGCACATACTGATCTTCTCAGCGCTTGGGCCTCCACAGCCTTCTAAGCACAGAAGTCTTTCTTTCTTACAGCTCTCAGAAGTCTTTCTTACAACTCTGTGTTTTTCCTGTCCATACTTTATTTTCAATTGCCTGCTATATTTTTTTGCTTAAAAATGGCAAGAAGTAAAGGATCAGTCAACAGGCCACTTAGTCTACCCAAAGCTTGAAATGAAACCCCTGTTTGATACTGTATCTTTCTGTAAACAGGTGCGTATCAACTCAAGAGTTTTACTTTGTTAAGTATTATGGGATTTGGAGAGATTTGAAAATAAGCTTAGATAATTGGTTTATCCTATCAGTCGTGTTGATAACTGCATACTTTCCTTGGCTGGCACACTAAACTTTGAGTAGTCACACACTAAATTAAACTAAAAACCAACAGAAAACCAGAGGGGATTCACCTTTTATTATTGTTATTCAGCATAAATCCTTAAATGTAACAAAAGCTTAAGGAAAAAAAGCTCTGTTAAAAGAGTCAAATGCCTTTATCTTCCTTCAAACATGGGACAGACCAGAACTAACTGAGGCTACCTTACAGACCTGTCATTGATAGGTCTTTATTTAAAATTCTTCAGATGTCTGTTCAGAATCAAGTATCATCCCTATTATATTAGAAGCTCATAATTTGTGTCATACAAGGGGACACCACCACAGTCCTGTGAGGAGGATTTTAATAACATCCTTGAAAAAGCAAAGAACTGCCTTTGAATGGCAAAATACTGGGATTTTTGTAGAAGATTTTGAAAAAAAAAATTAATAAAGGCTTCATTCTGCTTACAACATTAATCAGTGAATTCAAGTGGTAAAACTCTGCATAGTAGTAAAGCCAATGAAAAAAGTGAGCATTCAATGAGTTCTTACAAATGGTAAGAAGCCTAGCTTCTGCTCTACTGAAATAGGTACAAATAGGTACCTTCTTGTCCTCTTCTTCCTCCCTCCCTCTCTCTTTTCTTTTTGCTCTGTTAAATTATTTTCTTTTTAAGATCGCACTGTGTCTGCTGTGACCTGGTACACCTATCCATACTGTTTAGACAGGCAACCTAAACAAAGCAATAAACTCTTAAATTCCATAGAGGTGTTTCATTTTCAAGCTAAGAGGCAGCAATATTTAATTACTAGCAGGCTAATCCTGCAATCATTATTCACTAAAATGACTCAACACAATGGAAGGGTGCTAAGTTGACTCTAAATTACATTGCATAATGACTGACAAACTTAAAAAAACAAACAAACATGAAAGCAAAGGTATTAAGATAGAGGACACATTGCTGAAATGTGGTGGAAAAGCATGAATCAAGAGTAAAATATCCACAGTGGAAATCAGTTTTTTGTTTATAAGGCACAACATATTAAATTGCAAATTCTGTATTTGGATGCTTACTTTAATTTAATTTAGATCTAGACTGATTTCCAGGGATGCCAAAACATTTCTTCCAGATCTCAAAAGACTGCTTGCCACTGTGGGTGAGGGATGACCAGTCTGGCCTATTAGTCACCTATGGATTTTCTCGTAAGCTGTATCCTTCCACGCCTGGAAGGGTTGTTGCACTAACTCATCAGCACAGTCCTTTTCCTGAGACCAGCTGCAGCATGGAAATGGCACCGATGAAGCAGCTCTGGTTTCTCCCTAAAAGCAAACAAAAGGAGAGAGAACAGATAATTTCAGGAGCTATAAATTCACCACGAAGAAATTAAGAAAACTATTTACATTTCCCTGGCTATTGTGGTGAAAAATGCTTACAAAGAATGTTATTCAAGGTAGGGTACTCAAATGATTTGCTCCTTTTACCTTAAGAAAAAAAGGCTATTTAAAGATCAAGTAATTCATAGTTAAATGCAGTCACTCCCTACACACTGCATGTGTTGCCTATGTTCATTAACTAATGAGCTTCTTCTTGTACCATGCAAAAAAGTCACATTTTGAATATATGAGGTTAACTATTCAAATTTGGCTGTTATCATGTAACATTCATTCTATACCGGTGGTTTTACATCCAAATACCAAATCTGCTAAAATACACGGTCTTTTGGACACAGTAATATCATATCTAAATCAAGAGTATCAAAAAGTGGGGTGGGGCAGGAAGCCACAGAAGCTTATGTGAGATAGCACTTGAAGAATAAAAAATAATCAGGACAACAACATTTGCTCTCCTGTTTGGTATCCACAAGAGAACCCTGTGGAAGGGATACAGCACACATGGGAACATGCGTGATAGCTTCTGCCGTGATGATTTTCCACTGCTTTTTGTTCTAATATTTGAGTTCAGAAAGGGCAGTGGATGGATCACTGTGCTTTCCATCAACATGTAATTAATAGTGTCAAAGACCTCAGCCTCCCTTATTAATTCAAAATATTCCACCTGATTTTTTCTAGAATATGCCCATGTACTAATTTAATAAAATTGACAAACTGAATGATCACCCCGCTCGGAGCAGCTATTTTGGGAGGCACCCAGTTCTGCAAAACTATGAGGCCATACTCTCTCCCAAGTCCTACTTCAAGTAGTCATTCAAAATTGTACAAAACAATAACCCACCTTATTCCAGTGGCTACATTTTATGTTCCATGTCATAAGCCTGAAAGATTACTGAGGAGGATGCAGCCTATCCATAATGAAGAGGACAAGGGGAAACTGTGCAGTGGCACCATGTCATGTTGCGATGTCCACTGCAACCACGGGAGCAGAGGAAGCTAATGACCTCTGTAACCACTTTCTATTCGTGGATACCACAAAACCTGTTATAGATCTGTCTTACAAAACCTGAAGCAATGCATCTTCATCTTCTTTTGGTGGGCAGTCACTGACCGTGATAAAAAGAGCTACATAAAATGAACTGCGGATATGGCATTTAGTCCAGCTATAGCTTTTTCAGTCTCGATAAACCTATTAAACTGAGCCAGAAATGACTCATTCTTCTCAATAACATGCTCCAAAGCAATTGACTGAGAGAACCAAGATACTTGCCTACGTAGCAAGACAGAAGAGAGTGTTACAACAAAGTCCAACTATACCTTTATATTCATTGCAATTATGCCAGGTTTAAACACATTTCTTCTCCTACTCGCTGGACTATATCCTGAAGAACAGTCTGGCACGCATCCAGGGAGAGACAGGCCGTGAAAGAAGTATAATGGGACACAGATAGTTTGTCTAATAAGAAATGTCTATTAAATGTTTAAGGCAAGGTTGATCTTAATATCAGCCACTTGCTTAATAACTGAGATTGATAAAAAGGAATGACAGGATAAAAATGCTGCACTTTGCCCTTTCTTGTATCTAGACAGGTACGAAAGTCACCGAGCACTTTAGACTCCTTCCCACAGTCGAGCCAAAAGCTCAGTGTTCAAGGTAGAGCTGAACTGTAGAGAACGATCCTCCTTTTTTCTAACAAGATTCCTGTTGGCTTTTCCATCCATTTCAGTTTGGCTCCACGCATATACAGCACACGTATTCAGCAACAGTGTTCTTAACAAGCTACTTACATTTTTAATGAGTTTATTGTAAAGTTCAATTATTGTAGTTAACTTCTTTTTAAAAAGAAAAGCTATTGATATAAAAACAGAGACTGATCCAATATCATGACCAGTGAGTTTAATGTTCACTGAAAGAGCAATAATGGCTAACGCAATCTGCTTGTTCTTACCGACACAACCGCAACCAGCTCAGATAAAAGATGTTCCCTTTCATTATAGCAGCACTTGTATGGACGCCATAACGCCTACAGAAATGTTACTTTAGCAGCAATTTGCCAGCAAGAGCAAGCAGAAGTTGTATATGAAAACAAGGAACTCTTAATGCCTTGGTTTCACTTTTGTTTCACAGTGCAGTCTGAAAAGGCTCCATTTTGCTTCTGTGTAGATGTCTCCGTAGATGAGCTTGCAAAATAGGTCTCCCAGGAATATATTCTGATTAAGAAGGGAAGAAAAATGATATATAGATGGGCTATTCATTTAACCAGATCGGCACAAATATGCCAACCGAGAGGATCTACTCATTTTAACCAGCAATTTAAATACCAGTGATTTTAAAATGTGGCTGTTCAACTCTGAAAAAAATCGATTTTTCAGATTTTCAGAGACATTATATCACAGGAAAAGTGACCAAACCAAAAGAAGACATTTGAAGTTGGACTTTTGAACATGTGTAAATGAGATGTATGAAGGGGAGGAAGGACAGGCAGGGAACCTCCACATTTTGTAGGGTGTTCAGCATCTTTTGGGGGATTGCAGTCTGCTTCCCTCGTAAGCTAAGTCCTGAAAAAATATGGTCTGAAAGGTCCATGTTCTTTCAACAGCTGGAAAAGCAGAGAGTGAGTTTTACCTTTTTCAAAAGGTGTCGAAGCAACTGCTTTAGTGTCTGCAGAAAGAGAGTGACAGTTTCCTGAGAGGCTACAATCACGTGCCACCCCCTCCAACGCTACAGAAGGAGGTCGTATGCTGAATAAACCTTAACTCGTCTAGTTTGAGTTTGAGATAAGCAGCCTTCTGCATGTAAAAAGCCACTCCTGTGTCAGTCTGTATCAGCAGCTGGGGGAGAAAGGAGGGCAAAAGGGAATTTTCAGTGGTTTGATTTGATCTAACGCATGTAAAAAAAACCCTTCGCTTTCTAAAGAATGCTGTTCTACAACAAGACAGCAATGGATTGTGAATTGCTGGATGTAAAGAGAAAATGATGATATATATTACACTGGCAAT
Organism: Eurystomus gularis; assembly: GCA_013400335.1. NCBI lineage: Eukaryota > Metazoa > Chordata > Aves > Coraciiformes > Coraciidae > Eurystomus > Eurystomus gularis. The sequence continues at coordinate 167,426 of VZZY01021825.1, read as the reverse complement.
TTATGCTGCTTGCATGAAATAAAAAATACATCCTTTTACCGATTTTTATACAGAATATTATCGTATTCTGGCAGAATGAAGTACATCAGCTGAGAAACTATCTCACAGTGTGTGATGTCTAGTATCTCTGCCAATATTAGCTTTATGGACCAAGTAATAATATTACGCTAATAACTGCTGATTGCTGTTTGTGTACCAGACTGTTCCAATACCATGGTGATGAGCGTGCTGTTGGTGTCTGGAACAGATGGACAGAACACAAGAGATATGTGCCTTGATTTTAAGACAAATAGGATTACCTGTTTCATTAATAACGTAACCTGAAAGCCCAGACAAGAACACATGATTCTATCTCCATCTCCGGTAACCAACAGGAAGAAAAAGACAGTGCACATTTGTAAAGACACACGGTGGGATGCAGAGTTTACCCTAATTTTGAGGAAGAGCAGACCTTGGAATTGCTTGTAAAGCCAATGCAGCTGCTTTATGCTGTTAAGAGTGAAAAGAAGAATTCACCACCTTCCTGTTAGCAACATAGCTCCTTTGCAGTTCTCTGCAAAGGTGATGCTTCAGGCTGGAGATGAGGCAGTTGCCTGCGTCCTGCCCAACACCACTGATCCCCTACCTCCTTACAAAGAAGTCACAACAGTTTTCCATTATTGCTGGAGAAGGGAACTGAAAAGAGCAATGAACACCACTTCACCTCATCTTTTTGATAGGCTGAAGAAATGTGAAGGAAAAGTACACTTCAATTCCACTGTGTTGTTTCTGAAGCCCTACCAACATCAGAGAGCCACTTTATTCTGCACTCTCTTTCACAGAAATGAGGAAGAAAGATCAAGAGACAAAAGAAGAGGGAAATATTTTCACTGTGGGTTATGCAGTTCTGTTTAGACTTAAGACCATGATATTGGGAAAAAATGGTCTCGGGGCCATCTCATACACAATACAAGATACGATGCTGTATACTATTGACAAAACTGTTTTTGAATGAGTGTAAAAGCAGTTATGTGGGGAAGAGAGCTCTGACACAGAGCGCTGGGACCGTAACAATAACAACTCCTTTCCTATCTCCGTGAAAAGCCAAAAGAGGAAACTGGAATCTACCGCTTTCATAAAAGAGCTGCCAATTTCCCACCGGTATCAGAAGCCAGTCAAGGAAACGACCTATCGCTGCACAGCAAAGCTAGCAGGTGCAGATGGCATGTGAACAACTTTCCTCACTGATCTGCCAAGGTCACAAAACAGAAAATACAAATGGTTTTAAGGACAATCATTCAGTTCCTGCCAGGTCATCTACAGATTCTGAAAGAACTTTATTCAGCTTGGCATCCAAAAAGGTCTGAAATAAGGCCATGAATGTAGGTGAGGTGTCAGATCACTGCAGTGATATATTCCCCTCTCCCAACACACGCGAACAGAATTCTATAAATAACCTACGTCAACAAACACCAGCACACACAGAAGCACCACAATCATTCAAACAAGCGCAGCGACAATGCCTCATCCTTAAATTTAATCATCTGTTAACGCAGCCAGAAATTTTTGTTCAAAGTGTCTGCGTCTCCTGCGGCACTGCCTGGCCTGCAGACAACTTCGCGATGTCAGACTGCAGCAGAGCTGTGTGAAAGGAGCTGCTAAGCGCCGCTGCCAACGCTACAAAAGCGAGCACGGACCGTCTCACTGTGTGGCCGTGTCAAGTGTGTCTGAGGTTGAAAGGAGCGACCATTGTGCAAAGTGCTGGAAGTCTCAGGAGGCGAGACTTTGCAGGCAGCCTCTGCTGAACGTGTGGAGCAAGGTCAGCGTTGGGGAAGGCTGTTCACCACGGTGTGTTGGCGGTACGCACCAAATCCTCAGAACTGAAATGAGAAAACTTCCTGCTGTGCTTTCACTTTCCATTCCTTTTTTTCTGGCAAATAACACCCATCTACATCTGGCCAAGGAATCGTGTCACACTGCTGCAAATGTACAGAGATTTTGAGCAGGTCCCCGTTCACATCTGAAGTACAGAGCTTGAGAAAATAACAGGAAGTAGCAGAGCAAAGACGGTTTCCAAGAACCACAGAGCCAAATCAGCACTTTGTTCTTACTGGGTAAATGAAAAAATCTTCTCTGCTGCTCTGTGGAACAGGGTGAAATGCAGCAGATTGACTTTTATTTCTGCAGAACTTTGCATTTGCAAATACTGACTGCACTTTCATTCATTTCCAGCAACACAAACAGGTTGGATCGGCTAGTTAGAGTGGAATTAATTTGAAAGCTAAGCAATGATAGCTGCACGTACAAGTCAGCATCCCTTCCTCCTTCTGAGGGACTAGTTCCTCTATCCTGAAATGGGTATCAAAGATTGAGAGGGAATGAATCACCTTCTGAATTGCTTGTTTCTCTTTATTGACTATTGACCATTTGCTGAGAGAAGCTGGCTGGAATTTAGAGTGTGATTCATTTTACTTTGTCAATTACTCCTGAGCTCTCTTCAATAAGAAAAGCAAAGCTGTGTACAATACCATCGTGGGACTCCATCTTTATTGTCTCAGTAATTCAGTCTGTTCATATCCCAAAGAAAATGAACAGACTGAATTATGCCATGCTCTGCCACTAAATTTTGAGTCTGGGTTATACAATTTAAATGGCACGCTTCTTGTCACCTTTAATATCCCTGTATCTAGCAGAGGTACTGCTAAATGACTACCACAAATTGGTACGGGATGATGAGGTCATATTTCAGGACATGAGATGAGCCAGTAAAAATCTCTACACAAAAGGCTTTACCAGCTTCAAGGAGAAAAAAAAATGGGGAGGAGGAACGAAAAAGAAAGTCAATGAAAGACTGTCCTGTTCACGAGCTGTAGCTTTCAGATTTTCTTAGATATTCACCAGTGAAGTCAGATAAATATTCTTGAACAACAGTTAATTCTGAAGCTGACAATATTCAACATACTACCCAAGGAACACTGAAAGTGGTACTGGAAAATGTGATCTGAGATGCTGTGACTTACACAGAGCATGTTAAGAGGAAGACCGTGGCTGCTATGGGTGTGTTCTGTGATCTTGGGCACCACGGTCATACTCTACATAGCTTTTGTGCTTCAATCTTGTTTTCCATGACACAGACGCTTCCAATAGGAAGGGCAAACTTCAGGCTGGGGTAAACATGTAGTGACACTTCTCTTAAGTACTCTCCCAGTCTCCAGCTTCCATAATCATTTGTCCCTCCTGCAGCCACAAACACATGCCCATGTCTGCTGCCAAGGTCACACAAAAAGACCTCTTCCACTCACAGAATCGTGAGAACCATTCGCCTACTGTGCCAAGTACCAAGAGCATCCCAAACTACTCGTTTAGATTCATGTAGTACAGGAATGTTGATATAAACAGAAAGAGGACGCTTAACCTTCATGATATCTAAAGCAGGCCTCACATTGCAAGACAACTCTTGTTTACCGTACGTACTCCGCAAAGTCATAGATGAGACCCAGGGCTCAGTTCTAACCTGCTGGCAAATATTATGGTCAATGCAGGAAAATGGTCTAAGGAGCCTGAACCCCCCCTCACCACTAACTTTCTTGGCCCTGGAGTTGGTTCAGGTGTTAGTTAAGCTTCTGCAAGCACAGATCTGAGCGGTCAAGGTACCTGTGCTGGTTTACAACAACCCCAGTGCTGCTCAGGCAGGAGTCATTTGAGCACACCAGCCATGCCACCTATATCAGAGTGTTGTGAAAGAGTCATCTGGCAGGTTTGACACCACCCTGTATCCTTTAAAGAGGGGAATCCTAACCTAACTACCTCAGTACTGTTCAACACTACACACTGCAACTGTTGAAAGCAGGGCTCATGCCCTACAAGCTGACTGCGTATTAGAATTGAAAAGGTAAGACTGGGAAGGCAGGAATTGAATACAGAAGTCTGTTATCTCATAGAGTAATATATGAAATGAGATGAAAGCGGGGAATAGAGATTAACTTCCTCAGATTTTTAAAGAATTTGTACCTGGATAAGAGCTACGTGGTTAGCCAACATATCCTAGGGTCTAGTCTACATTAGTTCTTGTAATGCTTCTTGTAGAAGCATTACTACCTTCTAGAAGCGTAAGTTATAGTTTAACTGAAATATTCTTCTATTAAGAGCCCCAGTAGCTGGTACATTCTTACTGAGAATTTCATTGAGGCAAAGAAGTCTTTTTATCACACCTATCTACACAGATTCTCCTGTCCTACTTATCTGATCAGGTATTTTCTATTTGGTGGAAAAACTTTTGCCCTTAGATAAGCACCTAGATAAAGCATTTTGCTTTGCGCAATCAAGACGTCAGGTTTTTTTTACATGCAATTACATAATCTACATGAAACCTCCTTTTTTTTCTCACTAAGTCAGATACAAAGTATACATTACTCCGTGTAGAATAAATTTTTAGCTGGTGTTAGGAAACATGAGGTAGCTTATTCAAACCCATGCCTGGAGCTAAACGAAGTTTTCTGAGACAGAGACAAAAAACAGACAGCTGTTTATTCTGAACAGTTCTTCTGATAGTTTCCTCTTTCATTTTCCATTTAAGCATTCTTTTTCCCCTAGGACAAAAGCATAGCCTGCCACTACCACATATTTCAACTACAGGTTCTCAAATAGTCAAAGGAGAGTTATTTTGCATGTCAACCAAAGCATTAGCAAAACAATGGAGTTCTGACCTACTAGGATGAAGATCTGATAAAAATGTTGATAAAGAACTGCTGAAAATTGTTCTAGTTCACAAAATGTGCCTGTTAAAACTGATCTAGATACACGCTCAGGTAAATTGTTTTATGCATCTGTTACTGGATTTTGTTTTCTTATACCCACTGCAGCTCCCACCTAGAAAAATATGTATATATTACTTTGGAATGACTAACGGGTTAAGCAAAATTAAGCATATCAGTAACACCAGCCTAACAAATAGTTAAGAACATGTTATCTACATACAGATTTAGATCAATGCCTGGAATTCTAACTATACATATTTTCACCTAATAAAGAACCAAGTTCCAAATAAATGCCAACAAACGCACCACAAGAGCATAATGTTGTAAACCTGGACCCCAGCTCTCTACAAAATGGCTTCAAGGGCTGCAATGTGAAAGCAGGTTTTAGCGCTGCTTCCATTTACCCTTTCTATGTCCCAGTTTGAGATGACCTTGCCAGTCCTGGAAATCACCAAAACTGAAGGAAGCACCTTCTCCAACTGTTCCTATTTTCTAAGGAAAAAAGGCCCTTGTCATCGTATTTTGTGTATGTGTGCCTGTTCTGCTGTCTTCACTTCCTCTCTGAGTAACTTTTGAATCCGAGGTTTGCCTTTCAATGAAATTTGAAAGTGAATCACAGATTTCAAGAGACAAAGTTGTCACAATTTTGATGGAAGTCGGCAGCCAGCTAGGAAGAAGAGGAGATCCAAATAGTGCCTCCAGCCATGGGAAAGGATGTAGCAAAACCCCCATTCTTATCAAACATCAGATGATCCCCCTAGGACAGGCATAAAGACCATCCAGGTCAGGGGAAAAACTTGCATGAGACACAAACCCATTGGAAACCAGGCTTCACTGATTCCGTTGCTCATGGGCCCACTTGCTCATTTCTCTTAGACTTTCCTATCACACAGAGAGCTAGGGTTCCCTAAATATCTGCTTGTGCAATCCACAGGCCAAGTTATATTTCAACTACATCCTCTTAAAATCTCCAATGTATATTTCCTGAGGACTTTTTTCCACTTTCGGAATAGATCTCCTTAGTGCCCCAAACCACTCAACAGTTCTTCAAATACCCTGTTTCTACCTATCTACAATTTTTCTCAGTGTAGGAAACCATTTTCACATGTGGCCTTATTTAAAAAGTAATTCCGCTCACTGGCATTAGTTTGTAAAAGTATGAGTCAGTCTTTTCCTTTCTATTTGTTGAGCTTAGATATTTGAGTCCCCAAATGGCACGCATTTATCTTTAGTGCAGGCAGAAGTCTTGCCCGTGATGCCATATGCTTGTGCACTATCAACGGGGCTTCAGGTTATGCACCAACAATTTTTTCTTCATCTAGCAGTGCCAGTGGATAGGTTTAACAACCACAGAAGCTCCTCACTACTCTCCAGATGTGCTAACAGAAGACTTTATGAGAGTACTGCTAACTCAGGTGAGGCAAAGCCAGCTGCCATGTCCAGGATTTTAAACTGCCTAAAATAATCTACCTAATTGTGCTTAATATGAAGCAGGGAGAACTCACAAAACCTGCTCTGTGACAGGTCATTATGTAGCAGCTAGAAGGACCCATGTGGCTGCGGATGGAAAATCTCTTTCCTTCGTGCATCTGAATCTGGAACAAAAACATCTGCCCATGTTCTAAGCTAGCCAAGGCTGCAGCTACTGCTGTCCTAAGAAAATCAGGAAAGAGAAATAGTCTTTAAGATTCCAGAAACACCTACTTAAAGAAAGGGAACCATATTTCTCCAGCAACACAAACATTATAAGGCCCAAGTTTATTGCACTTTTTCATAGAGCAAAGTAACCTTTTGGCACATTCTCCAATCCCATAAACATGACTGTGAAGGAGGGAAAATTAAACCAATACACAGACCAACTGTTAAGATTCAGCCTTCAACCCAAGAGTACTTACCAGTGCTCATTAGCTGTATGAAGCAAGTTTTGCACATTCTTTTACAGCTTCAGTGGCCTTATTTAAAAAACAAATACACGCAAAAAGACAGGTGCTCATCCTGACCCCAAATAAATCTAAAATTGCATTGTTTTGACATTTGAAATTTAGCATGTGTCTTCTAAGTGAACAAATACCTTGTTTGATCACAGACATACAGGATATAAGATATTTAAAGACAGCATTATCTGGAAGAGCACTGAGACAACCACATCCAGGCACCCCATCTACACCTGGGAGGCACAGCCTTATATTCACTACGAAGCAGAGGCACGCATTCAAACTGGGATAGCTAGCATCTCACTGTAGAACTTCCATAAGCCCAAGGTACAAATACTGCCTGGGCCTTGTCTTTGTTAGCGTCCACTGAAGTGAGATCTATCCCCGCGAGAATAAATTCTGAGCCATGTAACTAGTGAAGACCAGCGCCTTGGACCTCTGTGACTTAAAGGAGAGCTGGAATGAATTTTCAGTTGTCTAATAAGAAATGAGTTCACACTGCAAGCTCTCTCATCCTAAAAGGGAGTAGTAGGATAGCTTTCCTCCTCCCAGACATCCATTTTCATTAAATTGCTAGGAAGTTGGAAGACTGGAGTTCTCTGTCTCTCTTCCATATGGCCAACGGGGTTCCACGTTAATAGTGCTGAATGTCGGAATAGACAGAGTATGATCACATAAGCCCTACTTCTTTAGGGAATCAGGCTCAAAGAATCGTCTCCCACCCCCTTTTTGCACTAAAAAGACACTTATTAACTCACTGATCTATCCCCAACAGATGAAGGAGATGAAGAAACAAAGCAAGTAAGTGATGATGTTAACCGAGGAATAAACTACTCTTTGGTAGTCAGACAGAAGAAAAACCTCTGAGGAAATTTAATCACCCCACCCTGCTTGTTATTAAAGGACTGTGTGGAAGCCACGGCTGGGCAATTGCTTATGCAAACTTAGGAAAATGTTTGTTTAATAAAAAGATTAACCACAGGGTTTCATGACAATGTCTGCTGTGTCTAACAGGACTGGACTGTTACAGCAAACCTGACCTTGCATTCAGATCCATCCAGGTAGACTGTTGTGCCCATGTGGAGCAGACAGATTTGTGCATGTACAGGCTAACTGGAGGATTCAAGCCACAGGGGAAAAAGACAAGACTCTCTTTTTTGTCTACAGGCTATGACAAAAAATTAAGCTTAGAAAATCAGCTCTGTTGTGGATCAAGGCTTACATGTATGTATACTTCCTGGGTAGAGCAGAGTTGTGACTTACTCTATTTGGAGGATTTTTTTGCTTTGCAAACTTTTAAAGGAAGGCTTTTCAGGTGCATCTGAATGAAAAAATTGTAAAATGAGATTTGGACCAAAATGCTTATTTTTAAAACGTGGGGCTGTAGGGAAAACCAATCAAAAGATACACAAAATTCACAAGTAAAATTCCTACTATGAATATTCAGAGGAAATAAGCAAGGCTGCAGAACTCTCTTGGTTACATTTTGATCGTCCCAGTGAATGGCAGTCTTCACAGTCTTCAAAAAGATTAGGAGTGGGATGTCGCATGTAGCTGCTGTGATTCATGTAATCTTTTTTTGCCTTTTTCCAACTAAGCATTTTCACAGGGGAAAAACAGTGACATCATCAAATTCCCCTCTCTGCTGAGACTGGGTAATTGCAAGGTTTTGTGCTGATTTGTTGATTAGCAAACTTCGATCAGTGATATTGTTAATAAAAGTAGGTTCTCTTGCCATTACTTTGTGGTAGTTCATGAGGGAGACAGAAGTACCTCATGACCTGCTTGTAGACCACAGTCAGGGGATGAAGCATCACCCAACCTTCCAGGATACCTAAAAGGAGGACCAGAACAAGGCACACCTCTTATTTGAATAAAACAATACAATGTTTTTTGGGGAGTTATTCTTGTTTGCAACATGATTTTCCTAGTCAGAAGAAACAAACCCAGATGAGAATGAGGCAGATTAAATTTTGCCTGTCCGCTGTGCTGGAGTCTTTCCCTCTACAGCTATTGATCCAGATATTTAAAAAATCTAGGAAAACTCATACACGCTAAAGTTACTAAATAATTTAGCTACATTTTCAACGATCAAGCACAAAAGATAAAGATACTTCTTGCCATCTTCAATAGCTAAAACTGCTTGTCATTGCGATGCTCAAGAAATAGAGCTCAGATGCTGAGTTATTGGTGCCCTGACTCCAGTTCGGATCTGAGCTTGGCTAAGCAGAGGCAGCAGTGAGTTGCTACTCAAGACTGCCACCTCCTGTCCTAAATCCCCAGTCGCTCACTCGCTGATGAGTAACTTCGCGCTTCTCCGGAGACTCCTTTAGCTCGTAAAGCTAATTCTATGTAGAAAGGATGTTTCCTCAAAAATAAACAGACGCAAATATTTACCTAAATTACAGAAAGTAGAGCAACTATGCAATATGTTGTAACCGTCTTACAAACAGTTGTATTTCCATGGATATCCAAAGCTATTAGATCTAATGAAAATCTAAAAAAGAGGTTATTTTCTTCTCAAGCAGCACTCTGCTGTGGCTCACTGTTCTGTGTTCCAACAGACAGGCCTATCCATTTTATTATGCACATTAACCAACTGCCAGATAAAAAACACCGTACTGGCATCTGAAATGTGCTGCTGCATTTATAAACTGTTGATTAAAGGGATGAAGATTAAAGGGAGAAAGGCTGCATTTTTTTCCCAACAATTAATACCAACTTTAAGTGCAACTGACATTAAAACTGCCAAAATGGAGAAATTAGAGGACAGTCTTATGCTTTGCACACTTCAGATGTCTGACAGTTCTTTGCTTCTAATCAGTGAGGCAACAACCTCGCAGTCTTTTAGTCACATCTCAGGCTTTCTCTTCATGAGTCTGGCTACTAGAATCCAAGTAAACGCACATTCCTGTGTTAATACCTAGTCTGAGACCCCAATATCCTCCTTGAAAAGAAGCATAAAAATTCTCATACAAAAATTTTGACGACATCCCATCTTCAGCTGCAATTTACACAAAAGCCCAACTTTATTTCCTTTCCTTGTCCTTCTGTTTGGCCTTTATTTCATTTGAAATACAGGGCAAATACTCTCTGCAAAATTGGTAATTGAAAGTTGCAGGTATTTTTCAGCGTAGCAAGAGAAGAGAGGTTTTCCTTATTTTCAGCTAGTGCTGCATCCTCTTATTTCAGCTATTTCCCCATTTTCATTCTTAATCTTAGTAACTTTTCGACCTCTGTTTAACCAGGGTAGCTTCCAGAGGCATGCAGTTAGGAATTACAAGGGCACTACTCACTAGTTCTCACTTCAACACTGAAAATATTATTTATCTTGTGCCATGGCAGTAGGAAGAAAAAAAAAACAAACCAAAGGCAAAAAAAGAAAGCACATAATTTTTGAAGCAGGTCTTGCGTTGCTTTCATTGGAGTATGGTAAAAAAGTAATTGTGCTGAGCATCTGCACTGCACGTAAATCAATTGACTTTGCAAATGTCCAGCATTTCTGAGAAACCCGTTTGATCCTTGTTAGAAACAAAAGGCTTAAAAAACCCCAAATCTCTTGAAAAAAAGTGAGAGGTGCAGTTCAAACCACGTAGCAATACCATATATTGGCAATTCTTATGCCTTCTGGAAAAGCTACTTAATGAAAGACTCCATTCTGAAACGTCTCTCATTTAGTCAACCCTCCCTGGTCTTCTAAGTATTCTATAGAGCTCTCCAAGCATTGCAGGACCAGCATGGTCAGGCAGGAGAGCTTGAAAAACCCTGCAGCAGAGCAGCATAGCGATCTTTCCTGCATCTCATAGACCAGGAAACCAGGGTACAGATGTCTCCATCTCCTAACCTCTTGCATGCTCAATGCTTCCAGGATTGAATCAATCAGGATTGAATCTCTCCGATATCCTTGCACATAGCCTGTTTACTAAGTCCACATGTTCTACTTCCATGGTGCTCTGAAATTTTTGGTTGCACTCCATCTTGCTTCAGTCACTGCAACTCATAAAATCATAGCATCACAGAATGATCTGGGTTGGAAGGGACCTTCAAAGACCATCTAGTCCAACCCCCTGCCATGGACAACATCTTTTACTAGATCGGCTTGTTCAAAACCTCATCCAAACTGGCCTTGATCACTTCCAAGGATGAGGCATCCACAACTCCAACTCTCTCAGCCTTTCTTCATAGGATAAATTGAAAAACTCACTGATTTCTAGATTCTAGTATATACATTACATAACCTGCCCTAGATTCTATGGTCCTGCTTGGCAGGGGGGTTGGACTCGATGATCTCCAGAGGTCCCTTCCAACCCCTAAAATTCTATAATTACATATTTTTTTCCTCAAATGAATTAAAACGACAGATCCTTATAACACTCTTCAACACTACCTTTCATTTACTCTGCCAGTAATTCATCCTCACTTGGAGCTCAACTCCAGATGGTCCTGCACACGTCCTAAAATACACACTGGATCTTGAATCACTTCTATCTGTGAAAGATTGCTGGATGTCATCTCTGTGAAAACTATACATGAGCTGTTCAGTACCTGTATTGTTACAGGTCAATCTATCATAGTGGGGTGCTGACAATAACTTTTGATCACAAATTCAATATCCTTATTGTCACAGACACGTACACAAATGCAAGCTAGCTTGATTACAAGGGACTTAATTTGGTTCAGGTCATGCTTTATCACAAACTCGTTACTGCAAATTAAACAACACACATAAATTACTGCTACCTCAGGTGTCATGTTCTCTGGAACTTTTTTCCTTTTCTAAGTATTCCTATTAAAAATAATAAGGGCCATCCTTAAAATCCAATAGCATGTAACAGTATTTTCTTTCTAAACAGCAGCATTCCATCATTGTATTGTTACAGCAACCAAGCATATAACCATGTATTCTGGAAAACCTGAATCTGACAATGCATAAAACAGATAAAGAATGGTTAATAAGCACTACTAGTCAATTTGTTAAAAGTACCGTTCACTCGTATGGGGCTTAACTTGAGAGCAACGAAGGATAAATTAATTTGAAGCCACATTCTTCGAAAATCTGAGGTGCAAATAGGCTTCAGCTACCAGAATTCAAACATCAGCAAATCATGTCAAAACACTGTTTTGCATTTGCTGTGGATGAGTCTTGAAAACTGCATTTATTTTTTAACAAGTCAGCATTCAAGCTCACACTATTAATAAATCAGAGTTGTGGTTAATGCACTGGTCTGAGTATCAGGTGATTCAGATTCTAGTCTTGGCTCTGCCTCTGACTTCCCCATGAGATAGTCACAACTGTCTTTGCAGAAGTGGCATCTAATTTTGGATAACCCAGCTTCACCTGCCAGACTTCAATATCCGGAACCCAATTTTCAGCAAATGGTTCCATTGACTTCAGCTAGTATAAAAAGCGCTCAGAATCTCTGGAGATCAGATTCCTGAAACTCTGAATTTCTATTGGTTGCTATTTATATCTCTGTAAAGTGTCCACAAAATGTTACCAGCGACATAAGTGCAGATTAATTAATATTTTGTATCCACCACACATGCCTTAACTGGTACAAAACATTCAGGGCAATGGAGAGCAGGGTCCAGAGCATCCAGAGGCTTGCTGTGAGTGAGGTGTCCCATGTCCAACACACCTCATCTGCATGTTTCAGTGCTTTGGTTTAGGCCGTTGGAAATTAACAGGTTTCAAATAAGAAGCTATAGCTGAAAAAGCAGATTATCTTTACTGTAAAACTATGTAGCCCCTAACTTTCAGTGAAATGAGTGTATGTCCCTCAGGGATCTGGACCTTTGCGACAAAGCATCATCACACATACGGTGATCACAATTCATTACGATTTGCAACGTCTGAACTCTGTAAGATAACTTTGTTTGAAGTTGTGTTTTAAAAAATGTGAATGGCAGATGAGATACATGCTAGAGATGCTACATGGAGCTGAATTTGAGTTTAATTTTAAAAATAAAGTGACCTTTACAATGTCTTCTTATGTTCTTATCTGGAAACGAGTCAGCCAAAGTAAAAGTTCATACTTTGAAACCCTGTGACACTAAAAACATTTTCTCCAGCTTGTGAAGAAATGTTATTGAAAAATCCCCACAGTACAAGCCTGTCCTCATCATACCTTAATTAGACAAATATCTCACTCAAGAATCCTAGTGTAACCTACCCTGGATCATACCATCTGTGTGAAGATGTTTTGCAATTATGCCACTACTGGCAGCTCAGATGACTCAGAATGGGTGGTGCTTACAGGGAGGAGAGTCCAGACCCTTCTGTCCTTCACAGAAATCCAGGCCTGCTGAGCACTCTCGTCCAGTGCAGTTCGACACAAGTGTTGTTTTTGTCTTAGCAGGAAAATCATCCTGCACAGGCTATGATGGCCACACTGCTTCTGGCACCTGAGCGAGGTTGGTTTTGATAACCAGAAAAGTTAGGTTTTCAAGATTTAGTAAAGGTCAGAGTCCCATAGCGCTAATGAGGTAGTCATACAATGTTGGAGGTGTGTCTGTTGAGGGCTTATCTGCCCTTTAAACCATGATCTACTTAGAAGTATTCAGACTTCCTGAATGTTTTTGAATGTTTTATGATATCCACTGTTTCATAAATCCAGCAAATGACACCTGGTATTTAGTCAATTCTAAGGGACGCTTTCTGTCAATACTTTTAATATTCTGTCTTTAGTGAAGCAATGAAATAATTCCGAGACAAAGGTGAAATGGCTCAATAAGAAGCAAAACACATTAATGAAGAGAAAAGAGACTAATAATACTAACACTTAGGTAGAATGTCCTTCCCCTGCTCTGCCAAAACAACACTGGAAATGGCCTCATCAACACAGGAACCGGCCGCAGTTTCCCCAGCCAGCACAGCGTCGGCATGTGCAAATCCTACACACCGAGTGTGAGAGAGGGCTCCGTAGGAAGTGAAGGTGGGACCAAGAAACGCGCTGTTTGCTCTCCTGCGTGTGAGATGTTGCCTGTTCCTCCCAGACCCTCCTCCCTCCTTCCTGTACTGAGCAGAGCTGTGGGACAACTTGTGCCTGTAACTCATTTTCTCTTTCTGTTCTGAGTATTTCCTGCCTCTGTTTGTATGGTTTCTCCAGGCTTGCACACTAGGAGAAGCACGGAGCACTTAACTGGCAAGTTCATAAAAATCTATTAAACCCAGTGTAAGATAATTGTAGTAGTTTATCTGATAGGCTCCAGCACTCCGCTTAGTCATCATACTTTTATCACCTTCTATTGCGAAGACCATCCCTCTCGCAAAAGTCACAGCCAGCCACTGCACCTCCTCCTACTAGGAAACTGTGGGTAGTTCTCTCCATGGCTTTATGAGCCGCAGCGAGTGGAAAGTAGCTTTTTGGAAAAGAAATCTTCTATTTGCACAATATTATGCAAAGGTTACCTTTCAATCTACTGCAAAAAAACCCTAAGTTATGAAGTATATATGCAAAATTACTCTGAAAATAGAGAAAAAAATTCTTTTCTTCTGTTTATTTCTTTACAACCTTCTAAGCAAGTTGCACTAACTAGGATTTACACAAAGAAGACAATTCAAATGTATATGGTACCCTATATTTTCACCCATCAATCCACAGATTTTTAAGCTTTTCCTCTTCAAGATTTCTATGCATCATAGGACTGATGACTACAAAAGCAATACCAACTCCTGTGTACTTTGGGTGTTGTTAAATTAAGCCTCTGCACCTCTGACTTATTTATAAGCACACTGTACTATTAGCACAGTTCAAGTGCCTCACAAGTAGTGACACTCGGCAGGATCTCGGGGGTGTTACGCCGTTCCTCCACGCCGCTGATGCGGACAACGGATCTCCTCTCCACTGACACACCAGTAGCTGTGCTGGCATGAAGAAGACTTCTGCGTTACCCTGCTCACAGCAGATGACACTGACAAGTACAGACCACAACAAAATCTCTCTCCCTGTTAGGTTGCTGCCACGCTCTGCGACTTTCTTCCTACAGACACTGGTTTTTTTCTTTTTCTTTAGACCAAGAAGTAATATCTCAATTCAACTAAATTAGTAAAATAAGTCTTAAGACAGGTTTCTGTTCAAACCACATTGCGTTTCCTCTCCCACATTGTACATGACCTTTAATAAAACACCAACATTTTTTAAGGCTGCCCAACAACCAACGGCAATTGTTTGTAACAAGAACAGAGATGGTTCACTGACTATGTGGTGCAGTACATAAGTTCCTCCTTAAGAGGCCTACTTCTGGTACAGAACTTGCATCCCTTTGACTTGTCATCTTATACGCTATGCTAGAAGCACCAAATTAACCATTTATTTTGCAGTGGCTGACAGACTTCAATTTCACTATTTCTTGAGTGACTTTAATTACACTGTAATTTCTGACTGCAGATCTCAAACTAACCCTTTGTCATACAGCGTTTTCTTTAACAGTCTAAATCCCAAGTAGGAAAAGACTCGTGGTAAAAGTGACAGGGGATGTATATTTATATAATAAAATTAAAATCTTAAACATCTATAGCAAATACCTAATTGCAGAAAAGTTAGTGAAGGCAGTTTGCTCTTCAGCTTGCTCTTCTTTTCTTCAGGTCTGCCAAATTAAAGATAGTTTGCCTCAGAGCAGAGTAAATTTTGCTGTCACTCTATACGAGGAGGCATAGCTGAGACATTCTGTCTGACAAACCAGCAGATGGTTTGAACCCGAAATGAACCATTTCTCATTCAGAGATTGCAGATGAGCATTAGTATGATGTGGCGTTGTACCAGATCCAGCTTATTGAAACTAAGGCATAAGCAGGTTAAGTGGTGTGTCCCAAATTACCCAGCAAGTCTAACAGAGAGCAGTAAACAGGGTGGAGTTTCCCTGTCTGAGCTCTCTGTGCTGGGTTCAACAAGCTCAGTGATTTCAGATATACAGATGAACTAATTTTTCTGGACAAAGAGCTGGCTTTTAAGGCAACTGCTTTACACATCTGGTTTCAATCAGCAATGTAAACCCTTTACTGCTATAAATATAAAAATGTCATGCCCTGAAAAACATATTAAAATATGAATGTTAAATATATGTATACTAGAAAGCAATTCATACCCAGGTAAAGCTGCAACTGCTCCAAGAGTGCCCAGGATGTCCTTCTATTATAGCTGCATTAGTCCATGGCTCTGGATTAGTCCATGTTTGTCTGCACAGTCTCTTCATCCTGCTAGGTAATGCCCTGTCTTCTCATTGTAAATATCTGGATGCAGCTAGAGTTGAAAAAAAAAGGTCAAATATTAATCCCTGTATTCTGGCATTTTAAAATTTTTTGTGTGTCCCCACTAGTCTGTGCAATTCAAGGCAGCAAACAACACTACAACCACCGTTAGTTTATGTAACTCATACAACTATACAAAAAACCTCGCGCTAATATAATTTATGCTGTGCCTAATGGTAACAGGCCGTTGTTTGTAGTGGATTGGCAAAGCTCATGGCACAGAGGTAAAAAGGAGAGGGGGTTGTTCCTGACTTCTTGAGTCTCGTGGAAGTCAGTGGAATTTTGGGCAACACAAGAAAAAAGTTACTGGGCTGCCAGAGGCAAGCCAGGGGATCAAAGTTATTTTTTTTCCGTTATTTGTTGTCCACCAGACAAATGCGAACTGTTTGCCAAGCAGACCTGGACAAAAACCTCTTGGGGAGAGTAAAAGCTCTTCTGGGACGTCGAGCTATGAAATATTAATGACAAATAGTTCTTTAACAGCGGCCTAATTTTGCTCCGAGCAAGGGGAGCTGGCAGACAAACCCATTCCGGTGCAGGGTGCTGGGGAGGGGAAAGAGTGAGAGGAGCAGGGGGGCAGCCCCTCACCCGGGGACAGGCGGGCAGCCCTCATCGAGGGGCGGGCGGGCATCCCCGGGCCCGCGGCCTGCTCTCCTCAGGAGGCGGCGGGCG
>VZZY01021825.1:34940-150303 GCA_013400335.1 Eurystomus gularis | reverse complement strand
GGGAGGTCGGAGCGGGCCTGCGGAATGAATGGGCGGGGGGGGCTCGGGGCGGGGAAGGCGCCGATCCCGGCCCTTCGCCCGTTGTTCGCTTGTTGCCAGACCGCCGGAGCGAAATCTGCCGTCCGGGGTCTTCGGTGCTTGTGTCTGGGGCGCGGATGTTGCGCGGTGCTCTCCGCCTCCCCCCCCCGAACCGCCGCCACCTCCGGCATGTTGCTGTTTTACCGTGAATATCTTTATTTCTCTACATGACAGCAGGTCTCGCTGTAGCAACGAATATTTAACCAAAAATACGGATTTTTATTATTATTATTTTTACATTCTGAATGAGCGCTCTATACATTGAGCAACCAGGGACGTGTCCTCTGTATGCAGAATTATTACTTTTAGGGAAATGTTGGTTTTCTGTGGGGCTTTTTTTTTTTTTGCAGCTACTGGTCAAAATGAAGCATGATCCTTTTTTTTAATACCTTCCTGATCTGCAGCATACTCAAAATCAGACTTTTTTATATACATATATATATAATTTAGAGAGCCCCAAAGGATTTTCTCTCCATCTTTTCACCTTTTCAGCCCTGTGTGAGTGTGCAGGCACCCGCTAGAAATCCATCCTTTTGTCAGTGGCACGCAGGCTGCGAGGCGCCTCGGCATGAAGTGAAAATGATACCATTTTTTACATCAAAAAGATGAGATGCTTTAGGTGCATCTTTCCCCTCGGTAATTTTGTTTAGCAATCCAGGGTTTCCCCCAGTAAGGAATTTTTATGTGGAGAGGTAATACATCTGATGGCGTGTAAAGATGTAAAGATCTCTTGACTGGCAATTTAAATAAAAAGGAAATTATTTTTTTAATATGTATATATAAACGATGGGATTTATATATATTTTACAGATTGGTATAAATACAATTGGTATAAATTTTGTTTAATGACCAAGAGGGAATTACTGAGACAAAGGGTGTCATTGTAAGAGATCCAGCATCCTAAATTAGAGGGTTTTCCAGTTAGCATCCGAAATGGTTAGAGCAGGCCAGGAAGATCGGATTTGACAGTTCTAGGATTTGACAGTTCTTAAGTCTTCTCATTTTTCCTCCTGTGGCAAAAATTATCTTTAATAGGGCTGGAGTCTGGAGCCTTTGGGCACTTTTTGCACTATCCTTTAGAAAAAGGAAATAAAAAAGAAGGCATTTACCATTTTCTTCTGAAAAAGGGATGTGGGAGCTTTTTGTTGTTTTTTCTTTTTAGTGTTTAATGCTCTCATTGTCAGGCCCATGTAAAAAAAATAGAGCTTCATCCTTTAGTGTGGGCCTTGACATATCAATAAATCACTGGGCTGTAGAAGGTTCAGCGTATCGGCAGTGACAGCGGTGTTGTGCTTTGGCCCCTCTCAGCCGGGAGCGAGGCGGGGGGCAGGAGCCATTCTTATTACCCCATTTCCCAAGCTGGGTTTGCAACGCAGATTTTGTACAGTGTGACGTGTCCATTTGTGCTTTAAAATTAAGGGACATCTTGGAATGACGCTTTTTTTTTTTTTTTTTTTTTTTTTTCCTCTGAGATGTACTGGCAGGATATAAATAACTCTAAGCAGTGGAAGGTGACTTCATCGTGCAGTTGTGGTGCCGAGAGGAGGGTCCTGGGGCACTTCAGCTTCTGCTGCTTGGGGTTGTGGTCAGTCTCTAAGTGTATGGAAGTACCCTGGCCACAGAGTGTGGGAGAGCAAAGTATGGAGAAATAATTGTTAAATCAGTAAACTAGATATATTTAGGTTGAAGTGGGATAATTAAACTGGGATTCGGATAATGAAACTGGAAGAAAATTCCACTCAGTAAATCTCTCAAGCCTCAGGTGCACATCTGAGATTATCAAGTAGTCCTGTATTGTCCAACCTGTATTTTGGTAAATATATTTTTTCTGTATGACAAGAAGAGATGCTTTATGTCAGTGATTTCTGATACAGTGTGATATGTCATACTTAAAATCATGATTGAAATTAAATCTTTTGCCGGGTGCTAGAAATACTAGATAAAAATGGAGAATATCTTCAGAAAAAATCAGATGCAATTTTAACTTTAGGCTTGTGTTTGAACTTTACTGTTCTCGTTAGGCTGTAATAGGACTTCTGATGTATCTGGCTGCAACCAATCTTTGAGGAAGAGGTGGCTAGACGGAAGTTCTTGCAACACGTAGTGGGGCAGGCAGTGGCACCTCAAAGCTCTAAAGCATTTTAGAGGTGGATGTTCTTATTGGTACAGGACAAAGAGTAAGTGACTTAGTGCCTGTAAAATTGCTCTAATTGTGTTTAAGGTTGTTTGAGAGCTGCATCAATGGAAAGTATCAAGCACAGAGGCCTGATAAGAATATTAGTATTCATTTTAAAACTTGTCATGTGACCTGTTTGCTGAACTTCCTCATTCTTTTCATTTGAAAGAATACTTATACATACAAGTTCTTACTCTTTGATGACTCAGTAGGAAGTGAAAGAGTCAGTATAAACCACAGTGAAATGGGGAAGGAGCTATATATGGTAAAACTTCTAACATATGTGGTCTCGCACACAGGCAAGCCAATAGCTATTCTTAAAACATTCTGAATGTGTATCAAATGCTTGCAAAAATACATGATGATGATCTCTTGACTTCCTTACAAAGGTGCCTCAACTCACTGGGTTCTGGTGGCGGTTGAGATGTGGTGTATACTAAGCGTGGTACTGAAATTACTGGATAATTGTTCCAAGGGGTGTGCACGGTAAGGGACGGAAGAGAAACAAGTGCGCTCTATTTAAATTTTATTAGAAGGTTTCAAATTGAGAGTGGAAAGAACAGTGAGTGTGTCACGTCTGGCACTGGAAAAGAGAAGTTGATTATGTCCCAAGCTACTGCAGTTCCTAACATTTAATTGAAGATTTTGGAGGATCTTCTGTGAGAAAAGGGGAAGTATCTTATGTTTCTCTTACCCCTTCAAAAATGTAGAATTGTTCAAGATCTACTATATGGGTATGTTTCTGTTTCTTAGGTGCATTTACCTGTTGGTAATTTCACCAAATCTGGTTCTTCAGCTGTGATTTTGAATGTTATATCATCACGAATCTACCGAATCAGCTTGATATTCAATATCAGGTCAGGGAGAATAGTCTAGTGGGGATGCTCTCGTTGATGGGAAGGCTGACTTGCTCCCGTTGATGGAAGGCTGACCTGTTCTCACCTTCACCAAATTTTCACGTAGCCTCGGGGCAGGGGGTAACTTTCAAATTCAAAGAAGAAGAGACAGAGTTAAAATTTTGCCCCATCTCGTTACCGTTGCATTTAGAAAACTTTGTAAAAATGTTGTTTTTAAGGCTCTCTGTTCCAGCCTGAAAGAGGTGGGGAACAGACCATGAATGTCCAAGCTTAATCTTGCTCATTGTAGTTCACATAGCTTAAATCTGGGTTTGATTGTGTTTTAGGCTGGTTGGAGAAGTAACAATTTGGTTTTTTAAATCTAGAATTTATTAATTGTCGATGTTAACTACCCAGGAAGGTGTGTCAAGGCTTAACACTGAAAAGGGCTGGAAGTCACTAGTACAGTTCAAGTAGTGAGAACTTAAGAGTAGTATTTTCTGTAGGTCAGCATTTTCTAGGTCAGCTCAGTACTGTGTGATTTCAAGAGGTATTTTTAAGGTTGGCCAAGAAGCACTTCCTGATTTTGTTCAGGCGTCGTTTTGGTCATGTATCTCAGTGGCTGCTGTGTAAATCTTGGGGTTTATTTGCCCAGGATTTAAAAGTGTGGGCAGCGGAGCTTCTTGAGGGGTGGCTGCAGTAGCTTGAGTTGTAAAGATTCATTTAGATGTTACTGGTCCTGTTATTTCTGTTGACCAGCATGGTTGGTGATGACTGGTAGGAAAGTTGCTACGAGCTGGGGGAAAGGAAAGGAGGAAAGCTGTAAGCAGATATGTGGGTGTAAAGGTGCCTGGGCTACCTGG
This sequence comes from Eurystomus gularis, assembly GCA_013400335.1. NCBI lineage: Eukaryota > Metazoa > Chordata > Aves > Coraciiformes > Coraciidae > Eurystomus > Eurystomus gularis. The sequence continues at coordinate 146,350 of VZZY01021825.1, read as the reverse complement.
AAGTGCTTGTGGTTGTACTTGGAACAGTTTAGGAAACCCTAAGCTGGAGGATGGGATGGTATGAGCTGTTTTATAGAACTTCCTTCTAGCTTGACCAGGTCCTGCACAATGAAATTTATAACAAGCGTATCTAAATACCATGGTAGCAACAGAAATTGTGTGATTGCCCTGAATGCAGCAATTTGCTAAGTGTGAAAGGGAGCTTGCTTTTTTTTTTTTGCTTTTCTTTTAATTTGGACGCCATTATTTAGACTCAGCTCAGTCGTTCAAAATGTCTTGTATGTCTCCTCTGGTATAAAACTTCTGGTGAAGTCTTCTGGTGTATTCAGGTAGTGTGATCCAGAGAAGCACGTGGCTGTTCTTTGCTTTCTCATAGCAGCACTGCATTCTTGAATACACAGATAAGATCTCTGTGATTTCTAGGTACTTCTGACCTTAGCATAAGCCAGAGTTGATAAGTACTTGCTTTTAGGAGAGCTCTGGATAGAAGTAGAATGAGTGAAATCAGTTGTATACGCAGTGTCATTCTTCAGGTATCCCAAACATCTCTGCCGATGGAGATAAGCAAGCACTGAGTGGGTGAAGGAAATCAGGGTCGCAAAAAGCAAAAAAAAAAAAATTTCTTCCCCTCCAACATTAATTAAAAAATCTCTTGGCTCTTTCCATAACTGGCTTTATAAATTTCTTTCCAAAACAGGTGCTCTTTTGGCTGCAGTAACACGAATAATTTAGAGCACTGAAAGATGACTTTTCACGTTCCCGTTAGTGTAATGGCAGAATTCCCCTCAGCTGCAATTAGCTGTACTCTGTGCTGCGAAAATGGTTTCAGTGGCAGTCTCAGACATTACTGCAGAAAACTCTATGAACGTTTTGGAAATTCTAGCAGATGGCTTTCAATACAATCTGAAATGGATAATTACGCTTTGGAGGTTGTGAATTGCCTGTCCTTGGAGGCTTCCAACACCCAACTGCTCAAAGCCCTAAGCAACCTGGTCTGAATTCAGTGGTGACTGCTTTGAAGCCCGGGTTGGATAGGAGACAGCTCCCGAGGTTCCCTCCAGCCTGAATGATCCCATGGTGCTGTGTTACCACAGTTACACGTAGATGATTGAGTAATTTTGCAGATGGAGATGCGTGATGTTTCGTTTGGGACTGCAGGATTTGGTTCTGGCGTGCTGATAGAGCACGGTACACAAAGCATGCATCAAAAAGAGAAGCCTGCTCTGTGTGAACTGCAGGCAGAACATCAGGATGTAAGAATGAGAAGGACAGGTGAAGAACATAACTTGTTGATCCCTGTTACATAAAATTGTAACTTCTTGCTGGCACCTTTGAAGTTCTTGTTTTACAACTGAACTTCCTCTAGTGGCTACACGTGTGTAGATACGGTTTGGTGGGGTTTTTTTTGAATGCTCAGTTAATCTTCACTATTTTCTTAGTGTATATACTGTCTTGGGACCCAGTGATGTAAAGCTTCCTTTAGTACATATTTGGGTAAAAACCACTCTTTCAGAGTATCCTGTTTGGTGTGAGCTACCATCAGCTGAGCCGGTTTGGGTTGCACTGTTGTTTTTAGAAGTGCTCACTGCAGACTTGTATTTTTATCCTTAAAAAGAAACCCTGAAAATTGTGAAACTCTGAGAAATCCTGAATTGCACAGACTATCTGGTAGTTCACCATCAAACACTTTATATAACACCTGAATTCACAAGGTTTCGGGTTTTTTCTGATGTGTAATTCATTATGTTACTGTGTGCTCTAATTGGAGAGGTGATTTAATTTGGTCTCATTGGGTACACATTGCAAGGGGGTGCATTGCAAAATGGTGGGTTTCAGGTTGCTAGAGAACTGTTTGATAGAGTGGCAGGAAATACAAATTCAAACAGGGGACTCCTTTACACCTCTCAACGTACTTAGTCATTTTAATACTGTTTCTCAAAAATCTGACAGTCTGATTCTGAAAGCATCCTGGGAAATACTTTAATTCATTTTTATTGATTCTATGCATCATCTGAAATGCGTAAAATTGACTTGGAAGTATAGGTCCAATTGGTTTCCAGTGGCAAACGTGCTCTTAAATTTGGGCTTGTTTTTACCCCAAACCAGGCTTCTGTTGGTAAACCAAAGTAATACATGTTCTAATAAAATTATTTATTCCTTTTCAGTTTGTGAAATGTGGCTATGCAGGCTCAAATTTTCCGGAGCACATTTTTCCAGCTTTGGTTGGAAGACCCATTATAAGATCAACTGCTAAAGTGGGAAACATTGAAATCAAGGTAAATTTTTTTTCATTATTATTCCTTTCTGACAGATAACAATATTTAGGGCACCTGTTCACTTATGCTGTGTCTGGAAATGCGTTTTCCTTAATTCCCCTTTATGCTGTTTCAGTGTCTCTTGGTTCATTTCCGTATTGGGTTTTAACCTGTCACAAACTACAGAATTATTAAGAGGGTAATCTAAAGCACTGGAGGCCTTCAGATAGTTCAGCAGAGGAGGCAGCAGGTAGGGCTCAAGTGGTTCTGGGCAAAAATGGGCTTCAAATGCCAATATGTAAATGATGTCGAGATTAGAAGGCAGAAATCGGATGGAAGTGGTTGATGTTTGTCACTGAGCTGTGCTGTGGCATTCTGAGACAATGCTGAAGAACTGCTGAAGCTTCCAGGTCTTTTTATACTGTTTGCTTTCTACTCACAGTTGATCATTGGTGGTCTTGTATGAGACCTTTAGCCTTGGTCGTGTTTGCGTTTCATTGTTTTTATTGTTTTTGTTTTCTCCTCTTTTTGCTGTTGATAGGTGTAGGTACACCACACCAGGGAGAGATGGAGAGGCTGTGTTCAGGCTACTTTGCCTTGGGCTGTTATTCCAAGCTTGGAATGGGAGGGGACCACTGTTTGACAATCTTTTTCTGAAGTCTGGGGAGCTATCGTTTCTCTCTTTATTTTGTAATTCTGGAGTAATGCTTCAAATGTTAGTACTTGCTTCTGCAATACAGGTTTCAGTAAATATCTTGGCCCTGCTGTGGTCACATCGTCCCTTCTTGCTTCTAGCTGCACAATCTCACCTTGTGCTGATCATATTGCTTGTGCAGTCATGTGGTGAGCAGCTTCAGTGAGCTGATCCAGCTGAAAAAGAGTGATTTCTTCGTCAGGTGAAGTTTTGACTGCCTTGCTAGACAGTTGTTCAAGCTCCCGTTTGAGAGCAAGGCAGAAGCGGGAACTTGAGGGAGAAGCAGGAGGCAACACAACTGTAGAAGCCCTCACTCAGGCCAGTGACGGTCAAGTAGAACCACACCCGTACAAGCTTTCAATTTTGCTTTTCCCATTGCTTCTAAGCAGCAGCTTAGTAAAAGCAGGGGGGAAATCTGCTCAGCCTTGTTCCTTATTTTCAGAACACTATGGGTGTCAAGGAGAACTTCCGTGATCTGATTTCTGCTGCTGTCTGTAAAAAGTAGTATCAGCGAGATGCCACACTAGGAAGTCAAGAGGATGAAAGACATCAGAGCTTTCCAAAATGCCTTTTTTTTTTTTTTAAATATGTATTGCAGTACCACTTACTTTGTCTCAGCTAGGACAATTTGGTTGAAAGGATGGAAATCTTTTGCTTTCATAGTAGATAAGGGTTTTTGTGAGGAGAAGGAAAACATCTTCTTTTCTCTTACAAGACCTGGGGAGAGGTTTTTCTGCAAATAACTACTTGAACTTAAGGTGACAATTTCTTCAAGGAGGTCCTGGTAAAGTTTTGTGAAAGCTATGCAGTGTTTTACAAGTCTGAAGTGAAATCTCACTGTTGAAGTTGTGGTTTCTTTCCAGCTGATCTGATACAGCCTGTCCTGCCAGTTTTGGTATCCTCTGATTATCTGATAACTTAGTTTAACATCATTACAGGTGGCCGTGTTGAATTGGAAAGGCAGGAGGTAGAAGCGGGTAGTTGCTATGAGATGAGTGTGAGAGAGCCAGTAAATGATAATTTTGCGTGCATTGCCCATCTTCTGCTTGAGCATGGATCACATGGATGTATTTTGGAGGGTATAAACTGTGTCTGGATTCTTCCTAGAAGTTTATAGCATCTGCCTATAATAGCTTGTCAGTCTTTCTTAAGGAAACAGTGTGTCAAGAGAAGAAATCCCTGTCACAGATACTTTGGGTATCCTGGTTGGATAATACAGTAGGAAGACTTGTGAAGTGTGAATGCTGCTTTTCTTTGTGAGGTTCTTGCAGATTTCCTAAAGAAAAATGTATTTTAGCAGATGAGCTTTATGCCAAAATTTAATTCTAGCCATTCACTGCAAGTTCTTACGGGATAAGTTTTTAAAGCCGAGTAAAGGAAGCTGGCAAGAAGATTATCAGTTTAACTTTTCAAAACTATTCAGAAAAGCTGTCGTTCCTGTGAAATTCAGAAACTTTGTGAAAAGAGTCTGGAAGCTGATCAAAACAGTGCTTATCATCTGTCTGTTGAGCTACCGATTTGAAGTTGTTTTGTCCGTGTTTTCCGTCTGGACTCTCAGCCAGAAGCAGGGAGACCCCAGTTCAGGACATAAACACAGAGGTTTAGTTATTACTGGGATTATTTTGCTTAAAATTGCAGCCTTAAAACTCTAAAACTAGAAGCATAGATGCTGCTCTGAGCTTCTACTGACTTACTAATCTTTGCAGCAGGTTTGGGAGTTCATAACCTTTTTAGGATGGCAGAACCAATGAGTAGCTTTGACTAGTTTAAAACAATTTGAATTTTAGGGCAGATCAGACCTGCTGTGCCATAGTCGGTGTCCTACAGTTCTCAGTTTCTGCCCAAGGCAGCTCAGAGAAGGTCTTTCTCTGGATTTGAAGTGAGGAGGAGGGTCACGCTCTGACCAGCCTCTTTGGTACTGCCCGTGCAAGGGCAGCTGCCAGAAACTCTCCGTGCTTTTCCTCTGACACAATTTGTAGAATAAGTAGGTTTGCCCCGATGGTGCTGGCAGTTATCCTACGGGTTTTGACAGCTTAGGTGACTCGAAGTGAGTCTAACTAAAGGAGGAAAAATCTCAATAAACATGGAAGTGGCTTTAGTATAATTTTGGACAGTGTTTGTGCACATACACTTCAAATATCTCATAGTGCTTCCTGGCTGCTTTAATTATCTTCCTACCTCCATAGCTTGCTGTAGGGAAAGAGCTTTGAGACACTGCTCTTACTACTGCACTTCACGATTGCTTATTTCCATTCTGAGAGTAGATGCCATAATTTAAGTAAATATCTCTTATTTGATTCTTTTTGGGTATTTTTTCCATGATATATGAACAGATTAGTCTGCAGGTGAATGCTTTTATGTTATAGTTTTCAGTTCTTGGGTATTTAAAAGTGGGATTTTTAAAACAAAAATTGAATTTAGCATTTGTCAGAGCTAGTTATGGTCAAATGCTTTGGGCAGAGTCTTGTTTAGTTCAGATAAACGCCTTGCCCAGGGTAAAACTCCAGTGTTGCAGAACATTTATGCACAGAATCCTATATGTGAGAAGTAGGTAGATAGGCTGATCTTGTTTGCAACCTAAGATGTGTAAACGTGACATACCGCTGACGTGTAGCAGGAGCTTCCTTTAAAGAGACATTTTAATCTGAGATCCTGAGAATGTTAGTTTGGCCCTAACTACACTAACTTGGATCATTTCCTGCTGTACGTGCATCTCTTTTCAGCCTATTTCTGCTGTGTACTTAAAATAATTTGAGAATTTCATTTAGGCCTTTTCTGACTTTCTTGCTTCTACCTTCTTTCTTCACCTTTCTTGACCTGTTGAAGTAGAATAACAAAATGATGGTAAGTGAGGTGCCCCTCTGCTGTTTGTTGACCTTGTTTGCTTGATGGGACCCAGTAGCTGTTATGTGATTTTTTGATGCTCTTCATTGTTTTGTCTTGTCCTACATTTGACATTTGAATACATACTTACTTTGGGCATTGTTCATTGCTTTGGTTTACTAGCAACTAATTCATGAGAATATTTTATGTATTGCTTCTAAATGCAACATAACCTGTAGTTTTGCAAGATGTAAAATTAACTCTTAAAGAACAACACGAGCTCAGCATCTTCATCTTTCCAACAGTGGAAATTGCTGTATTTAACATTACAAACCACGAGCTTGAAGAAACTTTCAGATTTCAGTTGAACAAGTTTACTGAGTACCAAAGTGGTCGAAACATTGAATGTCATGATACAGGTTCCTCTCTGCAAATTCAGTTGTGCTGTCTGCCTTCCTCTTTCACCTACCAAGTGCGCATGTTTGTTACTTTGCTCTTGAGAACAATTGTTCTGCCCTTTAACTTTGTTTCTAAAGGATGTGAAAGTTTAGTGCGACTTTCATTGCACATTTGAATAGCAGCTTTTCCTGGGCTGTGTCCTGTTGGGCAGTGTAGAGCCTTGAAGAACAATGCACAAAAGAGGCTTCTGATTCTTCTAACTGGTGGCGTTTCTGTCGTCTCAAATTCTCAGGAGTAACGTGGCTGCGTGGTGGGAGTTTGTGTAGTACGGTTTCACTAGAGTACCTTTAAAATTTTAATTTAAAACATGAGTCTTCTGTACAGTGATCTACCGTGCAAGGGAAAACAAAACGCCTTGTCAGGGAGAGGAATGGTTTGATTTAAACTATTTTCAGTTAACGTCCTTTTTAATATAGGAAACGGTAGTTGTTTAGGTTACTCTTAAAAAAGGCAGTATAAACCGGACGCTGGATTTTTCCTTGTGCATCTTTTTTCTGTAGCACTGAACAGTGGGTTGAGTGACTGTCCTTGTTTGAGGACACTCAAAGGTTTCTGTGCCGCAGTAACTGGGAACTGCGGTGCCGTATTTTGGTATGAAGCAGCCAGGGTTTTTGCATACTTCCTCTGGGAAATACGTGGGAAAGGAGAAGACATGATGCTACTAATTTGAATGTGCAATGTTTGCATAACTAACTTCAGTAAACAGATTGCTTAATCAGTGTGAAATGACTATACAAACTATGCATTAGCTGGTTGTATTTGTGTAAGAATGCATTACCGGGGTGTTCGGCTTGGGACTTCTGGCATGGAACAGGCGAGGGTGTATTTTATATTCAGACGTGTCTCTTCACACCCTACTGACACAGGCAATATGTAAACCATTGTTTCTTTTAATGTCTAGTGTGGAAATTATAATCTCTTATTTGCTTTTGCTACTGTTCGGAATGCTTATTCACCACTCATTACTTCTGTTTTGGTATTGTGCACAGAAATTTGCAACATGCATGGAAAAATACTTAGCCAATCCCACCTACTACCCTTATGTGCTATTCTGCATCTCAGCCTTTTGAAATTAATATTTGATAAAAGAGTTTTGGAGGTGTCAGTGGAGTACCAGCTGTACTTCTAAAGGCCTTTGTGGTCTCTAGCTGTTGCAGGTTTTATTGGCTTGTTTAAGGTTAATCGGGGAATGGAATTAACAAAGTTGGGTTTTTTTGGAAAAGGTTGGGGATGGGTTACAGTCAAATTTAACTACTGCATGAATATGTTCTGCTTTTCTCCTAAATACCTGAAAATGATCCTAAAATGTAGGTGTTGTTTAAGAACACAGTTGAACACAGGCTGGAGCAGTTCACTGTCATTCTTGAGGATTTTGGTGTTTGGAAAACTTTGCAAGCACTGACATGTTTCTATATTAAAATTTTATAGGATCTCATGGTTGGTGACGAAGCAAGTGAATTGCGCTCAATGCTGGAAGTGAATTATCCAATGGAGAATGGCATAGTTCGGAACTGGGATGATATGAAGCACCTCTGGGATTACACGTTTGGACCAGAAAAACTTAATATTGACACAAAAAATTGCAAAATACTACTCACAGAACCTCCCATGAATCCAACTAAAAACAGGGAGAAGATAGTGGAGGTATGTCTGTCTTGTAGAAACTGATATATACTGTCATTGAAGCATCGCTAAGAGAATTCAACTTCTTGGAACACCTGGTCACTGTCTGAGGCCAAGTTCTCCTATTTTCTAACCAAAACCTGACTTCAGCCACAGTTATGAAGGCTACTGTGGTTCAAACAAGCCAACTTCGTTCAAAAGCTATGAGCAGGCTTCTTGTCTCAAGCCATATCACCAGTAAGACACAGAATTGGAAATGTCTATTTTCATGTATCTAAGATGTGCTTATTACTAATTATTGGATGATTGTTAATTACTTTAAATGACTTGGACTTCTGTAAGCCAGTAATGCTTCAGAGGAGATTGAGGCTTGAACAAGATGATGCTTAACAGATGGAGTACTGTTGTTGGAAGTAGCGGAGACAAGAGTGTGATGACAACCAATTCACTAATCTTTGATTAATGCTAGGGATTATCAATGAAAGCCTTCTAAGAAGGAAAGCCTGGTTCTTGGCTCCTCAATCTCACAGTGCTGCCCTGGGCGACCTGAGCTTGTTCTGAACCTTGCATTAGTGCAGGTTGTCAGATGTGCATTGTTTAGCTCCAGCGCCATGTGACAGATGACTCGATTTTGAAGAGCAGTGATGTTTGATGAGAACAAACGGTTTAGTTTCCCGTTTTTTGTTTGGTTTTTTTTTTCCCCTCAAGCATCATAGGTATTTTCAATTACTGTTAAGTATTCAGTGTAATGAAACCTTAATTTAAAAAATGAGTTAGAGTAGCTGATAGGGCAGGAAAAATGGATTCTAAGTCTGAAACCTTATCCACTTACCAGAACTTTAAATATGAAAGCTTGCATGTATATATATTTTGTATTCCCCAAATCTGTTGCTTAGTCTAATAAGAAATTATCTGCTGACCTCTCCTTCAAAATCCTTTTGTTGTCGCAGCTACAGTAGAGCTTTCTGCAGCGTGGCAGTGAATGCTTTTGCACTGATCTTTTCTTTCAATGACTTGGGAACAAGTAAGGCAAAGTTGGAAAAACCTAAGTGGAAAAAAAAAAAATCAAACTATAGAATCTAAATTCAGTGTTTCTCAGCAGTTGTGGACATTAGAGACCTATTACTTAAGTATTATGTAATGCAAGTTAATAATACAGTCTATTGTAGATCAGTCAGCTGTGGTGTGATAGACATAGCAGGTATTCTGGGTGGCCTCTGTGGAACAGGAGTGGCCAAATTTCCTGTTCAGGCTTCTTTGCTTTTCAGCTGTCTACAATAGTGTTCTTGTTTCTGTTTTCCTGCTAAACACAGAAGGCTGGATTTTAGTTATTCTGGGACTCAGTGATTTTTATACCATGAATTGAAAAGTCTCGTATGGCTTCTGAAGTCTGATATAATATTTGTATTGCTCCATTTGCTCTTTTTGAAATCACTCCAGAGACTGTAGATACTTAATCGTGATTCAGAGGATCAGGGAGACCTAGAATCCATTTTTGTAAATTTAAATTTGAGTTAAACAGAAGCTCATTGTTTCTATTCATAAAACTGTGATCCATTCAAAGTATCCATTTATGAATGACAATATTTTTAGTTTTTAACTGCAACATATTTATACTCCTTCCTTTTTTGACATGGACTCCTGTTCAGGGAGGCTAGCCCAGTATGAAGCAGAGGACTGAATGAAGATGATTTTTTTGTTGTTGTTGTTCCTGTAAAGGCTGCAGTAAATCTAATAATGTCTCTGCGTTTCGTGATACAGTGCAGCAGCATTTTAAAAGAAAAGCTTAGTCATCTGGACCATATCAAGATGATAGATAATTATATATGCTGTACTTCATTCTACTTCCAGTAATTCTCTCTCCTCATCCCGTCATTCCATCAAACTCAGCTACCTAGTAACAGCAGCAAGTGTTCACCTGACAGCTGTATTCTAAAATATATTTTTTTTAAGTGCTGTTTCTTTCATAACACGTACCAGATACTGGTTGCTCGTCAGCTTAACTGAGTGTTTGCTGCTTGTTTGTCTCTAGTTTTCTACTGCACTCACTCAGCAGTACCTTCAGGAGCAGCCAGACTAACAGCATGTTGTGTAGCTGTGGAGATGCTCTTGTACTAATCACTTCTTCTAATCCCATCCTAGTATCTGCATCTTTTTTTTTCCCCAATTTTTAGTTGTTCTTCTCTATTCCGCATTAGTATGTAACTTTGTAGATAATCTAGAAGCTGCTGTCACAAGAAAAATCTTTTGAGGAGAGCATTCTGCTCAGCATTTATATCTTAATATTTGTTAATATAGATGTTCTGTGTCAAGGCAATTTTTAATGTCAAATAGAACAGACCTAGATGTCTTGAAAGAAAGAATAACAATCCCCCAAAGGCCTGCACAGAGGCTATAAAAGGGTTTTGAAGTGGCTTCTAGGGTTTAGTACAACATGTGAAGGCAGTAACTAGTGCCGTTTAAAAATTCATTTTGTTATATGAAGATAATTTAGATTTTTCTTAATTTTTTCATTTTGTAAGCACTCAGGTTGTTTGAAAGACTCATCTGTTGAATAGTGCTGGTTTTAGACAATGATTACTCAAAGGGGATTGCTTTTTGAGTTGCTGCCCTTTCAGCTGTCTACCTTTTTGGGTAGACACTTGCTTCTTGTTTCTGAAGGTATTGCGTGAGTGCTCAGTTGTGGCCAGTACAGAAGTTACTAGCCAGCCTTGTAATATCTTGCTCATGCTTGGCCCATGCACCTGACTACTGTGTTTAAATTTCCTTTTCTATTACCCTGTTCGCGTAGGGGGTTTATAAAAACTCAAACCATGTTCTTGTGGCAGGGTGCTCTGCAGCTCACCTCCTCTGTGTTCCTTTCTGCTTGACTTCTGCTGTACTGCGTGCTCACAGAAGATACCCAAGAAAGGCACCATCAGTCTTTTACGGTGTACTCCATACAGCCATGAAATAATTGACTTTGCGAGGATCCAGGCTTTTGATATGGGTCAGCTGTTTAAAATCACACTGCTCTAACAGAGGAGGTTCTTTAAATAGTTCAGAATTCGAAAATTCTCAGGCATCAGCTTTTTTCTTTAACAATATTTAGATATCTTTTACTTGAGCTGTGGGAGTACTTAGGACTTAATCCGTTTCTAATCCTAGAAGTTGCAGAAGTGCTCAGGAGGCTGCAGAGTAGCAAAAGCAAAACTTCTGCGTGTGCTGGGCTAGTCAGAGTTCATCCGTTTTTCCTGGTAAAGCCTTTTGAGGAGAAAACTGCTGTACAGTAGGATTTGTTTACTTGGCCTTCCTAGTGTTTATAAAGAAGACAAGATCCTATAAACACTTCAACCTTTCATCTTAGACTCTGTTTCTTCATTGAAACTGCTTTAGTGGTTACGGGAACCTAGTCTACAAACAACACAGGCAGTTACTTCTTTAATGTTTCAATAAGAGTTCTGCAAACCTGTGGTTTTCTTTGTGTAGTAATAGAGTTAGCCCTGCCCGCACTATTTCAGTTGCAGTGGGTTTTGCACGAGTTCTAGAAGCTTGTCATTGGTTTGGCTTTAAGAAGGGAAGAAGGCAGCACTGGTGCAGAGAACAGCCGGTGACACTGGGCTTATTCTAGACCCGCAAGTGCAGGAGTCGTGTTTGGTCTTTACATAGTCTGCCGTTGTGCAAAGGCTGCAGAGCTTGATAGGAAGAATTAAAAAAAAAAGCCCTGAACTTCATTAGATGTGGAGCATACACCTTTAACAAACAGTTCATTCCCAAGCCACACTTCAGTAATGAAGTACTTGGCTGGTCTACAAGTACTGCCTCCCACTCATTAAGTGCTTTGGAAAATGGCTTAGTAAAGCTGCTGAAATTGGTGTGTGGGTTTCTTGTAAGGGTTTGCTTTCATTGCTGAACAAATGTGGAATATTTCACATGGCTCATCTTGTGTGAACGGGTAACATATAGAACAGAATCTACTACTTACTGACATAAAGCAAGTAGGTTTCTAATATTTGTGCAGCATCTGTGTGGTGAAATTTCTTGGGAAGTGTTTTTGATTAGCAAAAATACAGAATTCTAAAATACAGTTCTCAAACATCTATGAAATTTCTTTGAGTATTTGGCCTGTTCTGGACACTAATTTTTGCCTTCATCTTACAGGTTATGTTTGAGACATACCAGTTTTCTGGGGTGTATGTAGCCATTCAGGCTGTTCTTACTTTGTATGCTCAAGGTAGGCAAAGATAATTTCAAATCTGATCAGTTTGTAAATGTTTTGCTAAGCCAAAGTAATAATATGGTATTAATGGGTCTTGGGCTTAATTCAATGTTATTTTAAGTAAGCTCAGCTCTAACTTGCAGGCTTGCTTTTGCTTCTGAGGAACTGTTATTTGGTACCCCCAGCAGCGTTAACTTTTGTGAACAAGCTGTGGAGACGTGCTTGTAAATGCAAAAACCTAATTTATCAAAACTGTCATTGTTTCAGGGTGTAGTCATTTAGCCTTTGGCATCAAGTCTTAATGACCTGGTTTTGATTTTCTGATAAAGGAAAAATGTATTGCCATAAGTGAATTTGAAGAAGATAACTAGGTGACTTCTGCACTATTCCCAGTTAAAAGAAAAAAAAAGTTGATTATTTTACCAAATAAATGATCCTCGGCCTGAGGAGAAAGTTATGGATTCACTGAATTAGAAAGAAATTGTGCCATTGACTGCAATGGATTTTGAGAAGTTACTGAAGCACATCACTTCTAAAAATGTGACTCCTTACCTCTCTTTACTAGTGGCTTGGTGTCTTTAGCTGCCACACAGCAGGACGTAAATATCCTTGTCCACTAACATGTTGCCGTGTCTGAGAGCAAAGGGATGGGGTGCAGGAAGGGTGGTTCTGCTACGCAAGTCATTAGAACTGGTTGAACCAAAACCACTTTTGCAGGCCTGGATACTACTTTTATTTGCTGTGATCTCTGCTCTTACTCTTTTGTTTGTTTGTTTTTTTCTTTGGTTTGATTCCTTGTATTTAATTGACCCACACATACAGTCTTAAATTCCCCTGTAATTGTATTTTGCTGTATAGTGCTCAATTACTTTATGAATAACAAAATGTGAGACAACTTAGAGCAGTCCACAGTGTTTCTACATACTATCATCTAAAACAAAGTTGAAGACCTAAGCTATAATAACCAACAACGACATAAATAGAACATTTGCTTTTGAAAATAAAAAAAAAGGCCTTTAAAGCATTCTACTTATTTATATTGCATTAAAAATTAAAGTGGTGGCTAAAATTACATACAGAGAGGTGCCTCATTTCAGTGCACCGCATTTTGTTGCTGCTCTTAAAACCCTCTTAAGACTAATGTTTTTACCTGGAATTCTGCATGCTCGTTACCTTTTAAAGGCAAAGGGTTTTATATCAAAACCTAGTTCTAATTAGGGAACTTGCTGGCAATTCCTCACAACGGTCTTGGAATAAGGTGTAGTCCTTTGTGACTATTTCCTTCCTTACTGCCTGTGTCTGATTGCAAGACTCGTTGCATTTGTGTAGTGGTTATTCCAGTTCATGGATAAATCTGAAGATCTGATCACACAACGGAAGCACAGTGTGCTCTTTGGTTCATTGGAGGCAAATAACCGATTTGTTTGCCTTCTGTTTATGAAGCTTGAGCAAATTACAGTAGCCGACCCAATGCACCTTGCTATTGCATATTAAATATTCCTCCATTATTTTAAGGTCTCCCATTAAAATCTTATTTTCTTGCTTTAGATAGCTTGTGAGAAACTATAAAATGGTTTTCTAATCAACTTTCACCATTAATTCTGCTTCCTATTTTGTCAGTGAAGTGTAGAAACTTCTGTTTCTTCACGCTTATGATATCTTACTTTTGTACACCTTCGGATTTAATGGGTTTATGTTAAACTTTTTTTCACTGCAGTTAATTTCTTTGGTCTATTAAAGTGGCTCTGATTCAGCCTAATGCTGTTTCTGTGGGGAGAAAAAATTAGATGTGTGCTGTGCATTCCAGATGTTCTCTACTTTATGAAAGCGTTGTGTTGTTTTTTGAATAGCAGTCAAAATCAAATCTTAATAATTGTAACCAGGTAAATTTGTGGCCTGAATACCTCTAGGTTTCTTCATATTTGAGAAACTAATAGAAGGTTGCACATACACAGCTGAATCAGAAGAGGAATTTTTGCCCCAATAAGCATTTAATGATCTTAGGTATTCTCCTTAATTAGAGTGCAATTTAAGATGTCAAAACACCAGATAAAATTGTGAATGGTAGAGTTATAAGCATCTAGAAAAAAGGAGAGGTAATACTTTTAAAAAACATATATGAAAGCATTTGTTGCTATGAAAACCTTAAGTTTAAAATCCAGCTGAGTGGAAATAATAGACTTTCAAATTGTGACTACTTTTCCAAAAATGATGACTGGGGGAACAGAGGTTGTGTTAAGATTACGATGAGAAAAACAGTCTTAAACTTGGTACTATTCTGCTCTGTTTATGAAGGCGCTAATAAAAGTTGTATTCCNNCCCCCCATTCTTTTAGGTCTGTTGACTGGTGTTGTTGTGGACTCTGGAGATGGTGTAACTCATATTTGCCCAGTTTATGAAGGTTTCTCTCTCCCTCATCTCACCAGACGGTTAGATATCGCTGGGAGGGATATCACTCGGTACCTCATTAAGGTAAGCTGGAATGAATTTTGAAGGTTGAGGCTGCGGTACGTTGGTTCAAGTTAAAATCCCTTGATAGCAAGAAACCACTATAAACTTTCCCTTTGTTATTCATATGTTAATTACATAAAAAATTCCTGTATTCTCTGTATTGCTTCAGCCTATCCTTATTACTAATTATTTATTCCTTAAGAATTACTTATTCCTCATCTACATCATGACTGATATCACTGACATTTTTCAGAGACTTCAAACTTTCTTAGTGGCAGTCTTGTAGGAAGGGATTTTATTCCATATTTGGGAAGGAAAAGCTCAAAAGTTGGCTTACATAAAATGGAAACAAAATTGTATTTTATCAATTCTACTAATCTGTTTTCAGAAAGGATAGTGGTGATTCTTCCATAATTATTAAGTAAGACAGTATGTTTTATAGGCTATTCTTTTTTTTTTTCTTAATGTAAGTGACATTCTGGATTGACAAATCTTACAGTTTAACTGGAATACTGGATTGTTCTGATGTCAATTCCTAAATGTAACGATTATTTTGGTTAGCTTTCACTTTTTGTAATGGTTATACAGAAAGTTGTAATGACAAAGAAAATTTCCCACTTGAAGTAATGCTGTTGCTATTCTGCTTTTTTGGTAATAATGTGACAGATTTGACTTAATACTAAATTTGCAGATGAGAAGGGAGACGAGCGTTAAAGAAAACACGTGTTTGAATGTGCCTATCTACTGCTAAAGAGATCTGGACCGTTCCTCTCATTTAATGCTCACCTATTCTGTTCCCTCTAGCTCCTCTTACTACGAGGGTATGCTTTCAACCACTCTGCTGATTTTGAGACTGTTCGCATGATCAAGGAAAAGCTGTGTTACGTGGGATACAACATTGAACAGGAGCAGAAGCTGGCGTTAGAGACCACGGTGCTAGTTGAATCCTACACAGTAAGTGTTTTGAGACAGCTTTTCTTGTCCTAAACTTCCTGAGTTTAAATGCAGGTTAGCTTTGATTCCTTCTAAATTTTTCTTGGTATTAGCTTACTTTTCAGACAGAGTCAGATTACTTTGTTCTGAGAAGGCTTTTAAAAGCTTCTTTTATTTCTTTTCAGATTTTACATAAGACTTTGTACTCATTTTTTAACATATTCTACTCATAGATCCTTGAAATTTGAATATTATAGTACAGGAATTTGTAGAGAAAGAGGGCTTACTCTAGGATGGCAGGTTGTTTTCATCCATCTAGCAGTGACTGGTATCTGGCAAGAATGGTAAACTTGCTCTTAGTGGAAACTTCCCGTGATGACAGACAGAAGACAAGAACTTGCAAGAAAGCGTTACTCTTGCTGTAAATCGTCTTCTAAATCGATACTGGGAGCTGTATGGCAAGGAAATGTTTCCTGCATCAGTATCAAGTGTATTTAATGGTTGGACTCAATCTTGAAGGTCCTTCCCAACCTAAACAATTCTATGATTCTGTGATCAATGTATCTGGTCCCTGATGTCTCTAAATCGCGTAATAGAAGAATTTGTATCTTCTTTCAGTAGTACTGAGTGACTTCTTGCAGTGGTGACAATTATCAACAATTTCCTGTTTTAAAACATCAGGGAACAATGTAGGTCATTTCCTCTTGGTTTGTTTAGTATCCAAGTGGCTAAAAGTAGTCTTCTGAATGACGTTTTTTTCTTAACTAGCTCCCAGATGGCAGAATTATCAAAGTTGGTGGAGAACGGTTTGAGGCACCAGAGGCTCTCTTCCAGCCTCACTTAATTAATGTAGAAGGTGTTGGTGTGGCTGAATTGCTGTTTAACACCATCCAGGCCGCTGACATTGATACCAGGTAAGATCAGAGCACTTAAAATCCTCTGTCAGGGTGCAGGGGTGTGGTGAGAAATGCATTCAAATAAAATAACTTTTGCTTCAGACACAAATAAATGCATTACTGGGGCGGGGCTGTATACTGGGAGTGGGGCTCAGTCTGAGATAGATTGCCCCAACACTGGTGGGAAGTGTTCAAGGCCAGGCTGGATGGGGCTTTGAGCAACCTGGTCTAGTGGGAGGTGTCCCTGCTGATGGCAGGGGGGTTGGAACAAGATGATCTTTAAGGTCCCTTCCAACCCAAGCCATTCTATGATTCTGTGATCTCAGAGCTTTACAAGTTCTCTCCAAATTTGACTGATTTGGTATGAATGAGGAAGGGTAAAATCTTGAAAGCAAGCTGCTGCTTTCTGGGATGTCTGGAAGACCACAAGCAAGTCTGCTAAACTCACGTCGAGTCTGTCTTTCTGTAGTGACTGTTCTTTAGATATGTAGGTTTTTTTGTACAGTTACCTGTACCCTGTACGTACAGGTTCCTACTGGTATTATGTGGCGCTAGAAAGGCTTAATTTTTCTTTTTTTTTTGTCAGGTCTGAATTCTACAAGCACATTGTGCTGTCCGGAGGGTCCACCATGTACCCCGGGCTGCCTTCGCGACTGGAGCGGGAACTTAAACAGCTCTACCTGGAACGAGTTCTGAAAGGAGATGTGGAAAAACTCTCGGTAGGTACCGAGTTGCTGGTTTATTTGCGGGGGGGCCGAGGTTTATCCCGAATCCCCACTAGAGGGAACCAAGTAGTCAGAAATGACAGAAGCTGCTGGTGGCCCTCCACACAACTTGCAAAAATTGCTGCCTCTCGCCTGCGTTTCCTATAGGTGGCTTGTGTGTATAGACTTGGAATAAAGCCACCTTCTAGTCTGTCCTAATAGTAAGTAATTCCAAAGTCTTGGCTTAGTTTGACTGTAAAAGGGGCTGATAAATGCTAGGGCACAACTTGTAATGTCAGTTAAATGAAACTAATGAGGTTTTGTACCTTAAAGTCATAATTGAGCAAAAACGTGGGTTTTTGTTGATTTTTTTTTTTAAATCTATGAAAGATTTGGTTCATGCTATAAGTGAAATACTCCAAAGTAAGAGGCTAGAGTTCTCACGTACCTTCAGGCAGAATAAATTTCACTTGTTAATTGGTTACTGTGCTAAGCAGACAACAGCATGTTGCGGAGGTAACGCTGCGTTGTAATGCTATCTGCTGCTTTTCAAGGAGGAGATGGTTACAGAGAAAATTCCTTTGAGTGGAGTTTCTAACGCTGAACTGAACTGAACTTCACTGGTTCTTAATACAGTGATATCTAAAGATCTTTTGCAGCTGTATGGAATGACTCAATTGTACCGAATGTTTTAAGCCTAAGAGAATATTTCACCCATCGCTTTGACTGTTCACTTTTTTTAAGGGAATATGCATTTTAAGGGAATGTCAGTTAGTTAAGCTGGTCTAGATTCTGTACATTTAAAATCTGTTCTGTCTGCCCTTCATAAATTGAAAAATATTTTATTATTTGATAATCTGGTAACTTCTAATAATTTTAGCCATGGAAGCTCGGGAAGTATTTCACTCTTTTACTGTGTTCATGAAATACAAAAATGCAGTCTTTAAGTTTGTATTCTGACTCCTGGGCTTTTTATGGATACACTGAAAGTCTAACTTTGGGGAAAGTGTCAATAGCTGTCTCTAATTTCCAGTGCAAAGTAGTTATTTTACTTTGCGCAAGCTGCAGTGGCCTATGCTGGCATTTCAGTTTTTTGGTTGAATTGTTTCACTAGACAGTTTCCATTTCATTGTTCTGGTAGAACGCACAATTTTCTTTTGAAAGGCTTTGTTTCAAGAGCCCTAGTAACAATTTCTTTTCGTTTTCTTAGAAATTTAAGATCCGAATTGAAGATCCGCCTCGTCGAAAGCACATGGTGTTTTTGGGTGGCGCAGTTCTAGCAGACATCATGAAAGACAAAGACAACTTCTGGATGACTCGACAAGAATACCAAGAAAAGGGAGTGCGTGTGCTGGAGAAGCTTGGTGTGACTGTGCGATAAATCCCAAAGCTTGTTCCCATCACATGTCTAAAGCTTTCTTTTTTTTCTTTCATTGCCAATCTCTGAACTCACTCAGCTACATGCTATGGAAAGGCCTGTCTGTGGCCTTTTGACCCAAAGGTCAGGTTTTGTTCTGGTTTCTTGGGGAAGCTTTTGTTAAATGTTTCTTAATGTGGCTAAATTTGACTATTAAATTTGACCACTTCCCTGCAAACAAAACAGAGCAAGAGCAGCCTGTCTACTTCATTGTTCCTTCCCAGTAGGCAACTGGGTAATTCTGGTAGGCTTTTTCTTCTGGGTTTATTGCTGTCCTACCGCTAGCTTTTGTCTCTAGTTCACAAGGGGTTGTGTGCCTTTTTTAGCATAAGGAAACATTTAAACAGGAGTTTTTGCTATTGGATCATTGTGGTGGTTCTCTTTGCATCTTTTTGCCTCTCTCTACATTAAGATATTTTTTTTTTCTTTCCTGCAATTAGGAATTTTGATTAAACATTGTTAGAAACTAGTTTAAGTAGCTGGAATGGCTTTAACACACTGTTTCGATGTAATGTGGTTCCGTACGCACTGCTGCCTAAACTGGCTTCTGAGGTGGTTCATCCTTAAAGGGTGGTGGGGGGGCTTTCATACTGTATTTCTCTAAGTGGGCATGTACACAGTTGCCACAAATGGAGAAACACCTGGTATTCTGGCAAATGTAAATTTGTGGCCTTAGGTGTCATCTTCTGGTGGGAGGAGACAGGTTTGAGCTGTATTGCTTTTCTGTTATGGGACAGCTGGGGGTCAGTCTGACCAAAAATGCCTCTTTTTATAGCTCAATTTTGGTACTGTGTTGTTTCAGCATAGGGAGCAAGAATGTTAAATTAGCTATTCTGTAATTGTTGAGTAACTTAGATATGCTGAGACAGGAGCCTCTAAACGTCTGAAGACATTTAGTTCTTTCAGAAATGCTTGTGATTGATAACTGTAACTATAGATATTAAAACCCCCAAAACTAAGTTTTAAAAGTCTGATGTTTTAAGTGCTTGTATGTACATCAGAAGCACTTCCATTAAACTTTACAAGTATGTTAACCTAGTGCCAAGTAGTTACTGCAAATGACTATTTCAATGACCAGTGTTTATTGGAGCAAGCAGATATTTATAAGCAACCACTGGCAATAGGTTGTAAAGAATGACCTATATTTGTTCCGGTTAAAAATAACATTGGAATATGAGATGTTGTTGGTTGGTAAATATCCACAATTCATTTTGTCCAGTCTTGATTTTTTTTTTTTTTTGATACTTAATGTGGGGTGGGGAAGGAGGTGAAAACCAGTGATGAAAATACTGTTTCCAGAAAGCACATTAAAGCTGAGTTGTTCTGAAAAATAGAAGTTGTCACTAGTAATTATCAGCCATCTTTTCTAAGTATAGTTGCCTGTATTTTCTTCCTAGTAGCAGACTGGTGACTGTCTTTGCAATAAAATTCGCCTTACATAAAGCCTAGCAAAAAATGCTTGCATTCGAATGCCAGTTAGACTTAGTTCTACTTTGCTTTTCATGGAAATGTTCTATCACTTCTTACTGTTTTTCCAAGCCTACCATAACATTTAAGTATAAGGAAGTTCAGATCTGCTTTTGACTTCCAAACCTTGGAATGTACGAGATATGCTTTCACAGACTTACCATTTGTCTACATTTTTACATCAACAATTGACCCCAGGAACGTGGAAATACTCAACTCCCTTGGATTCTTAAAATTTGCTTTCTTTCTAAATCGAGCAGACAGCTTCCTTTTGGCGGAGCGAGCCAAACAGGCAGAAAGCATGTCGGCATTTCTTTAATGACAAGACAGTCGCTATAGTATTGCTAGTAATGACCATTTAATTATAGGTGGGTGGGGTTTTTTGCAGCTATATTTACTCTTAACTTGAACAATATGAATTTACAGGCATGCCGGTCATGCCTCAGTGCATGCACTAAAGCAGTTACTAGATTTTTGGGGACGTGAATGTAAGGGGTACTCTGAATTCCTTAGTCTTCTGAACATTTAATATACAAGATTTAAAAACGCTGTGGGCTTGCTTTAGAGCTATGGTTTCTCATGTTACTGTCTCTGGGCTTTTCAGACAGTGTTGAGAATCATGGAAATAAACCAAAGAATGACTTAAAAACCTTTTTTTTTTTTTTTAATGACAATCTGTCATGTGATTTTTCAAACTAGACCTTGACCCTGCAACCCCTTTTCTAAACCATCTTCTCCCCTGTCCATTGGCTTCCGGTAGGTACGTGCGTGTTTGAGTCAAGGTTTTGGAATTTGGCCCTTTCACACTAGAGAACTTCACAGCACCATGAGTAATAAGTGTCAGTTGATTGTGCAGAATCTTGGGTTTCCATGGAAACCATGTATATATTTTATAAAAAGGCAACCAGCATTTTAAATTACCACCCTCATGGATTCAGTAGAATGCGTACATCATCCAAATACTGAATGGGGTGTTCCAGTTGTGTTCGGTGGGGTTCTCCATGTGCGTGTTTGCACACATGAGAGTGTCTCTGTGTGTTCGCTCAGCTGACAGCTTCAATATTGCTATGAAAGCAATCTGGTTTTAAAGTGGGGTTTCTTTTTTCCTTTTTTTTTTTAAGACCAAATAACTTATGTTGTATTTGCAATATGCTTCAGCTCCTATAAAATTAGAATAGAAGATGCTGCATCAGTTGTAAGTTTTTTGGGAACATCCTATTTTTAATGTTAAGCTGCTTCAAACCCCCCCCCCCCCGTTCTAGGATGTTAACGGATGTAACACAAATGGTTTTTATACAGTTCTGAATAATGTTAACACACAAGACTGGTTGAGACCATGAATGGAAATAAACATCTATTTAAATTGACAGGTCTTTCAATACAAAAAATAAAATTGGATTTTTTTCAAAGTAGATTATGTTTGCTTTGTTTCCTTTGGGAAATCACAGTTCTGTCAGTTTTTCTCTAACTTAACTTCCATCACTGGACTATCATGGGCTGCTTATGCTGAGGAAATCTGACATGATGAAATAATACATTGATTGCTGTCAGAGAAAAGCACCCCTGCTCCCTTCTCTAGCCAAGACTCCCTCCATCCTAGTTTCTTTAAAATGAAAATAAAATCCTTATTCTTGGACAGCATAAGAACTGCAAAATGGGAAGAGCCCTCCACTTGTATTGACTTTGGCATCCCTGGCTATGCTCAGAAGCCACATAATGATGCTCTGTTTGGGAAAAATCTCCTTGGCATTGCGACCTCATCTGCTACTTCAGCTGCGTCCCTCATTTTAACTGATAGAAGAACTGTATGAGGGGTTAGTGTGTACCACTTAGAAAGAGGCACTGGTTTGAAGCAGCTCTTGCACCTGAAATTTCGTAGTTCTCAACTTGCTGTGTGGATTAGTGGCTGGCTCACTAATCAGGATGCATTTATCTGGCTTTTGAAACTGGCTCAACCAGCCTCTTTGCCCCAGCTCAGAGCACATGGTGATCTGCTGCGAGTATGTTCCCCAGGAGGATAATGGTTTGGGTTTTCTTGGACTGAACCAGTGTGTACAGTTTGGCTCTGGGCGCATCTCCCTCGGTGACTGCGTCAAACACGTGCCATCTGAGGTTCAGCTACAGGTTGCAGGACTTTATTAGAAAAAAAAGTTCCCCAAATCTTTACTCAAACACTGTGCATTTTGGAGAGGGGGGGGATGGAAATCAGTCTTTACCTCTGCTCAGTAATAATTCACGTTCCCCACTCCACCCCTTTGGCTTGCTTTGCCTGACATGGCTTTTGTGTGGAAAGGACTAAATACAGCTCAGTTGACATTTGCTAGTCAACTTTTTCAATAGTGAATTCCTCCCTGCGGGCACTTCATCTGTTTTCCACAAACATGCTTCATTAGCTGTTTCAATACTGTGAAAAATCAAGTTTGTGGGTTTTTTTTGGTTGGTTTTTTTTTAAATCCAAATATATCTCTTCCTGTGTTGTAGAAACCAGGAGAATGGTGTTAGAAACAATTGGTTTGGACTTTTTCAGCAAATATTAAACTCTGAACTAAAATTTTGCTTTATTTGAGCCCTGACATGTGATACTTGTTCATCTGTGAGGGATTGGTTTGTTGTCCTGGGGGTGTAAGTCACTGTCATTTTGCCATTATGAGCCTCAAGGAAAAAAGTAATCTTCCATTCAGAGCGGGCTGCTAATTTTGCCACTTACCTTCACTCCATTACAACATTATGATCAGCTTTAAGTAACATCTCCAAGTAAGTCACTTACCTTTCTGTAAGCTGCTGTTGCAGCCCGTTGTCCCAACTAACAACTGCACTAAACAGGACTGCAGTGTACATCTGCTTATTGTCCAGACAGCTGAGAAGGGCTTCTTGCCATCCTTGTGCCGAGTTCTGCTCTGGTGCTGCTGAAAGAAAGAGAAGTTCAGAGTGGAGAGGAAATCTGGGACTTTGCTTCTCAATTTAATTTTTTTTTTTTTTAAATATTGAATATTAGGGAAACAGTTTCTATTCTGGGTGAGAAGTGAAGTATATTAAGAGTCTTAGCAGAGGTTTGGGATGATGCTAAGGGGCATCTTCCAACCACAGAACCCGTGTTGCTTCCCATACCTTTTTTTTTTTGAGAAAAAAAATCTGTTCCCCAAAGCTCAGGAATGGCAATTAAATTGTAGCTGCAGGAGTAATGACAGATATGGGCCCCTTGCCTACACCTTTTCATCACCGCACCCATCTCCCATCTGGTTTTTGTTTGCCCTAAAGCTTAAGTGGTTTCAAGATCCTCCTCTTGCACGCATGTTCTCACCATGTGCCCATTTTAAATCTCTCCAGGTATTTTAACGAATTAATTAATTGCCAGTTGCTGACCTCAATGCAAGTACATCCTGTAAGTCCTGACTTGTATCAGGCGCTTTTCTGAGCGTGGCAGCCCTTCTGGAGGCTACTCCAAATCTAAACCTTTGTGTCATCCAACAACTTTCTGTTCTAAACCACTCTGTGTAACCCTGATGTTGGCTTTCCCTGCCAGAGCAGGAAAGGCAAGGGTGGCATTAAAGACATGAAAGGCAGTATTTCGGGAAGCACCCAACCACATAATCTCCTTGGGATATTTTAGGGTTTTCCCATTGTAGTGGATATCAACACTACTTTAAACTACCATGGGGCAAGTCCAGTAAGAGCAGGTGGGATTTATATTAGCACCTGTAATACTGGTTGTCCCCTCTAAGAAAGTCTTCTTCTAAAAGGGGTGCTAGTGTTTCCTGTAAGTATTACTGGTAATAACCTGGAACACGAGCGTTTGAAACGTGGTCAGCGCTGGAATCCACGTAGCACCATGTGAGAACAAAATGCTATAATGATAATTGCTCATTATCTAATTATACAAGAACTTACAGCCCCGGAGGGTGAACAACTAATTAAATGATTATCCACTTTTAAAATGGCAACAAAGAAATGAGGAGTATTCATTCTTTTGGCTCTTGTTCCAGTACTGCCAGCAAAGTCACGTGTTTCTTGGAAGGTGAATGAGGCCGTCCAGGACAGGACAGACCTTTCCCCATCCTGGTGCTCTGAATGCCACAGGGGGTTATGGAGGCAGGGAACTTGCTTTTAGGAGAGTAGACTACTTAAAAGCAACTCAACTTTTGAGCTGCAATTCAAGGTTGAGGAATCACTGGCCCGGGTGATCCAGGAAGGCAGCCGATGCTGGCCTACCAAGCAGAACTGGTCACCTTTCACACCCAAGGCTTTGCTTGTGCAGAATTTTAAAGACTATATAACTGGAGCCCTTGGTCCCTTGGTGTGGGTGCAATGTGCTGGGGACAGGCCTTAGTTTTACCCCATGTTGGGGCATGCTGTTATCACCTAGGAAAAGAGCTGCCTGGCAAAAAAAAAAAAAGAAAAGGCAACATTTCTGTGTAGGATTAAAGGCCCCGCAGCTTTTGCACCAGCATTAGTAGACATCTGTAAAACCCTTACCTGCTGTGCTGAATCCACGAACAATTAGCACCCTGGGCTCTAATTTAATGTTCCAAAAAGTACCAGACAACTTCTACCTCATCTTGAGGCACACTCCTTCCTTCAAGCCCTCATTCCTGCCTGTCAGCATTTGTATGCTATTGCCCCACTTGCAAAAATACCGAGCACCTCCCTGCTTAAACCAGCCCCCTCCATGCAAGGGACAGCCAGCCTTTCCAGAGGAGAGCAAACACCCCTGACCTGCTGCTCTTCACTGGGGCGGGATGAAGGCAGGCAGTAAGTGTGGCTCAGCAGGAGAACACACTTCTTTTGTCCGAGCCAAGCTCTAGCAAGCAACCGGTGCTGAGCTTCTGTGGGATTTGGAAATGCAGTGCTCTTCTGCCTGTCCTGCCTGTGAAACACAATCCTGTAGGCATTCTCAAAAGGCAGCCTGCAGGCTATAAAACACGACTGGGTGGTTGTGGTGCTCCCTGGTAGCTCCAGCTCACACCTGGGACACGGCAGGCAGCAGTTTAGAGCTGTTGGTTTTGGAGCAGGCTGCACATGCTCCAAATGGTATCTCCCCCAGCAGAAAAGCCCCCTCAGACAGAACCACCCAGTGCAGAAAGCAGAATTTGTGCCCTTTCCAAACCTAGGGACTAATGATTTTAATCAGAAAGGCATAATAGCGACTGAGAACAAAATTCCAGCGAGCTCAGCGACACCCAGGCAGTTTCTGGGGAGCAGCTGATGCAGTCTTGTCCACATTCCTGCAGTCACAGGGGTGTGTACGTTTTTGGGTTGCCCTTGACCAGAGAGCTGTTAGCTCGATGTCTTTTATAATTCAAGATGTCTTTTTCTTCACTTTCCCCAAATACACGGTGCAAGTTTCTGCTGTTAAACGGGGGGTACTAACTTGGGAGGTAGGTTGGTCCCTTATAAATCAGAACGCTTGCTATTTTTGGAGGTTTTCATAAGGAGTCGAGTGGGTCAGAAGGAAATGACTCTTTTTTTTTTTAATTCCCCATCCCCCCCCGACATTGTAACACAGTTGTTGCTTTCAAGAATATGCATGGTCTGTTTTCTTCAGACTATTGGCTCGTCTGGTAAAATAATTAGCTGTTAGGCAGACAGAGGGAAAGGATCACATCTGCACAAGACAGGAAGACTGGGACAGTAGAAAGGGGGAAAAAAAAATCCCTGCTTGAATCACAGCTGCCCACCATGCATAGTAACGGAGCTTGCCAAGAATATCCAAATTGATTTAGGGAGAAAAGCTGAGGAAACCGTTTAACCCCAGCCTGCTTGGATCTGTGACAGGATCTCTATGGGCTACTCTGCTCCCACTTTGGGCCAAAAGAAGGGTTTCCAAGCCGTGTGTTTCACCAACCATCCTTCCTCCATCCCCTTCCCCTTTTGCAAAAGGAACAGAAAACTCAGACTAATTGTCAGACATGAGGCTGTGAGCAGCTTTCCACATCGAGAAAATAACCAAAGGTGGGAACATTTATTTCATATTGATGGGATTAAGTTGTAATTGGATCATGTGATTAAAGCCAACAGCCAGGCAAATTATTTGTGACTAATTTCAGGCAATGGGAACCTTTTTGCTGTCTGCCATACACTCTGAATTAAGCCCCTTCTCAACAGAAGGGGTTGGCATGTGCATCGTCTGCAAACAACCTTTTCAAGTGTGTGAGTCCCAAATTACTTGCCTAAGAGTTTCCTGAGCACACACATCAGTTGCAGATTGTTCGCAAGCAGTTGTGAGGGATTTGCATCAAAAAATGAGTAGCAATTATTTCAGACCTGAGAGTCATATGAGTCGCTTTCCCTACTTAAATAAATCTAAATCTATAAGAATATGCTCATTTAATGATTGAAAAATAGGGTGTTGGGAGTGATTGTTCTCAGAACTTGTTATCTCTGGGACTGTCTTCTCCTGCAGGAGTCCCAGGCTCAGACCCAGCAATCTCTCTGGGATAAATCCACGAAAGGATAAATGTAGAAATGCACAGAACCGTATCCAAATAAAATAAAAGTGCTATAATGCAGGTGTCTCAACACTTGATCTCAGGTGCCTGGTGCTCAGGTTGAAATCCGGAGCCCTGAACGCCACCTAAGCTGTGGGTGGGCCTTCCTTGCCAGCTGGATTAGCGAACGCCAGCGTCCAGCCCCTCCAAACCTCTGCTCAGCTACAGCTCCCCTTGCAATGGGAGGCCTCTGGCACACAAGCTTTTTTCCCAGTTAAAACACGGGTTCCCTGGGTACCTAAATGTCTGCTGCAAGGCAAATGCAGATCTGCTGAGACCCTGACAGCACTGAGCAGCTATGCGCTGTGTCCATGCCTAAACCGCAACAGGCCTCACCAGCAACGCGCTCTCCATCAAGCTTGCCTGCGGAGCCAGGCGGGAAGATGTGTGTGCAAGATGTTTTTGGATCAGGTCTCACACAAAAAACAGCTGTGGGAGGAAACGAGCCCAGTAGTCAGACCACATTCACCATTAATATTCATTTATGCACAAATACTAACACAATCATAGATGACTTCTAAAGGAATGGGCCTAAATACCTCCAGGAAGAGACTGCTCTGTGCTCTGGACAAATGATTTAGAGGCCACTGAAAGGAAACCCAAACCCGCTTCCTCTATTTCGTGAAAAGGGCCTCTCTCGCAGAGTTCTTGCCTGTGCATTGACGAGGAGGGGACACCTCCTTATAACACAGGGTTAAGCACCTGGATGGCTTCAAGAGGCCACAGCAGTGTCCTCAGCCCCTCCTATTTGCCAGGTTTTGGCAGCTCCTTGCACGCAGCTCATCAGTTCCTGGGATCCTCTGCACACCCTCCCACATGCACCAGCATGAACTGGGGTACCCAGCAGCCCCTAGCACTGGCAGCCCCCCCAGGCTGCAGGAGAGCCACATCCTCCCATAGATTCAGGGCTCCAACTGCTCCATAGCTCCTGTGGGAGAAAGGTGATCCCCCTCTCCTGCAGCACGGGAACACAAAGCAGGTATCGGATATAAATGTACGTAGCAGAAGGCTCAGATACCAGAGTAAAGCAGGCTGTGTCTGTAGTTAGGTGGATATGTTTGAGGGGGCATGCTTGTAGTTTAGCTATAGAAGGAGGGAAAAGGTGTAAACCAGATTTATATATTTTTAATTTTGAATGTCATTAATCAGAAGCCCCCAAAATCACATCCCTGAAGGAGGCAGGAACATGAAATCACATCCCTGAAGCAGCACAGCAACATCCCAAAGAATGACAGAGGTCTCACGCCCCAAACTTACAGCAGTGAGTCAAGTCATTAGCTCATGGTAAGACAGAGATGGAATAAGGAAAATGCAACTCAGGAAAAGAAGACCAAGCAGAATGAGTGGCAGAGAGAGGGAAAGAGGGTCAACAGAGAGGACCACGATAGGTGGAAGGCAGGAAGAAGGAAGGAAGGCAGGAACTGAGATGGCTACCACTGGCTTACTAACCATAGTTACACAGTCAAGATCATTGCCACAGACACCTTTGCTGGTGACCATGCAATCAAGCATAGCCTAAGGATGCCCTTCTGAGGACATGGTCTGTCCCCCCTCGTTTTGTGCAAGGTGACAACAGTCAGTGTGCAAATGTGTGGCGCTTTTCCCAACATTTAGAGTAAAGCCAGTGCTCACACCTGGGCAGACTCCTTCTGAAGTCATTGAAATAATCCCTGGGTGGGATAAGAGAGGTGTTGAACAGTACTCCAGGATCCAGGGAAAATTTTCCCTTGTTCTAGCACTGCATTTTTATTTAAAGTACGTGATGAATCAAGGATTACACCCTTGCTGGAACCAGTATTTCACATGAAGCACAGCAAAGACAGAAGTTTGGGTTTTCCTCAAGGACACAGCTCCACTTTGAGGGGCAAAGCCTAGAAAAGCGCACAAGAGAGAGGAGATACAGAAACCTTTCTTTTCTTCCCAAGGTTTGCTTAAGTTCCCCACTCATGCAGAGAAGTTATTAAAAGGGCAGGGAGTGTAAATCCACTAACACCAGGAATCCATTTTCTTTCAAACCATATTCCTCCGTGAACCACTGTGAAGGAGCAAACACACAAGACCAAATCCAAAAACCATGTTGTTGGGAGCCTCAGATAGATGGTTAAGCATCACCTTACACTGATGGTCCATCTGACTTCCAACATCTACACACACAAGACGATGCCTGCCAAATTCAAGGGAGATATTCACGTGCACAACAGGCGGGATGAACCCTTAAAACCAATGGTACTTACACTTCTACTGCCAGAAGCAACATTTTAATCTAAGTATTGGCTCCTGACAGAGGCTGTATTCTGAGGCGCTCCAACATCTTTGCTCCATCTGAATAATTGCAAATGCCTGTCTTTAATCTGTTTTCAAGAATTGTTCGGTTTGGTTTTTTTTTTTAAGTACAAAAGAAAATGTTTCTGTGTATACATTCATAGCAACAGGGCTACACAGAGACATAAACTAATGGAAGGTCCATATGTTGAGAGAATATCATATGTAATGAGAACTGCTGCATTTTTGTAAAATGTAATGGGACAGATATGCAGCAGCTGTGGGTTACTCAAGAAGCAGCTAATTTAGCAAGCTGAATTCAAGGATATTTCCCAGATCTCCCAAACAATGAATAGCAGTGTTGTTTAAGATTACCATTATGCCTTACATCCTCCTTTGACTGGAAGCAGGGGGAGGAAGCCTCTATCTGTGCTTCTGGGGCAGAAGTACATGATTAGTGCCTAGCTATCATAGGAAGCCCCAGGGGAGCAAGGGGGTCTGGACTTGAAGGAAGGAAGGAAATTGTGTAGGATAAACAAAAAAGAGCCTCAGGAAAGCGGCTGAGATGGGCAAGGCTTGGTGAAAAATAGAAAAGAGAAAGAAAAAAGGAAATGCTGAAGGGATCTATTTGCGTTCTAGATAATATTAGACTTTAAAATAAACATGCTCTCTTCTAAAGCAGCATTAGAAGTTTAGCAGGTTTGTATTTCTATACACTTAGGTTTGTTCTAAGGCAAGGTATTACTCATTTCAACTATAGCAAAATAATTTTCAAGGCTTGATTACCCTTTGATTTTACTTTTCAAGGATTTTACTCCCCCTCCTCCCTAAAAAAAAAAAAAGAAGGAAGATAGAGACAACCTGGATGCAGCAGATGCAGGCACAGCTCCATTTTCCATTCATCGTAAGACTCACTGGGGAGACGGGGCTGGTGTGATCTGTTCTCCCAAGGTGGCCAGTTTGCCAGAAGCACAAGAGCCCCACAGCCACCCCAGAGAGCCACAAACCCACTGCAGCTGTGGCTGCCCTGGCCCCCAGCACAGCCCACTAGCCCCAGCTGCCCTGAATTCCCACTGCAGCTGGGGCCAAGTGCCTCATATTGGGAAGACAGATACACCGGGGGAATCCATAGCAGGATCTGCTAATTCAGATGTTAAAACAGATTATACCTCCTGCTTAAAGCAAGCAAGCAAACAAACAAACAAACAAAAACAAAAAAGGAAAAAAAAAATGGGGCTAGTTCAAATTCTGGCTCCCTACACAACCTCCAAACTCTATGTTTTTGTGGGGAAGGTCCCAGAGGTGACGGCATCAGTGCTGCCAAGAGCAAACTGCTGCAGTTTGCAGCCACCCTTCTGCAGCTGGGAGGTGGAGGGGGAGGATAAGGACCAGCTAATCTGGAATCCAAATTCATTGCAAGTTTTGTACATGTAAACAAAAGCAGCCCTCAGCAAATGAAGAGATTACCTGAGTGAACGGAGTTTGCAAAGGATTTTCAGATACAGTAACTCGGTGGTAGTCACTGAAAAGGGGATTACAAATTGCATTTATCTGGTTCCCAGATCATGACATTAGGATTTCCTCTTGCTGTACTGTTGACATAATCAGAGGCTTTATCACCGTATGAAAGAAAAATGCTTGTTTTCTACGCAAACGGAATGAGCTTACACAAGAGAAGTACCAGGAAAATCCACCTCTTCTGGCCCAGCTCTTCTCTCTGTTCCACTGGTGGAAATCAGGAGTAAATGCCTAAAGCTCCAAGACTTGCTGTGCACTCCTGGGGGTAGAGCAGAGCAGAGGCTCATGCTTTGCTGGTGGAGTCATTCCCACAAGCTCAGCTTTAGAAATTCATTATAGCAACAGGCTCAAGCCAAACCTTTTGCTTAGTTACACAGAGTAGGGATCACTCCTTCTGTTGAAATCAATGTTAAAACCACCCAGCGGCTTATGTAATGTAGCATCGGGCCTGTGAAGTGTTTTATGGCAGGGGAGCACATCTGGAGTCAGCAAAAGGCTATCTCAGGCCAAGGACTTTGCTCTTTGCCGTATATGATCTACACAGGCAAGTCTGGGGTGTGATTCTGCTCCTAGAGTCACAGCTGAAGTGGGATAACTCAGCCACAAGCTTTGGAAATACCTAAAAATAAATACATTTTAACATAGGCATTTTTTTTTTCTTAAAACTTTTTGAGCTAACTCTTTACATTTAGTGATAAACAAATTATCAGTCCGCTCTCGTATCAGAAAGCGGTTCCCAGAGAAATTCATTCCTTTGGGCAAGGACAAAAGCCCAGCCCCTCAGTGAGAGGAGCCTGAATTTATTCAGGAGTCCATAGGAAACAGCTGTTGCTTTCAACCCAGCCTCTCCTTTATCTCCTTTATTGTTTATTCATGTCTCAGCTAATACTAGCCACTGGGAGCAGGTCAGGACTCTGCACTCTAAAAAGCTCCTCAGAAGCTGATGGAACTCAGCCCAGTGCCAGTAGGATGGAGGAGCTGGGTTTTACATTATTCAATTCCCAGGTGGTGACAGAGGTAAATTCCTGACTTTGTTAGCTAATAGTGCAGCCAAGCCAGGCCTTTGCCCCACATTTTTGCTGAGGGGGGCAAACATTCAGTGAGCTGCATGAAGGAAACCAAATGCAACAAGCCAAAAAACAGAGCTTGCAAATGTGCCTTTGGACATTTGTCTCCTTCTCTGAGTTTGTTGACAATTCCTTTGTACTGTGAAGGATGTTTACTCCCCCTCTTTTCTGTAATGACAGTGAGCAGGATTATGCTCAAAAAACTGCAAATGTTTGTCTCTAAAGACTGGTCTGTGGTGTCATGGTGTGCAGAAGGGGTCCAGAGCCCAAATAGACAGCGTGTATTTCTACAGAGAAGCCGGGAAGAGGCATAGAGAGGTGACCCCAGCAGGTATTTGCTGGAGATCTGCTACCAGGCAGGGGGAAAGACAGCAGCAATGAGCCCAGTGTGAAATGGAAGGCAGGGCTCCCATGTCCTCCTTCTAACTGCCTTCATTTGTCTCTGTTTCCCAGCCAAAACGTGGGTGTAATTGTTCAGGCATAGCATGAAGCTTTAAAGACTCAGTGGATATAGCATAGCGGGAGGACAGCGTGATGTCAGCAAGAAGTGAGTTGTTTTCCTCAGCAGTGGAAGAATTAGCAAGCTAGAAATCCAAGGATGTCAGGACTTTAGTCCAAATTGGAAAGAGCATGAGCATTTGAGCTCACCAGATTGGCAGGGGACAGAGGGACAACCCTATGTCTGCCCTTGCAGAAAGGCTTGTCTATTTTCCTGAGTTACAACCCATCGAGAACTTGTACGTATCACTCACACTCTTTAAAGTGCTGCAAAACCCAAAGCAGCGTCCCCATGGGAAGAGAAGCAACATGAGTTTGCCACGGAGCAGGGGAGAGGAGAGGTGAATGCCTGCTCGTAGAGCAGACCTCTTTTCATGTAACAGCAGATGACAGTGTCACTTATTTTCACAGACAGCTATTTAGCAGTCAACATAAGGAAGCATCATGAATAGAGAACAGCAGACAGGCATAAATTATACAGCTAACTAAAGAATATGGTTCCTACTCTACTTTAAAAGGCAGGCCAGATGTCTTCAGCTACAGTTGACTGTTAGTCGGCGTGGCGAAACCCTTTCAAGACCAGCTAACTCGAGTCACAATGTGCGCTTGATTCGCTTGGCTGAACGGGGATCTTCCTGGGCTGTGAGCAGGATCTACACGCAGCTGAAAATACGGTGGGAATGAGTCAGTTCCTTGGAGCTTGTGTGGGAGGCAAAGACAGAACTGTGGGTGGCTTCAAAGTGTTGAACAGCCTTTTAAATTCAGGCCCAGTTTCTCAGAGGAATAAGGAAACAGAGATATTCACCCCGTCTGGATTTAGTTCCATGCCTTGGGTCAGTCTTGAGAAAATTGCTCTCTGATAGTAACAGCCACTTCCCAGGCTTGCAGGTCCGTTTGCTCCCGAGCCAGTTCAGCCCCAGATGTAATTCTGTGGACTTCAACAGTGACCCGCTTAGTCCCTTACCCACAGCAAGGCAGCAGCAGCTGGGCCTTCTCTCTTGACATCTGCAGGCTGCCTCCAAGGCAAGGCAGAGCCTCACCAGCTCCAGGTCAGGCGTTTGTCTGTCCATCTCTGCTCCCTGCACCTTGCCCCTTTGGCTCGAGCTGCCTGGGATAGTAATTCTGCCAACACAGGCACATCTCGGGTACCTGCTCCCTGCGATGACGGAGAGCTGCTTCAACCTCTCCAGCTCTGTATTGGCAGGGAGTTTCTCCTCCCTGCAGTCTATCATTCCACCCCTGGCGCCAAGAGCTTTGGGATGTGGTCCTACCCACAACCGGTCTGCGCATATGGTGGAAAGGCGATGCTGGGGGTTAAATTACCTGGCACATTGGAAATTCAGGCCCCATCCACTTAGGTCCTGCCAACTGTTTGCCATTCAGCCCCATTCTCCTGTAGTGCAACTGGAGTCTGGTCAGCTCTAAAGAGGATTTATTGCTTTTACTGGATCAGGCTCACCCTTCCATTTAAGTGGATTAATGTGGGTTAGCTCTAACTTAGCCCCGCACAGCATTAGCCAAGTCAACATAAAGTTCCCTACTACTGGCAATGTGTTGTTTTTTCCCCGTCGCGATGAATTTTTAATGGTCTTTATGTGCAAAAGCAGCTTTGCAAAATCTTATGCTCCTGCTTTCCAACTTAGATGATTTGGCATGTGAAGAATGCAATGAATATTTAAACCTGTAGTTTGGCATGGCCTGCACAGAGCAGCTAGAAACCTACCCCTGGTCTTTCGGGGACTGGCCAGCAACCATGCAAAACCTCCAGCCCAGAGGAACAGGGCGGGCAGCTTGTGAGGGTACATCAATCTTCAGCACTCAACCAAAATCACCCTAACCCCGTCATTCTTTAGATTCTTTTAATTAACCTCAGGATTCATATGGAGGAGCTGTATGCGGGTGGAGCTGCGGGTTATTTGATAGATGACTCGGATCACTCTGCCGGTTGTATTTTATTCACGTGAGAGTAAGTGTTGAAGGCTGTTATTTACCACTGGGACCAGCGTCCCCATCCCAGTAGACAATGTGCAACCATGTGGTAACAATCTCTGCCTGGAAGATCTTCCAATCAAACCAGATCAGACAAAAGGGTCAAAAAGGAAGGGACCCCTCTTTGCCCTCATCCTACAGATGGGTGAACCAAGGGCTCACACACCCATTCAAGCAGTCACCAATTAAGAGTTTACTGTAACCCCTTTGTACGCAATTTAGCCCACAGCAAAATCAAGGCAAATCGACTTAGCTTTATCGGCTGTAAAAGGGCACCCAGTTCAGGAGCCAGCACAAGAAAACCTCCATCATCCGCTTGAACACACAAGGATAGATGCTGGAATTCAGCCAAGACAACGTGGCTTTCATCTTTTACATGAAAAGGGGCTCCCTTTGACATTTTGAGGCCCACTTTCTTAAGAGCTGTTATGCAAACTTCGGCTCACATGAGCTTGAACAATACTGAGATGCGTACGACTGAAACTTCCAAAGTAAGCAACATTTCTGTACGCTGGACCCCGTTCTGCAAAGACGTCTGCAGGAACGGTCCCATAGACTTCGGCTAAACAACTCCAACAGGTCTCAGTTTGCAACCACCAGCTATAAAGGACATCAGCTGAAAGACGTTTATTTCTGGTATCGATGTCACCCGAGCCATGGTTTCGGTTTAGATATTAGGGTGGAAAGATGCACATTTCTTCAGAACTCACTGTTGCTCTGAGTGTGGCTTTCCGGAAATCCCAGATCTATATATTGGCAATTTTGTGCTATTTCATTTGTGAAACCATCAGACATCCTGTAGCCAGTGCCTGTCTTCACACGTGATTACATTTAGGAGGCTCCATAAGCTGGTGTGTCATTATCTCAGTGTGTTAATTGATTAAGTCTGGCCTACATACAGTCAGGTGGACTATTCCCTTTGGGTTGTTATTATTAGCAAGACTCAGATATTTTAATCCTTTTGGAGCCCAGGAATCTCTCTTATCATGCAAGTAGAAGTCTAAGGAAATCTCTTGGAATCATTGACTTTCCAGCTACAATAATTTAATTTCAGAGATGTAAAGATACTCGTATTGATGCACATGCAAGTGAGAAAAGAAAAGGTGAAAGCAGACTTCAATCTAGCAACACACACAAAAAGCAAATCATCCACCTACAGCCCTTCAAAGATACAGCCAACACTCCCAGCTGAATTAACAAATTGTGAAGCGGACCCTTTAGCAGCTAGAGCCAGACTGAAAGAAAACAGGGCATTACTTGACACATTTCTCTGCCCGGATTGGAAAAACATGTCACTTCCCTCCTAGATATCACTGGTATATGTTAAAACAAGTATTCCACAAGCGATGAAAACAACGGTGCTTGGTTTCCAAAGGATGTGTCTGAACATGACTGGCTGTTTAAGAGAGAGGTATGGTGGGAAAGCCAAGTTGCTCTTACGGGGTGGAAGATTAGTGTCCAGCAGGGCATGACTGCCACTGGGGAGTTTATCCACAGGTAGGGCATTCATAACAAAGCTTTTCCCACATCGTTTTCCCAGTGTCTATTCAGGGATGAGCTCACACTTAGCTTTGCCCCAGCAAGAGTACTAACAGCTCTCTGTTTTATTCAGCTGCCTATTTTTATGAAGCCCGTAGGAAATTAGATTCTTCAGGACCTCAGTTTGGTTTTCACGAGCAGAAGATTAATGGTGCAAATTCAAATCTGTTAGAAAGCAAGCCAAAGTTGAATTTGTGTGTGTCTTTTTACTCCAAGCTGTGATTAAATTCAATGAGGTGCAGAGCCTTAGGACCCACATCTTAAAAAATCCCATGCCTACTATCTTCAGCGATCTGTGGCTGGATTTCCAGAGATGCTGATCATCTGCAGTTCATGTTGAAGCAATCAACAATTGCTAAACAATAAAATCAGAAGTCTTAAATTTGGATCCAAACATCAACTAATGAGTTTCTGCATCAGAACCACTAAGTTTCTACTGTTTGGCTGAATTGCTCACCTGGCCAGGCCTTGTTTTAAGTAAAGCAGGTCTTTCACTTGTGTTGCTTATGACTAAGACCAAATAGATGACCCTTAAATAGATAGTGATGGCGACTTAGGCTGCAAAATTCTTTACAGGGGATGGGAAAATGCATAGAAGAGCTCTGAACAAAGAAGTAAGAACAAAGGCATTTTGGTATTGTTCTAGGTATTAGACAAGCTCTTAGAAAAATAGCTGCCAGTAACTAGTCTCCTAACTCTGCTTTTTGGGGGTGATGATATGTTACTGATCCCAACGGAAAGTTTGCCATTAACCTCAGTAGAGCCAATGTTTTATAGCTACCCAGGTAGAAAATCTTACAAGCTTGAGGAAGAAAATAAGACATTCAACTCCTCTCAGAGCAAAGACACTTGTACTTAGGAGCCTAAATACAGACTTTACACCTTCATCTCAGACACCCAGTTCATCCTAATTTTTATTCACAGCTACAGCACAGATGTTTTTTAATTATCTGCGTCCCAGAAAACAAATATTATAAATCCAGCTCAATGTCAGCAATCTGACAAATAAAACAATAAATTTCCCATCTTTTCACTACCCGCTTTAGATCCTCAATCTGTTTTATGTCTTTTGACACACAGGAGGCTTCAAAGAAACTGTGCAACAATAAGAACACAATATCATCGCAACAATAAGAAAATTAAGGTTAAAGGATCCATAAAAGGGGATTAAAAACACTTGGCAAAAGAAGGATTTGGAGGAGGAGACACCCGCATTTGCAAAAAGGCTGCTGTAGGGCCGCAGCTCCTGAACATCATCACATGTGCAGGGCTAGCTGTATGAAAAACTGGCAGGGAAACCTCAAACTATCAATTCAGCACTAGAAAGTTCTCCAGAGAAAATATTAGAGGGGTTGTTACGGTATTTCAGAGAAATCAAATAAAATTAAAATAAAAATTTGTTGGGCTTAATGAATAAACTCACATCGCTGTTACATTCAATTGTTGGTTTTTTTTTTAAGAGGCACAGAAACTTTCCTGTTTGAGGGGATAAATCAATGACAAATTGTCTCCATGTCAGGAAGAAATTTCCTTTGCTAGCAGATGATTCCAATACAGAGTTTCTTGTATTCTCTCCCTTTGAAGTATCTGGTACAGGCTGTGGTTAGAGACAGGATATCAGCCTGACGAACCCCAAAGACATTTTCTTGTAGCTTAGAGTTCAGATGGTCACAAACAGCAGTTGTTCTGGTTAGAAGAAAGTATCACGCATTTGCTGTAAGTTCAAAAGCTCTCTGCTCAGCACCTGGGTTTTCTGCTCTTCGCGCCACATCTTTACAACCACTTCCTTCAGGAACTGGCCATAAAATGTGCTCTGATGGTGACAGCTCTTAAAACATTATGTATGTGAGTGGGTTTAAAAACACAGTCCTTTCAGGGGTGCTTTGTTACAGGACCTTTTTCTCCTGTATGTCAGCACACAGGCACCCTTTCAGCCTTTTCATCTCTGACTGGAAATTCAGCCTAGTACCAGAAACAACTGCTGCCAGCTCGAAACCCTGCAGGCTGTCAAAAATGAGTGTGAGGTGGCTGAGGCAATGTCCTGGATAATTTGTTACTTTTTAAGCTAAAACCACTTATTCCTAGATACATTTTTTTTCTTTTCCAAGCTGGTTTGTGAAGGTCCAAGTGAATGAAATGACCTGGCAATGGGGCACAGGAGAAGAGTTGATGAGCTAAGGTGCTAAGGTTAAAAACCAGTGATCTCAGGGTCCCACAAAGCCCTTCCTCAGCTGTCGGTAGGACATTCTTGCTCCTCGCTCATCTACTTGTATCTTTGCAGGAGCAGAAAGTGGCTCCCATTTCAAACATAGCCCTTCAAAGACAGAGTTAGGGAACCGGTGCACTGGGTAGGATACTAAATTACTTTTTATTGACTTACACCGTCATTGTGCCTAGGGTATTCCTTAGGTGAATGGGGGAGGAGAAGACCATGGAAAGTCTGCCTCAGGGAGCTGCCAGTGCAAGGGGTACTTTGGACGCCAGACCTTGACATATCGGCATCCAAATCCTGCAGATCCCAGGAGACAAATCTTGGCTTCACTTAAGTGTGTGGGATTTTTGCCACTGACTTAAGTGGAGTCCGGATTTCACCCTCGGGAACTGGGGAATGCAGTCTCCTGGCATTGAATGGGTTTTTCCTCTCCAATCCTTTCCTACCTGATGCTGGAAGGAGTCCATTTGTTCCAAGTGTAGGCAAATAGCACTGCATCTGTGATGGGTGCTAGGGTTTTGAAATTAAATGTATGTGGTGTTTCTTGCCACCTCTCTGAGAACCCCCTGAATCTCTCTGCAAAGATAGGGGTTACCACAAGGACTTTGCTCACCCAGCAGCATGCCCCAGACCTGTGGCACCTCTGGCCACACATGGAATTACAACTGTTTCTCAGCCCTGCAGCAGATGACAGAAACCATATCTAAACTGTGGTGCAGG
This sequence comes from Eurystomus gularis, assembly GCA_013400335.1. Classification (NCBI taxonomy): domain Eukaryota; kingdom Metazoa; phylum Chordata; class Aves; order Coraciiformes; family Coraciidae; genus Eurystomus; species Eurystomus gularis. The sequence goes on along the minus strand of VZZY01021825.1, from coordinate 108,140 downwards.
CATCATTGCAAAGGCTGCCTTGCTCTGGCCAAACGCTTTGCACCAACCCCCTCTGTGTCAGGCAGATGAATGAACGCACAAGATTTCCTGCTCACCAAGGTTTCCTCACTAGCCCCAGAGAAGCAAAGCCACTGACCACTCACCACATGACCCTCAAGTCACAGCAAAGCAGATAACTACTCCAGGCAGAATATATCTGCTTCATCCTATTGCCACTATTTCACTTTCTACTTTGGAAGCCTTCTCATTTCTGTGGCCAGCTCAACCACTTAATGGGGTTCTGGGGTATTCCCCAAGATGAAGATGTTCACTGAGGTCTATTCATTAAGTGAACAGAGAAATCCTGCAGCGATACCCAACACTTGGGGCTACTGCACAGAAAACCCCATTCGTTGTTTCCAAGCCACCAGGGTCAGCCACACAGCTGGAGTTTTACCTGTTTATTTATTTATTTCAAGGGTAACTACCACTTGGGTTTTTAGCTCATGTTGGTAATTTCAGGTTTCTGCTTCAAGAGGATATGTGCGCACGCACACATGCATACATATATGTGTATATACATTTCCTGCTTGGCAGCCTGAGCCGCAGCATTGGTCTGAATGCTCCTCTCAGAGGCACAGACCATCTGCCTTTCCGGGCAGGAACACGTGGAAACTTGTGAGGGTACCTCAGCCTGAACGTCAGGCCTCATACCAATACCTCACTCACTGTAACCCTGGGAGCTTCATTTTAGGAACTCTTCAAAAAAACAAGACTTAATTTCTACTTACATTTCATATCTGGGATGAACCATGTATCTGCACTTAGTCCTAGTTTCTACTCTGCTTTTTAGCTGCTCAGAGTTTTCTGAAACAAATTTATTGGGATTTGAATTTTGCAGTGTTCAGACTCATGAAGAATACCAGCAGAGTGCTGCTTCTTTTGGCTGCACACATTAAAATGCTCTCTGTTTTAAGCTGTGGCCAATGCTTTTGCAAAATGTGGTTGAAAGTTGTGCTTTCTAACCTGGCTTTTATCATCGTTCTCAGGAAGTTGTAAAGAGTAAGCACTTTTAAAGTGAAATCACTTGCGTTCAGTAGTTCTGGAATTGGGCTTTTAAGGCTGGAAATAGCCCTCCAGGGCACAAGGACATTAAGGCTTCAAATTTTAGAAGTGTCTGAGCTTTTAGTTTCTGAATCAGGTCGGAGCTAAATAAGATCTGAATACCGGAAATCTTAGATTAGAAGATAGGGTACATTTGGGAATATATCAGACTTGATACTTCAACATCAAGGATCTCCCTGTTTTCACTGACAAGTTCCTTAACCTTGTTCTTTCATCGTAAGATTGAAATCTCACATCAAGAGCTTAAACAGTTAATAAGCTAACATTGGCACAACCCCGAAACAGAGAAATTAAGAGCGTGAAAATGAGGAAAATGCTTGCTCAGAGCAGTAAGCCTGATAGTAGTCCTGTCAGTTCCCTTAAAACAGATGTTGGCCAATTCTGCAGCTCATCGTGACATAACCTCATAAAATGCAGGAAAAAAGTGTCAGTTCATATTACACTCTCTATATAATTAAGAATAATTAAGTATTCTAGATAAGAATTAAGGCTGTGTATGACTTGGTAACGTCTTAGCCATCACGAAGTACGCATTAATTCTAGCTTCCCCATGCCATGATATGTATTCTTAACATCAGCAACGCCTTAGGCCATTACACAAATTATTTTAAGCCTGGAAATGACTTTGTACTTTCCTTGCCACCTCGGAGTGCACATCAGTTCACGGAGCTGTGATTGCTCATGCAGAGAGACAGGGTGTGTTAGAGTCCTCCAAAGCCGGTCTCTTCACAACAACCCAGACTGCTGCTGCGAGACCCTGTCTCACACGACATTAGGCAGCAGGCTTGAAATGTAGCAGAAGCCAAACCAAAGTCTGTCAACTCTTCCTAAATGAATTTACAAGTGGGGAACAGGGGAATGAGATGAATGGCATGGGATGGTTGTGCATGAGTGCAGGGAAGCAACCAAAACTATTTGTGGAGATCCAAGTACACCACCCCAAAAATACACACATACTTTCCACCATTTAAATATCTTGTCTCTGGGTGGAAGCCAAACATTTTTCTATTTATTTCCACGTATGCCACCAAGATGCTAAGGAATTTAATTGCCTAATTCAAAATGTTAAGAAAATACCAGAAGGCTGAGCGTCCTGGAAAAGGACAAGGTGTTAGGAGGACGTTAACTCATCTAGAATCGTGTGCTGAAGAAAGAAAGGCGTTTCTGGTTGCTAATGCCACAAGCTCGCTCTCAAATAATTTGTGAAAAAAAGGCTGCATTTGGTCTGTACAAGAAGCCAAGTTCTGTCAGCAATGTTGGTAACACATGCAATGGTACCTCTTGTTTCCTGACAGCTACTTCCAATTTGCATTTCTAAGTGGAATTAGCAGAGAAAGGAGATTTACACATTCCTTGCTGATTGGCCTGATTGGTTTGCGCTCCATGCAGCACCTCTCCTGTAGAAGCCCAAACCACTCAGTTAATCTTCAGAGTGACAGGAGATATGACCTTTGGATGAAGATGTTGGTGGACTTGTGCTCAGGATACTCCAGACCAGACTGTGCCACAAATTCCCCATGTGACATTGTGCAAGTCATTCAAACTCTTTTAGACTTATTTTCCCAACAGAGATAAGCCAGTTTTACCTATTTAAATTACAGCTCTCTGAGCAGTGAGAAAAACTTCATTACTGAGCGATTAAAGGGGGCTGGGTGAACCCTCCTCGTGCAAAAATTGTGCTCCTGAAGGCACCACTGGGCAGCTACAGTCACTCCTGAGAAATGCTTGACACTGTTATTGTGGTGCCTTGCAGGAAAATAGAGCTGTTGTAGCTGGACTCATCCCTCTCAGTTGTCTTCCATTCCTCCTGCAGTGCCTGACCTGATACTGCCTTAATGAGCAGAGGCTTGTTGGAAGTATTTGCAGGTTTCCTGAGTGAGCACAGCCAAGAAAACTGTCTCCTTGCCCTCTGTCTCTTCAGTTTCACAGGCTACAAGGAAGAAAGTTCACACAGGTGGGACTGCTGTGATAACATTTGTCTGAACCCAAAGATGACTCCCCAGGAGAAAGGCCTAGGGGTGAACTATGCTGGCACTGTTCCTGCTGCCAAAGTGTGGAATGAAGAGGCTAGAAGAACTGTTCTGACCCAGGCAAAGGTAGCAGCACATTTGGTGTCAAGTCTCTTTGCTATAAAGTGCCACGCTGCATTTGTTGGTGCCTGAAACTCAGCCTGGGTGAAAGGATATTACTCTGAACTGTGATTTGCATTATATTTACTAGTGAAATAGATTTTTTTTAAAGCCGTAAAATATTCAATTGTGTTTCATATAGTTGCAAGCTTATAATATCTGTGTCCCCTCCTAAGCTCAATCTCCTTGACAGCATCTTGCCAGGAAGACAGTACCCATTCCAGGTGATCAGCAAGGGTAAGCCCAGGAGCTCAGCATTGATTAGGCTGCAAAATGTTGATTGCATTTCATGTTGCCTTCTATCTTGGTGATGTTTGCATTTTCCATGGATCCAGGTCCAAACGTACTATTTACTGGTTCAGTTTATAAATCTCCAGGCATTAGCAACACCTTTGATTCACAGATGAAAGCAAGAGGACATTGCAGGCTGCCAGAAGATACACAGCTTAGCCAGGTCTTCTGCAGGACAAGCTGAATTCAAATGGCCAGGGAACAGCACTGAAGTCTTCCCGCCACAATTAGTCAAGAGTATGATGAACACGTAAGCAACAGGCCATTGGAGTCCCTTTGCCCTCAGCTTAGCCAGGGATGGAGTGAACAGCAACGCTGATCGAAGGATTCTGTGTGCAACAAGAGTCCTCCTGAACACCTCACCCACAGTGCACATGCTTCTCATGAGGCCTGAAAAGTCTTTTTTTTTTTTTTTTAATTATAACAAATATACACCTGTTGGAGGTTTAAGTTCAATCCACCAGGCCTACAACAGATGCTGTTAACCGCTCTTCCTCCCCCCACAAATAGAGGAAGAGAAGAAGGATAAGGGAGAGAGACTTGTGGATCACTGTTGGTCCCCTCCCCTCCCAAATGGGGGAGGAAGGGAATGAGAGGCTTCTGGATTAGAAAACTAAACCAGCTTTAATAAAGATAATAATAATAAACTGGAATATATACAAACATATACAAAACCAGTATCGAACCCAGCCTCCCCCTGATAGCAATTACATCACCGTCACCACTGAGGCTGTGCAGGCACCGGGAAAAGTCCCAGACTCAGCTCAGCAGCTGGCGTGAACTGGGTTCAGGAGCTGAGTTCAGGAACACAGGAATCAGGATCAAAGGCAGAATGGATGAAGTCCTCCTTGGATGCCAGCCCTTGATGAGAAGGGCAAAGAAGGCACATGAAGGAAGAAAGCCAAAGGGAAGGGTCCAGAAGGCAGAAGGCCCTGGGAAGGCAGGAGGGCCCGACCCTTGTGATCCCTCAGCTTTATACTGACCATGACGTATATGGGATGGAACACCTTGTTGGTCAGTTTAGGGTCACCTGTCCCGGCTGCTCCTCCCCACACTTTCCCGTTTCACTTGCTGCACCCCCTGATGCACTACACAAGAGTTAGCAGTGACCTTGGTCTGCACATCAAGCTTTGGTAGTAACTCTAAACATTGTTATCGCTGCTAGAAGCAGACACTGTCTGCAAAAACATGCTGTTAGTTAGCTTCAGCAAGTGCAGTTAATTAGAAGAGGCTCGGCTGAAAAGTAAAATCACTGAACAGAATTGGTTTGGTTCTAAGTCAAACCAGGGCAACACCTGTATCATGAACGTAAGCAGAAGTCTATGTTGGTATGAGCATACGGTATTTCTAGAAAAACATGAATATAAATAAAAACCAATAAAAAGCGAACGTGGACTCAGCATCTCAGCAAAGCCATAACAAATGAAGCCATGGAGGTTACTTACACAACCAACACATCACTGTGTGCTGGGTGGGTGCAGATGACACAAAGCACCGTCATGGCTGGGAGCAAAACTTTTACCTGAAAAGGACACATATAGTTTGGCACGTGTGCTCTTGCCTCCCCTTACCTGCTGCTTGAGGCAGTTTTGCTTCAGCAGCAAAACAGAGAAAAAAAGGAGCAATGGCTTGGGTGTGTTATCACCTTGGTTGTTTTACCACACACAGAAATATAAAACCAGGCTTTTCAGAAGTGTGTGGTGTTGGTGTGATTAGCTCCCACTGAAAATGCCTGTGAAAATTCAGATATACTCACTGGTTTTCCTCTGGTTTCCTCCATCGGCCACAGCCTGGTGCCTGTTTTAACTGGGTTATTCTTCTTCCATCTTCCAGGCTAAAGCTCTCTGAGTGGAGATGGCAGTGCCGGCCAACACAGTTGTCTCTCCTCAGCAATGGCAGCATCCAGCCCACCCTGCAAACTCCCACCATATGCGCCCTCAAAAAGATGGCCCTCGCTCGGCAGCCATGTTTGCCGGCCTTTCTCTATGCTTTCCCCTTTTCTTTGGGGCCGCTCTTCTTAGCTGAAACAAAACAAAATAAAAACGGCCCCATGGCATATTTAGCCCAGCCCAAAAAAGCTCATGGGATGAGGGCTCGGGGAGAAGAGAAGGGAGAGCAGGAGGGGGATGTCTGGAGCTGTTGTGGCCGCCACGGCCTGCTGGGGCGCAGTGCCACCAGGCCGGGCTGCCTCAGGGCCTACTTCCTCCAAAACATGTGAAAACCACCTAAAAAACACTTTAAAAAACACCCACCCCCATGCTCCCCACTGTGCTTGGGCATGTATAGTCTGTGCCCCAGGTCAGCAGCATTAGCCACTGAAAAATATAAAACAAATCAATTTTTTTTCCTCAGAAGCCCTGAGGTCTTGGGGAGGTGGCTCTGGCGATGGCCCCATGTTTCCAGCACCATTTTCCCCTTGTTTTCCAGCCAGCTGAATAACAATAAACAGTGTCAGTTTGATATGATGTATTTATATTTACATGGTACATTTTAAAGCAATAGCTACACTGATCATACATATTAGAAACAATAAAAAAAGAAGTTAAGAACTAAAATGTACATCATACACTTGTATATATATTTTTTTTTTTACACAGAGGTAAAAAGGCTTATAAAAATCAATACAACAGGGTTTTAACTTTTAGTATATAGATACAATAATGATGAGGCTTCAGGCACTTTAATTTGTTAACGTGAGCGATAGCTTGGAAAACAAACAAAAAAACCCTTTCCACAACAGAAAAAAAAATTTGGTTAATGTTTTGTTACCACAGATACAAAAATAAAATCTGAATAATTTCTCTCAAATGATTGATGTCAGTATTGCAAAGCTGACCAGGAGAACGCTACACACTGTTCAGCAGCAGTGTGGAAATAAAGGAGAAATATTTACAAAAAAACACCCATTTCTATCTTTGTGCCCTTACACCACTGCCTTCACGAACCAAATAACACACGCAGCAAAATCTACAAGTATTACAAAAACCCAAGAGAAGGAGGAGGAAGGAAAGAAAAAAAAAAAATGTAAAAAGGAGGGACTTTTAAAAAAAACCTTTTATTTCTAGACATACAGAAAGGCTTGGAGTATGTCTACTTAAATAAATAGGGGCACTTCAAGATCAGACAAAAAGCTGTAAGACCTTTTTGTAGTGTTGTGCTTTATAGAGAGAAGATCTTACAGATGTTTGTTTACATGAAACAACTTTGAGAACAGAAATAAAAGAAAAAGGTTGTTCCATTAATTTTTTTTTGTTTTTTTTGAGGCTGGCTTGATGTTTACTAGACACCATTGAGAGATTTGTCAATTGCTATTAGGCACAAAATATTTGTATTTCATTCAGCAAACCCAGACACATCACCCAGAGTGTAACACTCCATCCCTTTTCCACTATCATTCATTTTTTTTTCCCAACTGAAAAAATCCCCAGCAACTGCTACAAATTAAGCCTACCAAACTCTATAGTGTATGAGCACATTGCATACTTAACTCATGGTTGACTAAAAAAGCTGTGATTAACTCTCAGAGGAACCGTTGGGACGTTCCACCAAGAAAGAATGGCAAGCGTTCCTTTGACATTTATTTGGCAAATTAATTAATAATAAAAAAAAATTCCTCTCTTTTAAGACTGATGTCAATGTGCAATAGAGGGAGGGAAAGGACATGCGCCCACTGGCAATTTACTGCAGAAAGAAATTATGGCAGGAACAGCAGTGCCAGCTTTGACAAGCCAATCCCTAGCTGCCTCAAAAGTATTCAGATTGTACTATGCTAGTTAGAGCTCACTGCGCTAAATTTTTTTTTTTTAATAAAAATTATTTGGCTATTCCTTGTAATATATTAGAAAAATACTCTTTTTCCAAGCTAATTACAAGCCTTGTACACAAGACAACATGACATTTAAAAAAAAAATTTTAAAAAAAATTAAAGTAATCTTATCCTGCTGTATGCACCTTATGCATCCACTTGATAAATCTGGGTGGTGAACTGGGGAGGGGAAAGCCAGGGAGATGCTTCGGTCTGGCTCCTGCAAAGACTCACATGCTTAATCCTACACACAGACTCACAGAAACGCCAGCTGCACACGCGCTACGTTGAGATGTGTAAGCATCTGGAGGATTGGGACCGCAGGTCAGGAAATGGAAGTGGTGGTTAACATCCTGGCTTTTGGTTTTAAATACCTGTTTAGATTGCTAAATGTAGTTTCTACCGTGGACACGTATGTTCTCATGCTCATGTATTATATAGAAAACAAACAAACAAATACAATTTTCCATATAATCCACCACTTAATGCAGCATTTCCCCAGAATTGCCATAATAGTGCTTTCAACGTTGCATTGTTAGTAATTCTTTGCATAACAACAGTTTTCCCCATCTGGAACCTTAGTGTTTTATTCACAGATCATTACATGGCTGGCTAATGAAGAAGTTCCCTTTCTTTTGGGCAGAACTCTGAAAACACAGTTTTGTTTTTCCAATGCTATTTAGAGAAAAAAAGAAAACCCTAAAATTTAAGTTTCCCTTTCAAGTAGTGGTCTGAAATGATTACAGGTAAGGAGAACTACCAGATTCTCAACGGTTATGTGACTATGGTAACTGAGCCTTGCTTTCTGTTCACAGAGCTTTACGAACAGAGAAATAATTTAAGATGTTTGCTGAAGGAAATGACGATGGACTCTAGAAGAGAAACTGCAGCTCAGATGGCTATTTTGGCTTTGGAAAACAGAACAAAAAACCCAAAGAAAACCAGTGACAGAAATACTGTGTTGTGGTACAAGTTTGTTACTAGCACACCTTCTATACACACACAATAACTTGACGGCAAGTTAAAATATCTTCCAAATGAGATTTCATTCACTACACCACCCCGATTCTAGAAATGCCAAAGCTTGCGAACACGCTGGTGGTACCGCGCAAGCAGGCAAGACGGACACAACCTGGAGATGTTCTACAATCCACCACCATTTAAAGCAGTTCTTTTCTCAAACTCATTTTAACTGAAAAAAACAAAAAAAATATAAACATGTACAAGACAGTCTGCTTTGATTACAGATTAATAATACAAAAGTCTATGCTGTAGGTTAGTTAGTTAGAACACTTGATGAGCAAATCAATGCAGTATGAGCCCCAGACGACTGAATGTGAAGTGATCCGAACTGGTGGTTTCTGGATGCTGTTGGGCACAGTGGCTGCATCAAAATGAGTGATCTCAATGCTCCAAAACCAACGTGTTCCTTAAACTACAGGAAAAATGTAACACTTTGAAAGCATCTGTAGTCATCCAGCAGCTTTGTGTTTTCCACCACAGCACCTGCATATGACCCCACAGTGGTAACAAGCCCGAAGCGGCAAGTAACAGCACATACATGGAGCAATGAAAGACAAGGCGATAAGGGCCATCCACCGGAGGCAAAACATTTCATCACTGGTGTCGCACGAGCAAGGATCTGTGTAGTCTCCTTCTGGATCAGACATACAGTGATAGAGCATAGTGTCTGCGCACCACATACAGCTCACTCGATGGATGCAAGTCTTGACGCGGTCTGGAGCATCCGGGCATTGACCCCGTTTGTTCTCCTCGTGGTTGAACATGTCCCTGCAGTACACACACCGCGACCTCTCACCATCTTCCTTCCTCCTGGGCTTGAATTTGACAGGTTGAGTCTTTATCACAGCACCCTTGATATCTTCACCCAGGTCAAAGTCCGAGTTGTCTACGTAAGGATAAGTGTATTCGTGTTTTGAGGCCTCACTTTTGGCAAAACGTACGTAGGAGTCCATGTCATCAGGATCAAAGTTCTTTCCTCGTGCTGGGGCATGGCGGTAGTCCTCATAGCCAGTCATCCAAATCTTTTCCCGAGGATTGATGCGCACTATCTCCTCATCATCATCTGGAAAGTTGACGTGCCGGTAGGATCGCGGTACTGACTGTGAAAGTAGGGACGGAGGATGAAGAGGGAGAAAAGATAAATAAGCTCACTTTGCTATCGGCACCCACTGTCTCCTTGCTTAGTGAAAAGCCAGTATCTTAACAATTTTGTCTGTCTTTGTATGCCCTCCACCATGACCCGTCACAGAGTATCAGCCTTTGGCTCAAGAATGAGTACAACTGTCACAGACTTACAGTGGTCTGTGTGCACGTGGTACAACGTAACATATTAAATCAGTGTAAACCTCCTTACTTTTTTTAATAATTGGAAGCCATTTAAAGCTAACTAAGAAGAAAGTGGGGAGAAAGGAAGGGGAGTCTTTCAGGGATATATGGGGGAAACCCAAACACCGGTCTTAGCTATGGCAGAGACAGCCCTTCACGTGGCAACACTGGGCAGAAACCTTACTTGTTCTAGATGGTAGTGGTCAGAGCTGTAATGGTCGTGAAGGTGTCCACGAGTGCAAATTCTTCGATGTTCGCAGGATGCAGGAGAAGCCAGAGTTCTCACAGGCTGTTCCCTTTTTTGAGAGGAGTTAGAGGAGCTATCTGTAGCGTTCTGTTTTAAACAGAAAGAGGGGGAAAAACTGTCATACATTCAGCTGTTACTGCATGTGGTATTAGAAGAGATGTTTTGTCACTCCCTGACTTCATGCACACCTGCAGTACTGGCAGCACCTTTATAAAAGTTTCACATCAAATACTTGAAAGAGGCAGGTCTGTTGCCAGGCCATAAAAGCTGTCGCCACACACATGGAAAAAGAATATGGCGTAGCCTACCCGTGACATATTCACCAACACCACTTGTATTCGCATGTTATTTGCTATACTGGGCGCTGATGATGATGAGCGCTCACACTAGAAGCTACCTCTGAAGAGTAAAAGTTAAACTCTGTCAAATGATGCAATTGTGTAAGTCCTGTGGGTGGACTCAGAGCATCTGTGTGCCCAGGCTGTGCCCTATTAGTTACCCAGGCTACAAAAATACTGGCAATTTTGTTAACCTGCAGCTTTCCCATTAAGCCAAAAACTCCTTTACATGTTCTTCTCCAAATACTCATTGAGTTCCAGTTCATCACTGGCTACTTGAATAAGCACTTTCCTTTAAAAACATCAGTTTTCCCCCCCCCATTTTGTCACTGATGTCTAACCTGCAATGAACATAACTTGTGTTTTTATCCATTCCTGGCCCACGGTGAGCACTTTCTTTAGATTAATTAGTTACGACGTTACACAACAATGATCAAGAAAGGGTGAAATATCATGGAATAACATGCTGCTGCCAATAGCCGCAGCTTCTTCATATACGTCCTTCTCCTCCTGGAGAAACATACCACTGGGTGCCACAGACCTGGGTCCTACTCTTAGGCAGCCTCTCTCCATAGTCCTTCCTTGGTTAAAATAGTTTCCATAAAATAACTAGACATCCAGGATTTTGCCCATTAATTCTTTTCACAGGTTGGTTGGGCTTTTTCATATTACTAGGATTATCAGAGGACAGCTGTTAAATGCACTAAAACATCAGGAGCAGGTAAAGGAACCTCCACGCACAACAATTAGAAGTGCCGCAACATTGCATGTGACTAAAATACTGGTGCTTTGAAGAAAAATCTCCATCTTCCCCCAACTAAGAAGCCGTGCTGCAGCTACGAGTCCAAGGGAAGGTTTCCATTTGCCACAACAGTTAGCTTGAGACACAACCTCAAGAGAGGGGAAAAGCTGTATCGGTAGTGGGGGAAGACTGGTTTTACCTGAAAAACCTTCTCTCCTTGTCAAGAATGCACTCTCTAAATATTATTTTCCAATGAATCGCACTAGACACGTCTCGTACTCCAAGAATACAAGAACACTCATGTGGATATTTGTTTATTCTGAAAACTATGCTCAGCAAAACTCCATCCAAAGGGGAGCACACCTTAAAGCTTTACCACACAAAATACATGTCGATCGTCTTTAACCTGCATAGCACTTAAAAGCACTGAATTACCAACTTGCTTTGTTGAAAGCAAATACACAGATCTGTTTGCAGTGTGAGGTAAAGCCAGGCTGGGTTATCTGAGAGGTACAACAACCAGGATGAGTTTTGAATGGCTGACCCACCCATCAGGAATAGACTTTTAAAGCATGTGTTTGTTTTAGTTGTTTGGGGTTTGGTTTTTTTTTTTCAAACAAGAAGCAGAACAACTCTTAAGACACTTAACACCTCTAAAAATATAACTGCACCGATACTCAGCAGGCGCTTTTTAAAAAGTGATTTCAGCAGCCCAGTCTTCATAATTTATTAGACACATGCACTTCAAATCTGGGGTTTAAACCCTTCAAGGCTAATTCTCGTGCCCATAACTTTTGGTCCTGCACTATCTAGCACATTTCGGGGACATTTCAAAAGAAAATGAGCAGTTTCTACAAGCAAGTACTTCATAACAACACTAAGCTTCCAAGCTATTTGGAAAACCTAAGAAAAGTGAGGATTTAGTCACAACGGCCACCACACGGGAGTACCTTTCTGCAGTGCAGACCCAGATGCCGAGTTGTAATTTAATCTTCTCACAACAACAACAGAAAGGCACGCACCCTGTACTCCAGGCAGCCCCAGCCTGCAGCATGCTCTCAAAGTTAAACTTTGACTGGCATGAACCAAAAAGGAGGCAGGCCCATAACACGGCGAGCCAGCAGGACCCTTCACCTTCAGTGGAACCGTGGCTGAGCCCTGCTGGGACAAGCCTTTCATGGACATGCTCTGAAAACATCATGGGTGCTCATGGTCAGACTAATGAAGCCTGAGAAAATTACCCAACTGGAGGAGGTTACACATGCCAGCCTGCACCCCCCTTGCCCTCTGTGATGAAAAGAAAAATCCCAAACTGGATATAACTGCCAGATAATCTCAGTGGGTCAGCGGGGAGCTATAACCAGCCCTCCAAGCATCGTCCGATGTGCTGCCTCTCAGGGAAGGCAGTGTTTCTACAACAGGCAGTTGGAAAAGAGGCTGTAGTGATTTTTATCTTGCCCGATTCTTATCTACCCTTGCTTTTCTCCACACCTTCTTCTTCAGACCCGGCAGGGCAACCAAGCCTCTCCTCCACATGTGTTGACATGGCTACAAAACCTGTTTGCAGCATACCACAGAGGCTGTGGCTCTGGCCTCCGCTTTCACCTTATTAAAAATTGCTGCATTTCCATGTTCAATGTCCTCAGATTAGAGGGGCAGTTTGCCAACACAAACACTTACTCCAAGCACCCAGAAAGGGAGAAAGCAAGCTGTTTGAGATTAGGTCTCTGCTCACTCGTCCATAAGAAAGTTCACGTTGCCTTCTGGTTGGTGACGCTAAAGGCAACTGGTTAACAAATGTAGTGTCTGCAGGGTTACATTGCTGGCCATTGGCTAAGCACTGTTACTTTCCAATAAGGTCCCCCATCGAGGCTTCAAACTTCTGTATGAAAAGCGAGAAGGCTCTCGGCACACAGGAATGAATGGTTTGAAGACTGAGAAAAAGAAAAAAGAAGGTAGAAAATACCTCCCTCTCGAGCCAGAAGGTCACCAACAAGCCCACAGACTCCTCACCTGTGCTGGTGAGCATACTCATCAATGATCTGAAGAGAGGTGAACAACAAGACATTTTTCTGATGAAAAGCAAGTTTGGATTGGATATTAGGAAGAAGTTCTTCGCTGAGAGGGTGGTTGGGCACTGGAGTGGACTGCCCAGGGAGGTGGTGGAGTCACTGTCCCTGGAGGTGTTTAAAGAACGAATGGATGCGGTGCTTGAGGATATGGTGTAGTGGTTAGAGAGATGCTAGGACAAAGGTTGGACTTGATGACCCTGGAGGTCCTTTCCAACCATAATGATTCTGTGATTCTGTGATTCAAGGGAGTCAAAATGAAGGCTGACCCTGAACATCTGCTTAAAAATCTTAAAATGCAGAGAAACGGGATTTATTATAAATAAATAAATATATAAATGAAGTGCACAGTGACGGAAACACCTTGATCTCACAAGTACAATGATGCACTCTGAGCCAGCTATCACTGCTCAGGAAAGAGGACTCGGGATTAAAACAGACAGCCCTGTGACAGTGTCATCTTGGTGGCTCAGCAACAAATATATATAAAAAACAAAGCAGCAGTGACAAAGACAGTCATCAAGGCACTGCATGTATCTGCTGTGCTTCCCCAATCTGCCTGCGGTTCTGGCCCTTCCTCTATCCTGTGTCAGTAAGGGTATTTCCGCCACGGCAAGCTCACAGGGCCATGGTCAGGGCAACTGAGGACACAGGACAGCTTCTCAACAACAGCTCACTAAATAGAATTATAGAATTGTTTAGGTTGGAAAGGACTTTTAAGATGATCCAGCCCAATCATAACCCTACTCTACCAAGTCCACTGCTAAACCATACCCTTAAGCACCACATCTAGACAGCTTTAAACACATCCAGGGGGAAATACCTGGGTCTCTCCAGCCTGGAAAAGTGATGATGGAAGGGACCACAAAGATGGGAAGAGAAGCCTGCTGAATCATGAGTCCCATGGGAACATGAGTAGGAAGAGATTATTCTCCTGGTATCCTTCAGAAGAGAGATTGTGAGGCATTCACCGGAACAGGCTGAGATAAGGTTCAAACAGGAGGAGGTACTTCTGAGAGAGCCCATAGTTAAAACATGGTTCAAGAAGCCATACAGAAACCCTCAGAAGAAAATAAGCAACTGAGGATCAAAGGAATGATGTTGCTCAGGCCTTCAAAAGCATACTGTTCTCTCAGTACCACTCCGCTAGGACTGAACCTGGACTTGGTGACTGGTGAAAATCAGGCACATTCTCAAAGAAAAAGGCATTCTCATGTTCAGCCAAGTGCCACTATGAACAAACGATGGCAAGACTTTGTCAGTGATAGGAGCAGGGAACAATTTCCATCCCCCATAACAAGACTGGGTCTTAGCTGAGATTTTCTACCACCAGTATAGCAGCAAAAATTTTGGGGAGGATGGCAGAGGGGGGAGACATGAGAGGTTTGTTGCAGGTCACCCAAACACAACACACTTGCTTACGGGAATACATCTAGGAAGTACTTGGTCTCCAGAGCCAGGCTACTTCACTGACAGAAAAACATGTCCCAAACCAGAAAGCTACTAGTCTGTCAGAGAAACACTGTCTTCCTCTAAAGCCTGTTGAAACCAATCCTGCTCCAGTATTTGTTTTTGAGGGAGAACTATTGAAAACATGCCCAGAAGCCACATAAGAGAAACGAACTCAAAACTAAGTTGTTGAACGGGGAGTCCAGCAAGAAACTGTTTCAACATGCCCTCAAATGCTCAATTAGAGAAGTTTGTGTTGCACATATTAGAGCTTTGCGATTGCTATGGCGGTCGCGAAGTCTTGTGGTTTCACTACTCGGATAACAAAATCATTAATCATGACCATAATAGTAATTTTATGAAACTCATGCAACGCATTTCCTTTTGCAAGTGAGCTGCACATATCTGAGCAAGCTCACGTACAGCATGTTTGATGTGGCTGCTTTGAGAAACAACACTGGACTTCTACATGCAAATGATTGCACTGTGATCATTAGAAAAAAAAGTGTCCCTGTTCTCCCCTCAAACTTCCAGAAGTGACTCATTAAATTAAAACCCACTAGTCATTAGTAAAGAAGATTATGTTAATCATTTACTGCAGTTTACTTCTCATTGAAATGGATTTGTTACACAAGAACAGCCGGCTAATTAGGTGCCTAAGTAATATTCTGAGATAAGCATCTATCGTAAACACCGATGAGAAAAAGACGCCTTCTCCTGCTCCTGAACTGGATTGACCACCTTGCCTCTAATGGCTTTACAGAATAGCTGCACTGCCTGTGATGCAACACCCAAAGGTGACTACAAAAAAGAAGAAAGATTTGTCTCAAAATTATGAAGCGATGCAACCTGCGGCAGCTTGTCAGAAATCAGTTGCCGCAGGGAAATGATGGAGCTCTGACACTTGTAACTTCCAGAAGTGCTCTCAGCCAGCTAAAGCATTTGCAAGTTCGCTGTCAAAAATAATTGTGGGTCAAGCAAGACAAGGTGGGTTTTTCTCCCTCTACAATTCTATTGGTTACATGAGGTGGAAAGGACAAGGGGGAACAGAAATATGACGCTGAACAAGTAGTGTCCAAGGAGCAAGTATGGGTCCTTAAGGAATGAAAAACCTGTGCCAGCCTGGCGCCCTACTCTACCAAGCCCTCTGCAAGCCGTCCTGCTCTCTACTGCCATTCTCCCACTGCTGTGCAAAGCCCACTCACTGCATCACCCATATCTGAGGGGGACTGTCCACACACAGCATGGAAAACTTGGTGGGAGCTCAAGGTCTCATCTTTACGAAGGCAGCCATCTGCCAAACCTCCTCGCAGTGGCTCCTGTGTTCACTTTGGGAAGCCTGGACATACTCAAGAGGAGAACATCATCATCTGAAAAGACATCCCCGCCGTCACTAGGACAAGAAACCTAGCTCCCTCACCAATTCACAGCTTGAGGATGAGCCTGGATAAACGACAGCCAGCAAGCTGCAGCCTCCCTGCAGCTATAGCCCAACCACCTCCAGCTGAGACCTGCAGGATGAGCTCTTTGCAGGCAGCCACAGCCCTTTGCTAGTGTGCTCTGCCCAAGTGCAATCCCTTGGGAGCCCCTGCACAGGCCAGCTCTTCTTTGCTTGGCCCTTCTCATTCGCTGGAATAAGGGAAAACACAGCTGTGCTATCAATACAGAAAGGAAAACTGATAAAGTCGGTGAAACAGTACGGCAAGCGAGCAGCACCGAGCTAAGCGCCAATCTGAAGTTTATCTGCAGAGCCTCTGCTGTTTAGGAACTTTGCAAAGAGGAAGTCTGAGAGTTATTTCGGACGTGTGGCAAAGAAACTTCCACCTTTCCAAAGAAATTAAGATAAAATACAGTCTCCCAGAACTCCCTCAGCTTAATCTTGCCAGAACAAGTCTTTCCTTTCCCCTCCAGCTTTCTTTTTTTAAAAGCCTAAAGAGATGCAGCACTTCTGAACTTCACAGAGAGGGGAACGGCCAAAAATCCTAATTTTCATCTCAAAACACCTTTTTCTCTCTACTCAAGAAAATTAGAAAAGGAAATGGTTTACATTTTCCATCCACCTCTAAGTGTGCCCTGTATAAGGTCCACTTCAAACAGGGCTTCGATTATCTAAGTACTAAGAAAAAGGTTCTGTGTGAAAAATCTTTTAAGATTTGAGATTCCCATCTCCTGAGCACAAGCTTTTAATTTGTCACGGCAAGATAAAACCATGGAAGAAAATGCTTTTGTCAAATTTGTTTGTTTCCTATCACTGAAGGCAAGCGAGAATTGCATTGAAGAAAATCGCTTCCATACATTTTTGAAACTTTTTGACACTCTTATTCACTGAGGACCGTTGGAGCTGAATCTAGTTCTGTTCCCTGGCAGAAAGTCTGAAGGAAAAGCTTCACGTTGGATTGTACTCCAAGGCAGTTCAAAGACAAATGGGCTGTACGCAACCATTACAACAAGCATGGATTCAGATTTTTCTAAAACCAGAACAGGACTATCATTTCTCCAATGTTTGGACTGTCTCCTAGTCAGCACTTACACAAACACCAATATAAAGTGCAGAAAGCTAGCTAGTTCTACCGCTACCTTTTTTATTTTTAAGTTTTGTGGTTATAGCTTTCAGTGCCAGAAAGATGCTGGTGGCTGTGCTACTGTCTCAACTCAGCAAAACCTAAGGAACGCTTACAAGGATTCGGTGCACAAGATCATCTCCATTAAGCTAATGCTAAACCCAATTCTGGCATCATTGGTCAGTTCTGCATGGACCACAGATGTGGCTTAATGGCTCACTTCGAGGAGTAAAAAGAATATATGAGAATCAGACAGAGTGAAATGACATGGCACTCAGATGTGGTAAGGGGGAAACCTCAGTGAGATTTTCCTGTTCCATTACTTGCCATGGATACGAGGCGCCGGACACATCTCTGCAAAAGCAGGCATTTGAACAGATACAAAGAGAAATGCCTGCAGAAGCCAAGAGGAGGACTGTGGTAAGACTCCATTTTGCTCGCACTCCATCCAGGATGGAGGCTATGAGAGGGTCTACACAACGTTTCCTTCCCATATGATACCCCTCTCCTTGCCCTAACTGCCCCACTGGGTTAGAGTACTGCTTCAATAGAAGGAAAAGTCTGCACCAGGTACTTGTGAGGGAGAACCAGAATGTTTTGAGCGGAAAAAAACCCCAAACCACAAGCCTCAGCTACTGGGGCTGCTCCCCAGGCAGGAGAGCAATCCCACAGTACAGTGGTGACAGCAGGAGGCTCTGCCTACCCAGGAGGCACTCAGGTCCTCGTCAGTCTGGAGAACCTCTCCTTACTGGGACTCCTACGTTTCTCCTTCATTCCTGCAGCTCCTCCTTGCTGTGGCTTGATTGGATTTATCCAATGCTGAGATGAGCTACATCGCTTCAGAGGGATCTTTTTAGGTAAATCTGGAAACTGTTTAAACCAAACCAGCCAGAGGGACTCAGATGAAAAGTAAAATCACTGAAAAGAGTTGGTTTGGTTCTAACTCAAACCAGGACACCAACCAACCGCTTAAAATCATCATGGACAGAGGCAGGCTTTTCCTTTTTGCATGAAGGTCTCCATTAATCTGTTTTTGTCTTGGAGATGACATCTTGGTGTGGACTACAGCATTGTTGAGATGATCAGCTGCCCAATATTTGTGTTTGTACAGCTCCGTGAAGATTAGCAAAGCCTTCCTCCTCTAACAAGTAATATTAGCCACGTTACCACAGCTGTCCTCTGCTAAGGCCATGAGAAATGGCCACAGAGGTCTGTACTGCCATGGCACAGGGTGACGGTCCCTTGTGTCTCCTTTCCACCAGTCCCATCACCTGCTCTGTGCACATGTTTGGGTGGAGAACCACAGAAATTCAGCCCAAAATCATTTTTGTATCAGCTCCCTGACCCCAGCTGACCACCCATAGAGGTTTGTGCCCCCATGGCATAGGAGGGTCTCCAAGCAAAGCAGGAGGCAGAGACAGGAGAGGGTCTGGAGAGGGAGGTGGGTGCTAGCTCCTCTTTAAAGTCTTCCATCTTTGCCCTGCTTACCATCAGCATAGCTGCCGTTAATCTGGAAAGTGCTAGCTCCTATAGGGAACTTTGCACGTTCAACTCTGCCAAAAAGTGTTCCTTTTGGAAAAAGCTTTTCCTTTCCAGGTAGGGATGCTAGGAAATAAAGCAGTGAAGCTCAGCCTGGGGGTGTTAGACACTGGATGTGCACAGGCGATGGCAAGAGCAGCCAGGCATAGATGTGTCCACGTAACTCACCACTGAACCTCAGCTCTTCTACACAAACTTCCAAGGCAGGGTGAGGAAGAAAGTAAGACTAGGGGGGAATACATGCTAATAAATTAGATTATCTAAGCGGAAGGAATCCGTGCACCTAATTCATCATTAATATCTGTGCTATGTACAAATTCAACACTTCAATCTCTAAATTCAGCAGCACGCTCCTCCTGTGTAATATACCAGATTACAAATGGAGGGGAAAAAACCCAGTTAAATGCAAACTTCCCACAGCAGACTGAGAGGATATTTGAAGAAGTCAGTTAGGGGTCATTTATTCACACAGTTATGAGCATCCACATTATTATAGCTGGAATTCATCACCGAAATAGAATCCAACAGCTGATGCAAACTTTTAAAATATCCTCTTCACATGCACTGCAAATCTGTTAGGCTCCACTTAAAAATGCAGTGGTACTTATTTACTTCTGCCTTTCCTTCTACTTTTGCAGACAGGACCAGAGACAGATGAACTGCTTCCTATAGTCACTTCTGATTTAATTTTCATTAAATATTTATGAGATAAGAGGTGAGCAGACCCCTGGCAAAACACATTAGGCAGGTGAGGGAAGGATAGAGGGATGTTTAGATGCAGTTGCTATAATGCGTTTCTGTACTGGGCAGAGGTTCGTTCTGAGCTCCCTGGACACTTGTATTCTGTTGTTCGCTCTCAGTTACTACCAAGCACCTGCCTGGGGATGGAGGGAACACCACCCTGCAGTATTTTGTCAGTCAGAAGGTTGTTTGCATTTTTTTCTTCAAAGAGGTGAAAGGAGGAGCGTACTGCTTTAAAGGAAAATAATTCTTGCGGCCTCGTGTAAAAGCAGGTCTCATTGTTTAGCTCTACCAAACTCCTCCTCTTCCCTTCCAAACCCCACACACCCAAATAAAAATGCAGAGGATTTTTGAGAAGATGCAACCAAATTATGGTTAGACTAACAAAACTCGGGCGTGCACGCCAAGTGGCCTGAACTCTTTGTGGTTTAGCTTTTTTTTCTTTTCCTTTCTACCTGTCACATGAGACAACAGATTCAAACCAGATTTGCCAGTGTTGAAACAGCATATGGAAATTACAGGCTCCCTCCGGAAGAGCAGGGCAACATAGTCATTTGCCCCGCGGTTCCAACTCAGCCCCCTTCTTATCACCGCCAAGACGGATGCTCCAGCTCGGCACCAGGAGCCGAACGCTTTCTCCTCTCTAAATTACGCAGAGAGGCTGGGATGCCAGGGCTGAGCAAGGCTTTGTCTGCTCGCTCCAGACCCGCACGCATCCCTCCAGCTCCACCAGCATTGCTGGGTTATGTGCCAGGCAGAGATTCCCTAATCCTTTCTGCTGCGGCGTGGGAAATTGTCAGTCAGTGCTCTGCTCCCTGGCCAAGGCTGCCTCTTTCCAACTGTTTACAGTCTGTGTGGGGTCTGCTCTGCCCATCACCTTCAGAGGCAGCGCCTGGGGCCAGGTGAGACACCCCAAATCTGGACGACGTCCCCGGTGCCTCCTCCAGTGAGCGCCTTTGGACAAAGTGTTTTGCTCAAACGCAGCAGTCAGGGAGATTGTAGCTTACAAATATAGTTGCCTGCTGAAAGCGAAGTCCTCAGGTTGCATATCAAAACCATGGAAAAGGCCATTTTTTGTCTTTGTGAAAATTTCAAGCACCCCGCGGCTGAAAGAAAGGACTATATGCTTCAAAGGCCAACCACATAGCCCAGATTAAAGAAGGAATCTAATGGAAAACTAGTAATATCAACTATGCATTTTCAAGGAAAAAGCACAGCATGTAGCCATAACACACTCCCACTGACACCACCTCAGCTACCCTGCCTCCTTGTCCCAATCAAGAAATGAATTCTGCAGCAGCAACATGAAGGAGGAAAATGCCATAAATCAGCCACAAGTGGAAGAACCACTTTGAACCAACTTCGAACCACAGGCACAAGCACAGCACGGGTCTGCAGCGAAGCTCTCCTGCGGAAGACCATATATCCATGGCCAAGGGGTATGGGACAAATTCCAGGCAGCACAATGGGCATTAGTGGAGTGGCAGAGGCTTCCCTTGAGCCAGCACTTCTGCTTCTCTGGCCCTACAGTGAGCTGGTTCGAGGAGCCAAACCACCAGAAAAGTATTTGCTCTCTTTCATAAGGCTAGTTTTTGGTTCACTTCCCTGGGCTGCCTCACTACAGGGTCAACCGTGCCGGTAAAAGGGGACAGCAGGAGCTCCTCTCTGCTCTGCTGGCTCTCAGCAGAACTGAGGCTAAAGATGCATCAGTCAAGTCGCATCTCTTGGCTGTGGTTTCGTATAAAGTGCTAAAATAACCCCTGCAACCCTATTCCTACTCCCTCTCACCAGCTCCGCTCTTGGCACAGCTGTGCTGCAAAAGCAAGGTGGGGGGAACCAAGCTGGCTGGAACGTAACTTGTATTACACAGGCGTCTTGCCTCAGATCAGGTCCCCCTTACACAATGCCAAAGAAATGCCCGGGGAACCACGGCTGGACAAAAGCAAGGCCAGATCAAGAAGGGCACAAACCCAGGCTGCAAAGCTCTGTTGACAAGCTGAGGTCAGCAAAACCATCACGCTGCCAACGTGGAAAAGGTGAGCTGTACTTGCACACGCTCCTCCTGGCTGAGGGCAAGGGATCAGAGCTAGGCAAGGGAAACGGTGGCTGCTTTTGGGGAGGAAAAGCAAAGCCCACCTTCAGCAAGGGGTCCTAGGGATGGCTTTGTCAGCAGCCAGCAATTTGGGTTCCACCTCTGGATGCTCAGACCCTGCATCCCTCCTTCACCTGAGCTGTTGCCTGCGGGGCCATGTGCCAAGTCCATCTAGTAACCCAATCCAGGTTAAAAAAAAAAGTGGAAAAAAAAAAATCTCTTTCCACTCCATTTTACTGTATATTAAGAAAGGGCAATTTCATCTCGGCAGTGTTTTGTTTCGGACACATTTGTGCCTTAAGCACACAAACGCACTAAAGCATTCAGCTCCAGATGAATTAAAAGGGAACATGCTCATAAACAGCTTCACACTTTAACTCATCACACAGTTTAAGTACATTACCATACAGCCAAATTATTTTTTCAGAAGACAAACACGCAGCTAGCTGACTGCAAGTGTGAAACGGTGCTACAACAAACTCGGATCATGAATTCATCAGCTGGGAACCGCAGCTAGGGAGGCACCACTCTGTTCACCTTTGGACAAGGAATCCTACAGGCACATTTGACGGTGACCCTTCTTATCCTGAAGCCTCAGGTTACAAGAGTGTTACAAGAAAACAGGCTTTCAGTAATCTGAAGATTACTTAAATGGATGTAAATCTGGTTATACATAACAAAATAATTAAATAGAGTATAAAACCAAAAGAGCTGGCACGCTACAATATGCCACCATATCATCACTTGAGCATGAAAAAACAGGTGTTAAAAAGGGGAAAAAAAATTAAAAACAACCAAAAAAAACCTGACAAAAGTCTCCTTTGAACTGCTGGAGCAAACCTGAATAAAACCCAATACTTAAAACTGGTGCACGAGTTACAACACTTACAAGTCCTGGCAAGATACAGCTATAAGGAAACTTCCATCACCGCAGAAGATCAAATTTCAGTTTCCTGCAGGATATATCCCAATCCCAGCGCAGGACCAACTCTGTTTTTATGTGGGAATGGTACAGAGCCAGAAAATACACTACAAAAAACGGTCTTGAGAGGAAGAATTGTGACAAGAGAAATTTCTTATCCTCAGCAAAGTAGCTCAACGCATCCAAGCGGCTGCTATAATTAGCTACGTAAAAACGACATGACAGCGATAATGGGAATATCTGCTAGCAGTACAGGTATTTTCCACTTAATTTGTTACTGAGCAAGAGATGCTTCTCACCTTGCCTTCACACAGACACTCCAGATGCCCCAAGCTCTCGGTAAGCTGGTATTTGCAGCAGAGGACTGCTAACATGAAAAAAAACCAACCCCCAATTCTGTGGGGTCTGGTTTTCTGACAGCAAACACTTTTCTGCCACTTTTTCGTGACTCAACTTCCGACCGTGTTCCCATCATCTTCTTGATGGCGTGGCAATGAGTGCCAGACTCTTGGGAAGCACTGTGGTACTGGTTAGGTGATGCTGTCCTTGTCAGGGACTCAGGAGTTTGCGTGTGGTAAAACAGTCAGACTGATACAGTTTGGTTTAAAAAAGAGGGGAAAAAAAAGGGTTTATTGTTTTAAAGCCTTAGACTGAAATATTGCCAAAGCAACTGAAGTTCAGTACCTTTGGGAATTGTGTTAAACTGCGTATTTCTTATCCTGAGCAAGAAAAGCCTGCTTTGCCCAATGGAGATTGACCCAAAAGCAAAAAAATAGTACGATAAATACAATAAAGCAATACATAAATGGCTCAAGACCTCTGCTTTCCCCTCTTTTCTTTTAAAGAAAGCAAATAAAGCTTCAAATCTACCCCGCAGTTCTATCAGTTACACTCAGCTCTTCACTTACATCTCATGGAGTTGTTATATACACAAGAATAGGTAGATTTTATGCTCTGTGTACCTCCACACCACAGTAATTTTTCTACTTCTTGCGGTCCAGACAGGCTGCAAGTAAACAAGGACAGCCTATAGGCTGAAGTAGATCTAGTTTTGAAGGACTTAAAGAGAAGTCTTGCCACCCAAGATGACAGCAGCGATACCTCTAAGTGACGATCATATTAAATTATTAGTGAGTATAGCTAGCTTGTACTGGTAGAAAGGGTAAGAAAATAAATGAGTTAATTTCCAGCACCACTTAAAAGAAACAGGAGGTCCTGAAGGAACGGGAGAAACACAACACTGAAAAAAAACCTGACAGCAAGAGAAAAACTTTCCACTTGACTTTCCCCCCGAAAAATCTCCTTGAGCACCGTTATCCATTCCCACTGAGTGACATGAATTTGTTGTGGGCAAAGCTAATCTGAAGAAAGGCAGGAAAAAAAAATGAATAAAAAGAAGCTAGCCTTAAAATAGCCGCATATTCAGGACCTTCTCAGTATTTGAGGGGCATCTCTCCTGCCTCCTGACCTCTGGCATAAAAGCGGGAAGAATTCCACCGAGAAGCTGATACGCCCTGGTATTAATGGGAAGAAGAAAAAAAAAACAATTAAACTACAGATAAACGAATGACTTCAGACTCCGGGACTACCTCAGTAGTCAGTCTGCTGGAACAAATCAAAGCAGATTTTGCAGCGCTGAAGCACGATGAGCAAAAGCCACGTTCGGATACAACGAGCCATTGCCAAGTTGGTGTTGCGCTGACTGTTCAAGCGTAGGACAGGGATGCCCAGAGCACTGTGTATAACTTGAGAGACCCAACTATAAAAAAAGATTAATAAATCTTAGTCCAGTTCATTAGTTCATTGCTCAAAGCCAGGAAAGACTTTCTTGGTTTTCTCCTGAGGAAGGAATTTGAGCCTGCTGGTTTCTGCATGTGAATTTCTCTCTTCTTGGCAAATACTATTTTTTCTTCTAAAATCTGAATTAGAATAGCTGTGGTTTACAATGCAAGCCCAAAATCCAGACATCAGAGGATGTGGCTAGCAGCAATAAACCCTTTGGCTGTACGTGCACAGCACAGCTGGCTGCTGAGCAGGAAGAATAACATAGGTAAGGCCATCGAGTCCTATCGCTGTGACGATGCCCTAATCGCTTTGCTCAGCCTCACAGAGCAAACAAGGTGGATTTGCTCATGGTGACAACCTAAGCACCGCACCCCACCACCCCCGTACTGACCTCTGCTCCTCCAAAAGGCATTTTTTCCTTTTACTTTATCTTAGCCTTAAGAAAAAGGAAACTGCAGGCTCTTGCTGCTCCGTAATCCCTAAGCACAACTTGTAAAAGAAATAAATCTTGCAATTTGGTGCTTCTCTACTCCCAGCCACCAAGTTTTCCACGGAGGGGTGGGATGAGAGGTGCTCCAGCATCACACAGTACTTACATATGTATTCCAAAGGAACTGGACTGGGTTCCTACACGTCTACTTTAAAGAGCTACAGTGGTTCTTTAAAAGAACCATCTGAATGTGAAACGACCAAGCCAGCAAGAAAAATTAGATTTAGTGTTTATCTAACTAACATAAATCTTATAAATTTTAATAGTGAGGCTGTAACACGCTTGAGGCCCACATGGGAGATGAAAGTAGGGAAAAGGTTTCATGGAAAGACAGCAAGGAGAAATCTGTTTTTTTAATTAGGAAACCAGAAGAGATGCAAGGAGGACTGTAACGTTAACATCTGCCACAATCTACACCGCTACGGCAGAGAATGGGTAATTGTGCCTGTCTCTCAAGTGACTGTCAGCAGCATCCAAGACACATGACAAACCTCCTAACTCAAATGTCCCCGAGCACAGGAGTACATGTTCATGCTGAGTAAAAGGCATGAGGGGCACAGGATCACTCCAAACACACAGCTCTGTGGAGAAAACATGAGTCCGAAGACTTCTGCTGGAAGCCCAGTGTGAATGCCAGCACAGAGAAGAAAAAAGTGATGGCAGGAAGACCTGTCCATGTCACCTTAGTGAAGCAGGAGAGTATTTTGCCTGTCTTGTTGTTGAAGAACCAATGCAAACAAGCTTTTAGCCAGGAGTCTGCAAGAGAAGCAATGGATCAAGTCTAAATGTCTTGAAATGCAACCCTGTAGCTCAGCCAAGCACCTTTAGGTCACGCCTGTTCCACCTGCAAAATTCTGCAAGTCCCTTTTTGAACAAAAACTAGGATTTAAAAAAAATTGTTATTGATGACATGAAACAGCTATGATTGTAACACGCATATCAAACTTAGTAAGGTTGGGTTTGACTGTCGTCTTCTTCACATTCCTGTTAACCCAGAAGTGGACTGAAGTAATTTTTAGGTTCACAAACCAGAACTGACGTGGGAGCTGTTGCTGCTCCTGCCAGTGGGTGTCTTTTCTTTAGCACTAAAGCAGACACAAGGCAGTGGATTTATCTGAAAAATACATGAGCAGTGTTTCAGCTGAACTGGTCATAAGGTTTCGGAATGAACACCTCTGCTTTTTCTGATGGGTTCCTAAAAGAGACCATTTCAGTCACACTGCAGGCTCTGGAAGACATTGACCTTTCCTTTCTTGGACTCAATTCACATTTTTCACTTCGTGGTCATGTGGGATTATTATCTGCAATTGAAAGTAAAAGTGTAGATTAAGGAAAAAAAAGTCTGCACTATAACTCAATTACATGGCAAATTCTGTGGTTGAGGAACTACAGAGTATATTCAGTCCTTATTAAATGTTATTTCTGAAATGAATACTAATTGCAGAAGGCTGAAGATGCAGGCTGGATGGATGAAGACAAACAGAACAATCTCAGACCGCTGCAAAGACAATGTTTCCCCCGATGGAGACAGAACGGATGGCTAGTCTTACTCAGATTGCATCTCTTGAGAGGATGATTTATAATGTACAAGACAGGAGAAATTTATTTGCTAACATATGGAAAACATTTATGGGCTCTACTGAGGATCTGGAATTAAAGAAACACAACTACATATTGTTAAAACTTCTAAATGGAGATTTCATTTAAGAAATAAGGATATTCCCCTCAAGCTAGTGACATTTATTTCCATATACTTTTGCTTTCTGCCCTGTTAGGTATGAAATTTCAGAACAGAGGTTTGTATTGATTCATCTAGTTGCTGTAGGTCTAATTCACAAGAAAACTATTAGATGGCAAAATCCTGTTTTTAAGGATGTAACCCATGCTGCAGGAAGATGGATGGGAAGCATGTGCTGTAGGGATGGGGCAAGGCACGGCTGCCCAAGTTATGGTCTTGGCACTGCTAGTTACAGTGATGGGAGGAGGTAACGCTACTGACACCAGTGATACTTCCCAAGCAAAGGCTCAGGTATCCACAGCTACAGATAATTCATCCCCTTAAAAACAGAAACCCTCACCTTCCGGCACAAGAAGATGATCCTCCATTAAGCCACACAAGATCATAGCCTGAGGAAGAACTCTACCTCTGGGACAAACCTCCTCTTCTCCATGTAAATGACTTGCTGGATGCCTGGAAGGGTTGTGCTCTGGCTGAGGAACAAAACTGATGATGTACAAGCTGCACTCATGAAACCATGCACAAAGGCATCATACCATGGAGCGGTATGGAAGCTAACAAGATCAAGGACTGTATAAAAGCCCAGTATCAATCAATACCCAACCGTCATATCAGGGTCAGTGCTTGTATGTTGTTTGGTTGTGATGTATGTTGTCTGGTGCCATTACACTGGTGCAAACACTGGTGCTGACGTGCAAGGTAAAGCTGGGGTGGCTGTCTGCAAAGCAGTGTAAGAAATCTGAAGTTCTGGACCACTGTGGTTGAACGGATTGAGACATCTTCGAGGAGAGGCAGGACCTTGGGCCAAATATTTGAGGCCGTAGCGTAGCAGCGACGCCTGGGATTTTCAGAGACGGGTAAATGACTGATTAAATGACTCAATCATGCAGATGCTTTTGAAAATTCTGCCGCACACAGTTAAGTTTATTCATGCATGTGTGGGAGAGGGGGAGGACTGTGAAGATTTTAATAACTACCTTAGGAAATGAAGAACAAATGTACTTTCTCTTTAAAACAAGAAAAAAAAGAGCCAAACAAACCAACCTGAAAAATCATCTGGGGAAAAGAGTTTACAGGAAAGTTGTCAAGAAGCTTTGTGTGCAAGGGTGACCAAATGGACTATGATACGCAAGTCAAAAAGAAGTGCAAAGAAAGAATGAAACAGAAGGGTAAAAATAAAACATATCACAGCCCTATCCATTTCTTTCAGTCTGAAACCCCTCCACGCTTCAGCCTGCTATTTCTGGCTTATGCAGACTTCATACTCCACCATCACCTACCAGATAAATGGGAAGCAAAGAGCTTCAGAGAGCTCAAGGACTGCACAAAAAGGAGAAGATACTTCATCCTGGGAAAGCAAAGAAGAAATATTGGCGAAAATGATGCTCCTTAAACCTTATTTTTGGAGTATGAGAACACACTTGCCCTGATGTGACAGCTTGAGCAACAGGACCATGCAAGCTACAACCATTGGTGCGGTCTCTCTCATGCTCTGGAGATCACACAACATGTAGAGAGCTGCCAGGCAAGAGAACTTGAGGTGTGAATGTCCCCCTGGATCCCAACAAGGTGCTGACCGCAGCTGAGGTTTCCCTCTTTGCTCATGCTATGGAGTAGCTTGCTCCTCCTTCTCCAACAAGCACCCTACCCATAAACATCTGCACAGCAGGGGGTTATCTGGCATTTCCCCGGGGTCAAGTAGGGGGGAGAATCTCTAGCAGTTTTGGCTCTTCACTTCAAATGCAGGAGTTTGAGTGATTTTGATGCAGCTGCAGCACAACTTCCCAATGTAAAGCAACACCTACCTAAAGGCAACAACTTCTTCCTTGGGGTAAAAAGCACCCTAGGAGTTTAAAAATCAACACTCAACCACAAGACTGAGCTTGTGGAGAAATTCAGGAGCGCTCCCAGGCCCCTAAACATCAGCCAGTTGGGTTTTAGCAAAAATATCCTTTCCTATTTCCACAGGCTACTTTTCACTGCTTTAACACTGAGTATTTCCATGTCTAACCCAGCCAGAGCTGGCACACATTTGCCCAAGGCATATTTTGACTGTCATCCCCTTTCTGACGAGCACAGAAGAGCCACACGCATGTCCAGCACAACCATCCATCCCCAGCAGAGCACAGCTTGCCTGGCAAATCTGGGGACAAAGCAGCACAGACCAGTAAACCACTCTGGCTCCAGCGGTGCCTCCCCCCAGCCTGTCCCATTCCAGCGCCTATAAATCACTTCTGGCAGGTAGTTGGGAAGCAGCTGCTAATGATAGTTTTGCTGCAGAGTGCAGGAAGTCACCTTTTAACCCTGCCTGCTGTTGTTTGTCTCCCAGAGCCGTGACAAAAGGACAGATGTAGACAACGTGCCAGGCGTCAGAAGGATCTGGTCAAAACGTGGCAGGGAACCTGCTCTGGTCTCATATCGGTGAAACACCGCCCTCAAAAACACCTTTCAGCTTTGAGTGCTTCCTTGTGCCTGCTTTCAGACAGCTTGTTGCCACTCCTCAGTTTTCCCTCATTCACCCTAAAGATGCAGGGAAGCATCCCAAAGATGACTTGAATTGAGCTCGCTGCTGCTGTGTCGAGGACGTCCTGCATTCCACCCTCCTGCCATCCAGTCCCCACCTGTGCCGTGGGACAAGGAGGGCATTTATAACAGAACTAACGCACATACACATGTGCACAGGGCTTCACGATCGGAACTGAGCAAATAAAGCTAACAGACAAAGTATTCGTTGTGAGCGTCTTGTTTTCAGCCCATGGAATATCCACGATCAAATTACAATTTCATCCAACAGTTTTTTTTTCCTCTTCCTTCCTCTTTTGAAGTGTGCAAGTGTAGCAGGGACAGTAGCTGCTTCTGTTTCAGAAAAGCTCCAAAACATTTTAGACATCGCCACAAGTTCAATACAAGCAACTCGCTCCTACTCAAGTCACTGCTGGTTGTGTAGAGGGTGAGTTACTGTGCCTTCCTCCAGCTGAAAAACACTGGTTTGAACTTTCTACATTTCATGCATAGGTGAAACACCTTTAAAGTTGGCTGTTGTTAACAATTGCAATTCAAAAAAATCTCATTTCCTTGAGCGTGCACTCGAGTAGCAGCCACCCACTCTAGTCTGTGGGAAGCTTCTTAATGATAGCGAGAGAGGTACTAAGAGGTGTGTGCACCACTCAGAGCAAGCCATAGGAAATTTGAGAGTTATTATTTGCTCACTTCTAGCCTTGACAACATCTGCTCTGCCAGGCTTTTCACGTGGTGACAGGAGGCCAACAGAAACCCAAGGCTTTACCTTCTGGAGAAGATATACTTCCACCAAATAAAACACACCCACTGGCCAAACAGATCAATGGCTGGAAGCCAATCCCAAGGTATAAAAAGAAAAACCCTTTCCAACTTGACCATGTAAACCAGAGCATAAAGGAGAACGACCTCAGGTGACGTGTACTTACAGTGAAGACATCATCATCGCCAACCTCAGCCTCATTGTGAAGTGTTGATGAGGAAGTCGTAGATCCTAAAAAAAAAAACAAAAAAAACACAACAGCTTTTTTTAAGCACATGACATTTCTACGCAACTTTTTTTTCTTAATAGGCTGGTAAACATTTGGAATCTCACAACTTTGTATGTTGTTGGTGTGTAAAAGAGCGGGCCAAATTAAGGAAGAAAAACCCATCTACTGGTAGATAGGTTGGAAAGGTAAAATCTGAAAGTATTTCTGGACACAACTGCATGGCTGCCAGTGCTAATTAACCATGTTAAAAATAGTAGTTAGCATTTCCAATTACAGAAAACTTTCATTTCTGAAGAATGGTAAAACTACGTACTAGTCAGTGCTCGAGACCAGATCCTCAGCTGTCAAGAAACCATATACAAGTTATTATCATAGAATAGTTTGGGTTGGAAGGAACCTCTGAAGGTCATCTAGTCCAACCTCCCTGCAGGGAGCAGGTACATCTTTAACTAGATTGGGTTGCTCAGAGCCCCATCCAACCTGACCTTGGATATTTCCAAGGATGGGGCATTGACCACCTCTCTGGGCAACCTGGGCCCGTGTTTTACCGCCCGCGTTGTAAATTTTTTTTTTCCTTGTATCCAGCCTACATCTACCTTCACTTAGTTTAAAACCTTCACTCTTTGTTCTGTCACAACAGGCCCTGCTAAAAAGTCCGTCCCCATCTTTCTTCTAGGTGCCCTTTAAGTACTGTGAGGCTACAACAAGGTCTCTTCAGAACCTTCTCTTCTCCAGGCTGAACAACCCCAATTCTCTCAGTCTTTCCTCACAGGAGAAGTGTTCCAGCCCTCTGATCACTTTTGTGGCCTTCCTCTGTACCTGCTCCAACATGTCCACGTCTCTTTCTGTGCTGAGGACTCCAGAGCTGGACACAGGACTCTATATGAGGTCTCACCAAAGCAGAGTAGAGGGCGAGCATCACCTCCTTTGACTTGCTGGCCACATTTCTTTAGATACAGCCCAGGATACAATTTGCCTTCTATGCTGTGAGTGCACACTGCCAGTTCATGTCCAGCTTTTCATCCACCACGACCTCCAAGTCCTTGTCCACAGGTCTGCTCTGAATCCCTTCATCCCCCAGCCTGTACTGATACTGGGGCTTGCCAGCCCCAGCCATGTTACTTGCAGAACCTTGCACTTGGCCTTGTGGAACCTCATGAGGTTCATATGGGCCCAATTCTCATGCTTGTTCAAGTCCCTCTGGATGGTATCCTGTCCCTCTGTCAATCACACCACACGGCTTGGTGTCATCTGCAATCTTGCTGAGAGTGCACTCAATCCCACTAATGTTGTTGATGAAGACATTAAACAGCACCGGTCCCAGTACAGACCACTCAGAGACAGCACTTGCCACTGATGTCCATCTGGACATCACGCAACCATGACCCTCTGGATGTGACAATTCAACCAATTCCTTATCCACTGAACAGTCAGCCCATCAAATCTGCATTTCTCCAATTTAGAGAGAAGGATGTTGTGGGGGACCGTGTCCAAGGCTTTACAGAAGTCCAGAAAGATGACAACTATAGTTCTTCCCTTGTCCACTGATGTAGTCACTCCATCATAGAAGGCCACTAGGTTGGTCAGGCAGGACTTGCTCTTGGTGAAGCCATGCTGACAAATCAGCAGTTCCCAGGGTCCTCCTTTCTACCCTTCTTAAAAACGGGCATGATGTTTCCCTTTTTACAGTCACCAGGGACTCCACCTGACTGCCATGACTTTTCAAATATCATGGAGAATGGCTTTGCAACTATGTCAGCCAACTCCCTCAAGACCCTGGGATGCATCTCGTCAGGTCTCATGTATTCCCTAAACCTGGGGAGAAAGTGACTTTTTATTTAAAAGAAATGAATCTCACTTTGACAATGAAGAATTAGATTGGGGTTTTTTCTTCTTCTAATTTTCGAAGTTGTTACATATAGTAATGGTCATCCTTGCTATCAGCTCTTTCTCAGAGAGCCACCTTGCCCCACATAAGCAAAGTATTTGAAAGGAGCTGAAACACATAAAACCATAGACAAGAGCAAAATACCAGGCTGCAGTTCTCATCAAGTACATGGCAATCATCTGGAAAAGTGGGAAATCATACTAAAAACACCTTCCTCCAACCTCTTTCCTCACCCCACAGATGTCCCCCTCCAGAGCTGCTTGAGAGCCTGGTGAGCACCCACATCGCAGAAGGGCAGTGGGGAGGGAGGCACAAGCCACTGCTGGACTTGGCAGTTGATTTATGCTGTGGCTAAAATTGGGTAACACCTCTCCCTACCTCTAGCCAACGATCTTGGACCCCCTTCCTGGCTGGCTTCACCCCTCATGAGGCTGCCAAGGAGGGTGGGTGCAGCAAGATGCTCTGCTAGGAGGAGAAACTTCAAGTCAAAAGCATTTCTTTTTAATGTAAGCCCACTGTTATACTGAATTAGGGCCAAATCATATCCCTAACTAAAATAGTTGAACACTTTGTACCACCTTCATTCTGGAAAATTTTTAAAATAATGTGTTTTATATAATGCCATCCGCACCAGCCTTGGCTGCTCTCAGTTGCATCATCACGAAGATGTTCAGAGCTAAGTGCGAAAGCCCACTTAAAACACTAAGTAACGCGAAAACATTTGTGCCATTCGCTACAGTAGCTTTAAAAGTAAAAATTCCAGACGCTCTACAGAGCTGCACAGGATTCCTGTGCTTGTGCACAAAACTTCTGTACCTCTGATGCTACAGGGAACAAACTATCAGTTAAACATTAATAACAAGGCAGCGATTTCATGAAGCGAAGTTTCAAATGCACATAATTTGCTGTGCTTAATATTACTTGCTAAATCTGATAACCATGTGAACAAAAGAAAGGAACAATAAGTGAAATCCACTGTGTATGAAACGTACGATAAACGAAATCCAACGCTGTGTATGCATGAGCCAGTTAATTGTTTTTCATTCAGAAAGCCTTATTTGGAAGTTAAGGAGGAACACATTCATGAGGATCAGTCTGTGCTGTTAATGGGATAAATATAGATTTGCTGATTTTGAAGTATCTGAGATACAGAAGAACTTGATTTTAAGTATCTCCACTGCAAAATGGATCAGAAAGAGCAGAACAGGAGTTGCCACGTACCGACATCTCCAGAATACTACTCACCACAGCTGAGTTATCTCCCTGAAACTTTGCACAATCTCATGCCACTTAGATAAAACATCACTTTTATGACTCAAAACACTTCCCAGATTTAGCAAGCAAGAAGAAAGCAAACGGCCTAGCTGTAACTTCTTCGTGTTAATGGCACAGGAAAGAGCAAATGAGTAACTGGTTGAGATCTTTCCTCTAACTGATGAGTTATTTACCCTTGGGGATTAATTCTCTCCCAGTATCTACCATTTC
Organism: Eurystomus gularis; assembly: GCA_013400335.1. Lineage (NCBI taxonomy): Eukaryota > Metazoa > Chordata > Aves > Coraciiformes > Coraciidae > Eurystomus > Eurystomus gularis. Next base: position 74,867 of record VZZY01021825.1, on the reverse strand, counting down.
TATGTTAAAGCAAAGACAGGGCATCCAGAAGGTTAAGCCATCTTATGCAGCTGATGTCCTCAAAAAGAATACACATCTGTATATATATTTGAGCTAGTATCCTCAAAAAATAACACCATCTGTATATAAAAGTATCCCAGTCACAGCAAGTGAGAAGAGGAAAGGATTTGGACCACTAAGTCGCTACGTAAAATGGCATGGTTAAAAAAAAAAAAAATCAAGTAAAAACCCCACGAAGAATCAAATTTCATTAAAATAAAGCACTATTGAATTATAGCCGTATTATGATTGCCTGATTGCAATGAAATGTGAAAAGGAAAAATTTATGACAACTTCAAAGCACAGGCAATTCAAATGCATTTCTTGCAGAATTAAAAAAAAAAAACCCCAAACACAAAGTCTTCAAGAACTACCATTCAACTAAGAGGACGCAGACAAAACTAATTACTGCAAAAAAATCAAACCAAACCAAAGTTTTATTCAATTCCAGGCAGGAATTCACACTACCATTTAACAAAGACTTGGGAAGACAAGATTTGGGTGCTTAAGAAGAGCCTGGGCTGTTTGAGTTGCCATCACTAGCGTGAAACTCAAGCCTATCAAAAAAAGCAGTAGTAACAGACTTGGTGATGATTAAGGGGGGAAGTCTGGACAGACAGATAGGATTGGAAAACACTTGGACTGAAATCCCTTGCTATACTCAGACACGGGTACAAGAGACATCCGAGCCTAAGAACTGATTTTAAACCCGTCTCTCTTTCTATCTGTGACTCAAATCCCCTTCTCCACTCCTCCAAGGGTCAAAGTGGCCGCTGCCATGTGCTGTGGTACCTTCAATGAGGTCCTCGATGGCTTTCCTCACTCCTCTGTCGAAGGCTCGAGCGTCGGCAGGGCTTTGAAAAGTGAGCCCAAACTTTCTGTTGTCGACTTTCCAGTGGTGGAAGGTGGGGTTCGCCTTTGTGTACACCAGGTCCTTCTTCACAAAGCACTCCAGCACCACCTGGGAGGGCACGAGCCCCAAAAGAGGAGCAAAGTTACTCTTCCCATCCCAAGGACAGAGCCAGCGCTGTCTAAGCCCAGATCCAAAAGCAAGCCAAGTCACGCCTCGTGCAGGGAAACAGCCTTCCCTACCAAAAGATGACTAATAAAAAACACCAGACACCATAATTATTCTCATAACATTCATCTTTTGCTTGTGCTTTCGGTAGGTGCTTGGTCCCTACCCCAGGAGCCTATTTCGGACCCAGACCCAGCATGGCACAGGTTACAGCTAGCAGGGGCTCGGGTGGACGGAGAACCTCTTCCCTCAATAATTTTGCTGAAAAAAAAAAATTATCAGCCAGCAGCAGATTTAGGAGGTGCTGTAACACTCCCCTCACCCCCTATTCCTCCCTCACCCCCAGCCAGGCACTGATCTCAAGCTCTGCTGTGCCAAAAACCATCTCTAGGGTGATGCTCAGGGAATGGCTTGTTAGTCCTACTCTGTCCCTCAAAACCATAACCATGGCTCCCAAATAGCATCAGAAAAAGCATCCCAAGCAAAATAATATTGCAAAAGACAAACTATACTTGAACCAGCTTTAAAATGCCAGTCTTTTTGAAAGAAAGATCATTTCTGACCCAAATAATGCTTTTTTTCTTCCCCAAACACTAAGCTTGCAGAGCCTTGGCAGGGAGCACTGTTTTTAAGCTAGCCTGTCTCTTCACAGGAGTGAATTTCAGAAGAATCAGATATAGGGAAATGAGATAACAAACTATAACATCTAAAATGGACTCTGGAAATAGGGAAGAGGCTTTATTAATTTGATTTGTGCGGGGAAAGAAGAGAGCTCCTTTTTAGATAAACAGCTACCAGGAGAAACCGAGTGCATCAATTCATAAGAGACAACTTGTCTTCATATTCTCACTCTGCTCGTTCAAACCTTGAACGGCACGCAGCATAAATAATTCATGGCCGTTTTAAAGGCTTGCGCTGCATTACTCAGTGCAATGTGACTGACTTCATGAGTTCTTTACACTTCAATTCACTTCTCACTTACCCCGGCTAGGTCTTACAGGAAAAAAAAAAACCCCACAAGCTCTTTTTCAATCATCAAAGAGGGTCTTTGCACATGGATGTCAAAACTTTACCTGCTCCTTCCAAGTGGCAGCACGCCAACCTTGGTAGCAAAAGGTGGCAATTCTAGATGAGGCTGGGTTTCTTTTGTCCAATCTGGTACTATTTTGCATATGCTTGTTTTTTTTTTTTTTGTTTAAAAAAAACTTGCAGAAGTATACAATAGCAATATTCTCATTATAAGAACAGACAAAAGTTGAATTAGGGTCTATTACCAGTTTGTCTTTCTGCCTTTCACCATGGATTAGAAATCCACTTCTTCCATTGCCCTCCGGGTACGTGACCTTGCAGACGCCAACTCTACTGAGACCGCCTCCTTCTTGCGGCAACCATCCCCCACTGGAGTCATCTCGGGTCATAACCACAGCTTTGACTCGCACAATATAGCTGTCACTGCAATGGTAACAAAACAAAAACAAAACCTTTTGTGAGCATCACACAGTCTCAGAGCGTTCTTCTTGAGGACAGTATTTAGACAGCACTGGTCTGGCCCCAGACTTTCTGCTCAGGAAGGAAGTTCCACCTCCAAGATGGATGGCCTTCACCACTCAAGCCACCACAGGAAAGAGACTCATCAAACAGCAAGGAATGAACCCACTGGGTTTCTAGATGTCAACATACATCTAGAATATATGTTCCCATGGTCCCAAACAGTCTTTCCCTCATGCAGCTGGGGACACAGATCAAGAGAAAGGGGTGAGCCAGGTAGCACCCCAGGGCTACCACCCACAGGGGGATCAGGTTTCTAAAGTGCTGGAAGAACACGTGGAGCCCAAATAACCCATGAACAAAGTGTTTTAAGGTTTTTGTGATCAAACGAGTGAAGCGGGCTTTGGAAGACAACACTAAAATTCCGCCACAGCTGGGACAGCGTTATGGGGAAAAAAAGAAAACAAACCCAAAAGTGTGGCTCCAGCTAGTACCTCAGACAAAAGCAGACAGGAACGATCTCAGCTCAGGTCATCAGGACCACACCAGTGTCCCTAAAGCAGCTCCATCAGCATCTCAAGGTGTCTTCAAAGGTGGCATGTCATAACCCCCCCAAAAACTATCCTGAAACACCTGAGTTTAGGGATAATCCAGGCGCCCATTGCAAGGTATCAAAAGAGCCCTCACAGCAGGAGGCTCTGCTCCCCCAGGCCTTTTCTCATACCTCTTCCACAGATCAGCTGCTCCAGCATCTGCTGGGGACATCAGTAGGAAGGAGGTTATTTGGGAGCAGAAAGGCAGGACGTAAGCAAAAGCCATGCACCGTGCATGGGACATACAACAGACTCCAAGCTAAAACGGGCTGTCCCCACCCCAGAGCTGCTCCAAAACACCCAAATTAGCTTTTCTGTCCTCACGCTTCCACTTAGTCTTGGCTCAGTGCAACTCATCACGTGTTAGACATCAATTAATCCAGTGACTGCTCAGGAACAGCGCTGATGGCTGTGACACCCTCACAGTGAGGTCACCACAGCAATGCTTAGACATTAAACACGAACAATCACTGCACTATCAGCTGCAGAGCTTCTGGGACACCCACCAGCACCCAGAAAGGTGCCGCAGGGCTCTCAAACTTGGGCAAAACTGGGAACAAGAACAAGGGCTAAGAAAAAGAATGCACAAAGAAAATTGCCCAGGAATTGTCCATCTCCAGGCCACCAGATGAGCTCACCAGGAAGAGGAAGCTCAACCCATAGAGGGCTCCAAGAGCAGGCCTTTCAAAACTACAGGTATCATCCTTTAGAGAGAGAAATTCCTTCTTGAGGAAAGCTCTGTATCCAGACATTTTCCCAGCATCCTATACAAAATGACAGGAGAAGGGGCCCTTCCTATCCAAAATTACAAGAAGCAGTTGCTTTCTTTATCTACACCAGGTAAAACTGCCTTGTTTTCAGACATCATTTTTGCATCACTTCTGTAATCCAAGTGCTGATACTTGAAGTCTAAATTCCCCTTTCTCTAATACAACCAGATTTTATTTAATATCGAAGCAAGCAGCCTCACAGACGCTACCTGAAGGCACTATTGAGGACAGACCAAGAGAGGCAGTGAGCATCTTCTAGTCTGAGTCTGAGGCACCTGGGACCAGCTAATCTCTTCTGCAGCTAGAGAGATGTCGCAAAGCACACGCTGCAGTTTTCCCTTTAGCAGCTTTATTTTATGGATACACCAACCTTCTCACTGGACCTACATGATGAAGGCAGTACACAGATGCTTATGGTTCATCCCCTATTGCTCTGAGGACTTTGCACAGGCTGATAAGAGGCTTTTTGGCACACTCAGATACATGGCCCATGCCACAGGTGACACACGCAAAGCATTCACAGAACTGGGAAACAACATTTTAAAGAATATTTTTGCTCGTGAGTCCCTAAAGCAGCATCATGGTTACATGGAATGGGGCAGGCATGTCTACAGCAGCTCCAGTTACCTTTTTATTTTCAAATGAGAACCCCCTTTACCAATGGCAACTGGCTTCCTGATACTCAGAATTAAGCAAAATACTTCAGCTAATTTCCTACTGTGCAAAAACTGAGCTGCTTCCATCCAAGGCAATTTTTGTTTTCTTCTCTGTACCCTTCCCATATGGTCTATAAGGATTAGCAATTAACAGATGAAGGAAAATGAAAGCCAACTATACATTCCTATATAGTTCTCCCGCTCCCCAAGGATCCTTTCTGGACTTAAATTTTAACTCTTCTCACTTCTGGGGAACTCTCATTAAATTTCACGCTCTCTTCTGAAGTCAGAGCCACCCAATACGACCTTCCTACCCATCCTCCTGCAGAAGTCATTCCCACAAACCGCTGCTTCTCCCTCCACACTTGAAAACTTTGCTGCAGGAATCATTCATTTAAAGGAAAATTAAGAAAGCGGTAGCTACTCAGTTCTTTGTGAGTTTTACCAATTATGTGCATGTTTCCATCACCTCTTGGTGATTTCCCTAGGCTTGTAATTACATTTGAACACTGGTGGATGCCTACACATTAAATTTAGATCCCTTGACTACCATCCACGTCTACCAGCACCACAATCTGACAGGGCACAGCCATACAGTTTTTCATCCTCATATCCTCACCAGTGCCATGACCTATGGCTCCTACAACCTCTGCCACCACGGCGAGCGACTTCACCCATGTGCCAAGAGAACACCATGTAAACTGCGTATCTCCCTCCTTGAAAAGCTACCTCCTTAAATGTATCAAGCCAGAAAATCGAGTTTCCATCACCCTACCACAGTATGAAGACCTCTGCTCACCTATTAGAAAAGGACCTTGTCCAGCAGAAGGTTCACCTTTGGCAAGGTAGGCAGAGCTCTGGCTCCATTCACGTAATTCCTTGGCACAATTTCCTGCATGATTAAAAGTCACCAGTGACGCTGTGCTCCCTGGGGAGCCCCATCCCCACGCCCACTGGGCTCCAGCCACAGGCACACGTTCCCCAACGTGAAACCTATGCCAAGGGACTTTGGGAAAAGAAGGAAAAGAAATAAGGGAAGAAGGTAGTTATGGCTTCTTCACAGAATCACAGAATCACAGAATTTATATGGTTGGAAAGGACCTCCAGGGTCATCAAGTCCAACCTTCTCCTAGCATCACTCTAACCGCTACACCACTACACCAAATCCTCTCTAACCACTACACCATATCCTCAAGCACTGCATCTATTCGTTCCTTAAACACCTCCAGGGATGGTGACTCCACCACCTCTCTGGGCAGTCTATTCCAGTGCCTAACTACCCTCTCAGTGAAGAATTTCTTCCTAATATCTAATCTGAACCTCCCCTGACGCAACTTGAGGCCATTAGGGCTTGGCGCTCTAGTTTAGTCACTAGACCAGGACTCAGAAGCTGCACGTTGGATTTTCAAGGCTATGCATCACTTCCTTCAGTTTTCTATGTCAAAATCTTGCCTGTCATTTCCATCCACAAGCCTAGAATAGGCAATGCTTCTTTCCCTCCTGCCAGTGTTGATAAATACTTGGGAGGTATTCAGATATTTCAGGTCCATATACGGACCTTGCTTCCTTAGTGTAAAAGCTGTTTATCTCCTTTGCTATTTAATTTTACATGACTGCACCAAGGCTCCAGCTGGTTGAGGGCGTTCAAAATCCTCAGGAGCAAAGGAGCCATCTCCCATCCCTGTGCATGTCACTGCTGGTGCTCCAAAGCAGTTAAACAACCACGTCCAAGTCATCCACCTGCACTTTCATCATGGCAACTGTGCAATTTGACTGTTCCAGGAGAAACGGTTAATGAGGTACGTGAAAATATTTTGGTCCCTTCCCATTAATAAGATGCCGATTGCTGCTGAGATAACACAAGGCTTTCATATAGTTGAAAATGAAACAGCTAAAAAAACCCACAGTAGCCTTAGCTCCCCTAATTTTATTGGCTTCTTAAAACTTTAAGACTGCTCTAATTGTTGGGTTTATGGCCTACGCGCTGCGCGTTTCATGCAAACTATTCTTAATTACGCTCTTAAATGGAATACTTTGCTATTATAACCCTACAGATTTGTCTTCAACAGCCTTAAGAGCTTGGGAAGAAAGTATCTGCAGGGATTACCCAGCTGCATGGCAGCCGGCCAGTGTGTTCCAGGGCTGCTTCAGGTTGTTCGCCTGCCCCACCCTGAGCAAAAAACCATAATGAACTTGGGGAGTAAAGGTAGCGTGGAAAACCATGTGCTGTTTTTATTGGAAGGGAAAGAGAGTCCTTTAAAAATTATAGCTCGTGGGCGTGCGTATATATCTATTAAAAAAAAAGAAAAAAAGGAGAAAAGAGTGCATGCGTCTATAACCGCCGCTCTGAAGGATATTGAGAATCCTTAACTCAGGAATCCTAAACTTTAGGAAATTATTTTCCTAAACAAGGAGTGACTGAACAATTGCCTTTGCAGTAACTGAACCACAGCTGTATTACCTATAGCCTACCTCTTACAAAGCATTCGTGTCTAAGAGACAGGCGATGTTTAAGGGGGATTAAGAAGTGCCTTCCTCCAGCATGCACGAACCACATTAAGGGCAGCTGACACCATCCGGTGCTCTCCAACATGAGCCACATCACTTGCAGCAACTGCATTGGCAGTGAAACCAAAGGGGGAACAGGTCCCGAGCCCTGCTGCGTGCCTGCCGTGGGCTTACGGCTGCCATCCCACCTCCGGGGCTAAACATCCCATAATTCCGTCCTTAGTTAAGGCTTTAATTTTGCCAGTGTCTGTAAAAGGAGGGTTGAAGTACACAGCTCCCTTCCACCAGCTGCTCCTCTTTCCTGCTTTACTTCAAATGCAGCAACTGCAAATACCATCTGAGATGAAAAAAAGAAAGTACTCCAATCCACTACATTTACTACTTTCCTCTGAGTCACATTTAGCATCTAAAGCGCTTCCCAGACACCCTCCACAATTCAGTAATATTTTTTCCTCTAGCCAGGCTAGGCGACCAAAATATAACCTTTGAAGCTTCCATACAGCACTTCAGTATCTTCCTCCCTTCTCAACTTTGCAGCTTACAAGGCCAGGAGAAATCCAGGTCTCAGGAAGAAAGGTAATTGCATATAATGGGTTTCAAAGTTATGGCCTGATCTTCAGCGCGTTGACATTCCCAGACCCCAGCTTTCAGGGAAGAGCCAGGGGAAGGCTGCGAATGCAACAGTGGCAGATGTTGGGCTGAACCGCAGACATCAGGCATTAAACATAATTAAAACTACATAGATCCATGCAAATTTAACTTTACAATCCCTGGAGCATAGCTTGTCTCTGGCTGAGCGGGATGTATTTCACAGTGCTCTTACTCTGCCCTCTGTCCCTGCCCCAGCAGCTCCAACAGCTGGAGTCAAAGCCATCCCCTTCTACCCAGGTGATCACTGGGAATTGTACTGCAAGGATCCTCTCTGGACCTCATCCCGCAGCCAGAAAGTAGTGGCGTTTTGATGGAAGTAATGAAAAATTGCTATTTTTGGAGTGCTGCCTTCTTGATCTGATGCTTGGTTCATGAACCTTCCAGCAAGGGTGAAAAACCTGCAGATTATAATTAGCATTTTCTTCTTTGAAACCCTAATTTACTATTTTTTTAGATGGAAAACTTCTTAGTGCACAGAGCTACAGCAGAAGGAAGTTGATATTTTGATGCCATTGAGATTTCCAGCAGGTTCGAAGCTTTTTTATTTTTATTAAGTATCAGCAAGAGAAAAAGCCACCTGCACCCCTCTGGCCAGATCCAATGTTAAAATGGAGCCTGGAGAAAACCATGGAAAACCTCCCAAAAGTTTTCCTTGCCCCTCACCAGGAACACAGAACCACTATCTGTAACCCATCTCTAGTATAAAAAATCTGTAACCTGTATTTTTCAGCCTTTCACATCCAATACTGCCAGAATAAAAAGGCATCTGGGAAATTTTGGTTTCCACCAGTCAGAGTACATACAAGACAGTTCAGTCTCTACGTGCCATGCTCCAGAGATGCTGGCCGAGTCCTGCAACATGCCTGTCCTGGGGCACTTCATCTTAAACCAGTATTAACCTTCCAAGCTCAATTTCAGGACATTTCTCTCTGTCTCAACAAAAAAAGAAAACTTTGTTGGCATTTAGCATTTCCTCCCAGCTTCCCTCTGAAAACAGAAAGGAGTTTTCCCTTCCAACTGCCCAATTCATGCCTGGCTGCTGAACTGAGTTTGGCAACATGTGTTCAGCTTGTATACTGGCCATTTCAGGGAGGAAAAAAAAAAAGGGAAAAAAAGGGAAACAAAAACCCCCATATTAACTCCAAGAAGACTGTTAGCTGCAGCAGAACAGAAAGTAGAAGAGGAAAATCCTGTGCCAAAAGGAAGCACTTGTTCAAGATTTGGAAATCACCACCACTTAAGTTATAAAGACACACACAGTCCCACCTGCACATCCCATAAAGCACCCCAGAGGAGTAGTTCTGCACGAAAGTTCCTCAGTACTGGGAGTTTTCCTGCTGAGTGCTGCCCAAAATCTTGCGTGCAGCTAAAAAACCCCCAACGTAGCAAGGAGATCACTTTGAAGGACTGGGAGGGTCCTGGATGCAGCAAAGATGCTCAAAGGCTCAAGTGCCTTCAACCCTCAAAAGCTTGTCTTCCTATATGACACATGTCCTCATGTGAGGAACACAGCTCCAGGACGCTGGAGCAAACCTGAAGTACCACCCTCAGATTTTATTATCCATGCCTCAATGCCTATCAGGGTCTAGAGCAGCCCCAAAAGCAGAATAAAGCTGGGCCCGGCCCTCCACAGCCAGTCCCCAGCAAGCCTGGGTTTGCTTCCAGCACCGCAGCCCATCCAAAAATCCTCCGTAGGAAAGATTAATAGCAGTTTTGTTTGTTTGTTTGTTTTTCAGAAGAAGGACTTCTCAAAAAACAAGACACCTGCAACAATCCAGCCGCCCGCCTCCACAGCTCCCTTGAACACTGAGGCAACAAGGAACAAAGGAGCCCTTTCACCAAAAGGTTTGTTAAACATTTAAGGCTGATTTTACTGAGTTTATGAGAAACAGCTCTATCCTAACTTGCTCAAATGGGATTTCATAATCCCATATTTGTTTTAGTTCCTCCCAGGAAGCACATGGAAAACTAATGTTTTAAAATGTACATATAAAAGTATATATGCATACTGTATTTTATATATGTAACATATACATACATAAATATATAGATATGACTTTTATAAACTGATTTCTTTTTTATATATCAACATTCTCTGTTTTATATATTTATTTTTTTATTTATTAAAATGACACACACTAAACCATCAGCTTCTGCCACGTGAGTTACTCTTGCAAGCACAGATTTTCAAACTACAGAACCATTTCGGTTGGAAAAGACCTCTAGGATCATCAAGTCCAACCTTCATCCCAACATCTCCCTGACCACCAGACCATGTCCCCAAGCACCACATCTACCTGTTTTCTGAACACCTCCAGGGATGGCGACTCCACCACCTCCCTGGGCAGCCTATTCCAATGGCTAATCACTCTTTGAGTAAAGAACTTCTTCCTGATATCCAATCTAAGCCTCCCCGGCGCAACTTGAGGCCATTACCTCTTGTCCTGTCATTAGTCACCTGGGAGAAGAGACCAACACCTGCCTTACTACAACCTCTTTTTAGGTAGTTGCAGAGAGCAATGAGGTCTCCCCTCAGCCTCCTCTTCTCCAAGCTAAACAGTCCCAGTTAACAATCCCAGTCAAGCAACGTCCCAACTAATTTGGATGTACCAAAGCAGTGGAAGAGAGCAATTTCCTGCTGCAGACAGGACCGGGCCAGGCTTGCCCAGTGATCCCCACAAAGTGCTGTACATGTGGGTAAAACCCCATTATGAACCAGCAAGCATCTTTTTAGGGAAAAAAGCAAGTGGGCAAGCGAAGATCCTCTGACACAGCTCAAGCGCACTGATTTTAAGGGCTATCCCCAGATATTAGCTTACTACGCAACCAATATTGAATTAAAATGAAAGTCTAACTACATCAGAGGCAGATTAATTTACTACTCGCAGCCATATTAAAGCATCTCGGTAACATATTGTTGAAACTATGCTAGAGCTATTGAAACCCACAGCAAAAGTTGTTACAAAAACACCTCTAATTTTTTTTTCTAAAAGGCAGCCACAACATCGCTGCAATGCACGCTAATGAAAAGAATTTTAATGAGCAACCACTTAATAAAAACATAATAATCACTTAATAAACCTTTTAAAAAGCAAAAACCAAAGCAAAACAAAATCACAGTGAACCTCCTCCTTCTCACTAAAAAACTGAATTACATCAGGACCAGCCTCCTTGCAGCGTTGCACGGTGGCTGCTTTCTCAGTGACTGAAAATTACAGGCTTGGTGTTTATTAAAGAAAACTAAACAAAAAAACTTATCTTCAAAATTTTTAATGGGTCAGTTCTGCAATAACTCCTTATAGCAGCACACATCAGTGAGTCTTAGAAAGTTGTGAGGAGCAGCAAAACAGAAGAAATCAGTTTAATATGATAATCTGTTTAAATAATTTACTCTGCAGCTCATGAAGGCAGCTTGCCGTACGGGCAAGAGTTGCACACTCAAGTCCTCCCATTTTCGTGCGAGGGTACAAAATATTAACAGATTTCAAGGAAAGCCAATTAGTACTATCATTTACTGTAATGAGGAAGGAAGTTGTTATTGCATGACAGATGGTATTTGTTTTATATCACATGCAAGATAAGCAAAAAAAGCACATAAAAGCTTAGCCAGCCGAGCAGGTAGTTGCATGAGATCTGCATCTTGAATTGATTGTTTCCCTCATCTGAAAAAAAGCCACAACCAAGTTCTACCCTAATTTTCTTCCAACATATATTGACCAGAAACACTCCACTATTGTTACCCTATGTTAGCTAAATGGCAGTATTTAGCAAAATTAAGAAATAAAACTAACTAGCACAGTGACAGTATTCCAGCTTTCCAAGTTTTATCGCCTTCCGTATTTTGTAAAATGAAAGTAGAGATTTGATGCCGCTTGCCAAAAATTACAGAGGAATGTCACGGAGAAATCGGTTCAATTCACAAGAGGACGCTATTTCCACATGACCCCTTTTCCCGTCCAATGAGTTTTTGCTGTCAGGTTATAGATCGCCAGGATGCCCATGATGCCACTAAACATGGTGGACAGATGAGGTGCCCCATCATCCCCATATAACATCCCATTTTGCAGATTAAATGCCACCCATCCTAACACAGCCATATTATTAGTGAAAGTAACGCAAGGTGTGCTTCTCTTCAGCTACAGAATCAATGATACTCCAGAACATAAAAATAAAATATTATGTAGATGCAAACACAGTATTTATGAGAAATCTGAAGTTTACAATGAAACAAAAAAAACCCAAAACACACCACCAAACCCTCTTGCTCACCCGAAACAATCTGCATTTTCCCCCACTCTCCTCCATTTTGATGGGTGCAGCATGCAACTATATTTATCCCCCTGTAAACATCCTCCGTGACATGTAGGATACAACTACAAAGGATAGACAGTATTTTGCAAATATAAAAAGAAAAATTTCTGTGACTCAATTCCAGTTAAATCTGTTTCAGAGGAGGGAATAAACAGGATAGCTGTGGTCTAAATTGAAAATGGTTTTTATCTTTTATCAGGTGAATGCATTTATATTAAAAAAAAAAGGAATAAAAGATGACATTCTTAACTATATCAAAACCAGCATGGATATGGAGTTTGCCTTTCACTTCTCTTTAAGCCCTGTACCCCAAAAAGTGCCCATGAAGAGGGACATCCAAGGGAAGCAGCTTCCCAGGCAGCATCTATTTTCTCCTCAGTATTTAAGAGAGTGATTCCATATGCTATCAGGAGGGTGCACTTGAAACCATTACTTCTGGAAAAAAACCCAAACAACTGTATATAACCACAAAAGAAAGCCTGTGTTTCACAGAAGCAGTTGTACATATTCACCGATATCTTATATGCTGATTTAGAAAAGATTCAGAAGAGCTGTGGGGGCAGATGGGGGAAGGCAGAGGAATTAAAAAAAAAAAACCAAGAGTAAAAAATATGAAATTATACACAGCGAGATCCCACACACGTACCTGCCGGGGGATGCCATTTCCTCTACATTTTCCACCCCGATTGCTCCGTTTCACCATCGTTGCCACCACCAGCCTGCGGATCAGTGCTGGCTGCCCGCTGTCCCAGCGGGCTGCTGCCAAGGGAGCGATGGCTTCCCCCCATGCGTGATTCAGTCTCCTTGAGGGATGTGCTGCATTGTACGGGTGAGTCATCCCCGAGGTATTCTGCATATTATAGCCCTGGCCCGACCATTACTCATTGCTAACATCCTCCCTGCTCCGAGAGCACAAGCGCACGCACTGACCAAAGATCCCTGCTTCCCCACCCCGGGTATAGGCTGGAAAAAAAAAAAAGAAAATAATTACAATACAACCACCATAAACTAATAACAGGGATGTTCAGCAGAAGCTGACGGAGCAAACGTGCTGCCGAGAGGTTGCACCAGACCGGCGGGCGCGTCACTGCTCACCCAGGTCTGCAAACAGGTCCAAAGTTGAAAGCTGGAGTCGTCATCTCCGGTGACCTCGGCTGCACTTTATTCCCCAAAAGCTGCTAACGCAGCGCCTGTACCAAGGGTCCAAACAACTCAGCACTCAGCCTCCCAAAGTGCCCGTCTCCACTGCAGCTTTTAACAGGATTTTAAGTACTTCCAGCTTGCAACAAATCGGTATTTATTCAGCTATAGGTCCTTGTATACCCTACCTTTGCTGGCAGCCCACACGACTGAAGTGCCACCACAGTAACACCCCTACACACGAGCTCTGTTTTGGGCAGTTAGTCTCAAGTGCTCCCTTGCTGCTCAAAAACTTTCAGAACCACTTTAACTCCTTGCTCAGCCAGTGTCATCCCCTTCCCCTCAAAGTTATATGACCATCCCTAAACGCCTTCTCATGTTTTTTAAAGCGAAAATGTTGCTCAAGAACTGCCTCAGCACCAAAAACAAGAAAAAAAAAAACAACAACTGTGACACTAGGGCTCTGAAAAGAGCTTCTAAAAATACTTGCTTGGTTTCTGAACTAATCTACGCCGATGATTAGGCAGGATGGGGAAAGAAAGCTCATTTAAGTGTTTCCAGGCTCAGCTGCTTTTTTGCCTTCTTCAAATTCAAACTACTTTAACCTCAATTCTGGGGCAAGAATCCCTCTTTGCCAGGATGGGGAGCAATGGCCAAGGTGGTGCTGCCTGAAAGCATCCTTTAGAGACGCTGCATCCCCATTTTACAGACACAACAACCTAAACCATATATCCTCTTGAAAACTTCCAAGCTTGGACCATGGAAACACCGAGCGTGAGACCATCAAGGCTTGAATCCAGTTTCACCGGGGATGCTGAGGACATCCCGAGGTGCCAGGACAGAAGCATTTGTTGGCGGCTTATCTCCAGCATCCAGCGAGCACGTGTGCAGGTGGAACTACAGGCACCTCTTCGCAGCTTGGCTGGGTTTTGTCAAGACAATGGAACCAAGCTACAGTCCAAAGCCACACTGAAGGCAACAGCCAACATTTTAAGTTTGCTATGGTAGGATAAAGAGACAGCTGTGTTTACCCTATTTCAATATACAACATAAAAAGGTCGTTAATTTAATGGGAAAGGGTATTGTTTTCGTAGAAGTGCATTTGCGACCACTGGGTAACTCATTAGCCAGTCAAAGCACTGTCCTATCTAAGTAACTAAAAAAGAATAAAAGTGCTGTTTTTTTTTTTAAAACTTTAATAGCACGTCCCCAGCCCGCAACTCATCCTGCCCGGATGCGGCAGGAATTGCTGCCTTGCTTTCCTCCCCAGGCTCTGCAGCAGCGCTGCTTCCACCCTCACACGCTTAACCCAGTGCCCATCCGCTCTGTCCTCAGCTGTCTCCAGCAAGAAGTCAGCACACAGGCAACGTCAGCCAGAAAAATTAAAGAAAGCTGCCTGGCCCTTTTTGCTGCAAGTCCAGTTTCTAAAGCTTTTCTCCCAAGGGATGGGGGAAGATGAAATAAGCCTCCCAGTGCAAGACAAAACTATCTTTGAATAAGCTGTGTTGTAATCATGTTTTTGAAACAACAGCTTGAGTGGTTATATCTCCCCAAAGCTGCCCTCTTTTCTTGCCTTCCCACTGCTCCACAGACCAGCCCAGCACTGGTCCTCTTGGAAACTCAGAGCACAGCACACAGCGAGCCTTGGGACCGAGCACCGACAAGGCGGCTTAGAGAGGAGCAGCATTAACGCAATTCCAGCCTTACACATCTGAAGACGGGTTTACATGGAAAAGCCATCACGCTGTAAGGCTAACACAATTCTGCAGCTGCTGCAGGGCAGCTCGTGTGGCTGTGTTGAGCCGTGACTCAGTTATTTTCTGCAAAATTGCCCATTTGCTGGTGTGCCAGGATCAGGGGCAGGTGTGGAAAAACTCTGTGCGTGAACATGCAAGACACAGAAAAGCTCTGTTATAGAAGTAACAGGATGCAAATAGAGCCCCTGGTCTCCTGTCTCCACCAAGAAGTTGCTGCATCAGTCAAGAAGAACAACCACCACCTGACTCAGCCAGCTTCAAGCCCTGCTCCCACGGGTCTGAAGGGAAGCAGATATCAAGTCAATGGACAGTTGTGAGCATCAACTGAATCACTGGTTGAGTTCTTGCTTTTGCAAATGTTCTTTAAACTTAAGGCAAAGCTAACAAACCTCAGCTCTAAGGTTGGCAATGCTGCTATACTTTTTTTAAATTATTATTATTTTTCCCCTTAAACACTGCCCTGTCCCGTACACCTTGGCAAACCCACCCCTATTAGCTTGGTGCTACAGTGAAATATCCTCAAAAGCTTTTGTGCATTTCCTAGCCTGGACTGGTGAGTGGCTGCTTGAAGACACGAACATCTTCCCCAGTTTCCAGTGGGATGCACACTGCTACAAGGTTTTGCTATTAGAAATCTAAAGTAAACATCACAACTGGAAAGCCAACAAGGCGGTGGATCTGCTTTCGACTGCCTGCCAGCCAACTACAAGCACGGTTCAAAGAGTCAAGACTGTGGTCAGAGCAAGAGGAGCCCATTTTCACTGTAGCTGCTGGAGTATTTGTGATTAAGAGAATGAAATTGAGTCACCTCGTTAATGCCACTCATATTAATGGGCTGAACTTCCGCAGCACAGTACTAACAGAGCGCACAGGACCAAGCCCTGACAGCTTGTGAACCAGCCAAAAAGACATTTCAGCACCTAATTTCAATGCAGTGTAGGCTTCTGCATAGCCACAGCTCCAGGTCCGTGCTGAACACTGCAAAACTTGTGATGTGTCATCTGGGAACACCAGGCAACCTACCTTAGATGTAGCACTCAAGATTTGCTATAGCAATATTGCCTGAATGTTGTTTGCTGTGCCTTGTGAGGGGTAAAGAAGGTTGCTTTTCTCCAATTTTAATTAATAGCAAATAATAAAAAAAATCCAAAGAAACAAAAGATTTAATAGATGAGGTCAGTGTATCTCTTCACTCAGCACTTCAAAGACACCCATTTCATTCATGCTGTGCCTGTGGCTCACAAAATTCACAAAATACAGCATTCATTCAAGTCATGTTGTAGGGAAGAGCTGGGAGCATAGCAGAAACAGGAAAAAGGGCAGAAAAGCAGATCCTTGAGAATGACTTCAGACTTTTCACAATGTGCTTGAAGCTGCTGAATATTCAGGAGCACTGAAATGCTCCTCTCTTCCTACCATTACCAGGCTTTCCCTATTTTCCATGAACCTGGAGTAAGGCTCTTTCATGCTGCACACCTCTGCCAGCACAAAAGCAAGGTATTATTAAAAGTACAGCTGAATAGTGCTTCAGCAGTTGAGGAGTCTGCTGGGGGATAGATGGTCCATAAAAGCCTGTGCGGCAGCAGTTCTGGTCACGGTGCAGCTTGATTCTGCTGAGGTATTTCTCAATATAGACTTCACCCAGATGTTAAGCATCACCGAGCATGGTGCTTTCCTAACACAAACGCACCCCAAGCACTCCAGTAAAACTAAGGCGATAGGAAAGCTGCAGTATTTAATCTCTTGTAGACATCATCTGATCTGAAACAGAGGCTCCAGCCCTCCTCCTTTTTGCATTTGGCTCATCTTGCATCAACTCCTGGCCGCAATGTCCTTGCAGCCCAGAACCCAGGCTGGGAGGCCACCGTCCCAGCTAGACTACTGCAGGCACCCTTTGGCACCAGATCATTACATACAGTACAGTCCCAGGTCCTAGCAAAGGCACAACCTATTTATGAAGTACAGGGATGCTAAATGAGCACAGCAAGTTGGAGGCAGCATTTCTTTGCCATCTGAACTGTGCAAGCCAAGGCAACTCTTTATATATTGGTTTTAAATGTCTATCTCCAGGTGATTGACAGCTTGGAACAACTATTTTTCTTTTCTGAGTGTTTTAAAGCTTAGGCCTTGGACAGACACATCATTCTCTAGATGAATGGACCTTTGTACATATGGATGACAATAAAAAATGACCCCAGCATAGATGGGTATTTCCATCCAGGATACAGAAAGGTTCTGGGTGGAGGCCATGTGGATTTAATTTTCCTGCAGACAGATCAAAGAAAAGCCACTGAGAGCGTCTTACTTGCCTCCAAATAAACATCCATGACCAGAAAAGAGGTTACACAAATGACATGCAACAAGCTCCTCTGCACCGGAAAAGCCTCATGTGCTTTTCTTCTAATTAACCCTTCCTCCATAGCTCCTAATTGATACCTGGACAAACAGCTGTAATATACTCCAGGAAATCTAACCCTGTACTTTGGTTTACTCATGTGACATGGACTCAATCATCACAGGGCAGGCTACAAATTTTCTTGATTAAAAAAAGCAAGCTAGCAAGAACCCAAGACCTTTCTCCTCCCTTTTTTTCCACACATAAATAATTAGCTCAGACGAGAGGTGCTTTTGATGTCCTGCCTCTCCACGGTTTGCATCTGAATTTGTGTTTTTCTTGCATGAGCATCAGTACCTCCTTGACTGGCCAGACAGCAGAGCTCAACTGCTTTTTTCACGTCATCCGTCCGAAGAGCTCCTTGCCTCCACAACCCAAGATCAATCACTGCCACTAATGCATTCAGACATCTGACCCCCTGAGAAAACCAACTGCTCACAACACAGGTTGAAGAGCTTTGACTTGGCTGATTGTTCCTAAATCAAACTTTTGTTTCAGTTCAGCTTTAACCTAGACTGCTTAGCCTAACAGATGCTTTACTGCAGTTTATCTGCACAAGGTCTCAAGTGATGAAGAATCCACAACATCCCTAAAAAATATATATATTAAGTGTGAATGTTCTTACAATTTCTAACCACTGCATCTTCGCTTTCCCTTTCCGTAGGATAAAAGTTTTTCCCATGCAAGTACTTTCAGACTAAGTATGTGTACCCCAGGCCACATATATCCAGTTTCTTTTCTTCTCCAGCTTCTTCTTTCTAGATTTCAAATAATCTTTGCTGCTTTTTCTAAGGTTTGCAGCTATCTTTTGCAAAGCCCTCATGCCAGAAGTCAGTACTCCTTGCTAAAGGCACCTGCAAAGGCAGCAAGATACAGCAGACCAAGAAGGAAGCACCACGGTACAATAACCATTATCCAGCTACATGTCTAAAAACACAGAGAACTTCCATAAAACCATGTTGACCAGCTTCATGTTCACACACTAGAGCTGATGTTGAACGCACCTCCTTTCAGGCAGCTCCCCGTTTTGCAGGGGACTGACTTAAGCTAACCAGCTTAGATCTTCAAGACCACTCTGCTTCTCCTGTGAAGTGTTAGTAAAACATTATCTTGCCCTTAATATACCTTGTCCAGCTCTTCCCAGTGCTCTTGGGAACAAGCTGCTATTTTGTAGACTTAAAGGAAGATGGTTAAAGCTTGTGATTCTGTGTTCATTTTTAGCGTGGGAAATTTTTTATTGTTCATTCAGGAAAAGTGATCCTTGCAGTCTGCCTCTTTCAGAGCACAGAAATGATGCGGGGCAGGTTTCCCCTCCTGCACACAGCACTGCAAGCTTCGCCACGCCTGCCCTGTATCAGTACACCCAAAAGAAACAATTATTCAGCTTGCTAATGTTATTATTTAAGTCCTATAGCAGCCAGAGATATCTCACCAATACCTTTGCTTTCCCTGAGCCAAGCGCGAGCACCTCCCAACCTCTACTTTGTTCTCCCTGCAGCCAGCTTTCCTGTTTACATCTTTGCCATCACTTCCCTTCCACAGCTGAAGGGCTTTGGAAAAGGCACAAACGTACGTGCACTTCCTCAAGCTGCAGGCAGTTGCGTGCCCCTCTTCCTACCACTGTCCTCTGCCTGGTCACAAAAGTGTCACTTGCATCTAACAGCTTGTATTTCCTGTGCCGCGTTTTAATAGGCAGCTCTTTTAAATATTAGAAGATACAGCGGTGTGAAGTGCCTGCTGAATATATACACTGGCAAGAGCTATTTTGTTCACATATGGCAGAGAAGTCAATCAAGGGAGAACCTCAGTATCATCCTGGATTCTCATTCTGACAGGTAAGGATGAGTTGTTCAACACTGCACATCTGTGTTTTCATGCCAATTCCTTCTAAAAAGTTACATTCTGGGTACATCTGCTCAGGGACAGCCAGAGTCCTCTGGCATACCCAAAGGTGACTGAAGCCTCCCATGGTCTTTTATGCTACTTTTAGCATTAAAAACCCCCATATTTATTGTTACTATCGTTATTTTTATAATAATGCTAAAAGCATGCTGCTTTTAGCAGCAAAGATGGTGAAGGAGCTTTTCATCCTGTTCCTATCAGGGTTTTTGGTGCACTCAGTATCAGCTGGGAGCTGCAATCTCAAATCTGCCGAGCTTATCAGGGAATACCAGAACATCAATGCCTCACACAAGACCAAAAAAACCTGTTAAGCTTAGAAAAATATCTAGTAACAGCTTATGCAAGTCATTCATTTAACAGGTCACAACACTCTTGTTTAAAAACATCAAAAACTGAACGCTGAAGAAAAGTGACATTATCTTCTTGCTGAAGACCTGGGAGAAGACAGTAGTTAACTCTTCTCTTTGGGCAAAGCCCTGTCTCTACTTCATGGTGGCCACCTCCAAAAAATTAAGGTAATGTCTGGAAGGGAGAAAGAAGATACACCCTGATTTTTTTCCCCCAACTTCCTACTTGTTTTTCACTTTCTCCAAGCACTGTCACAGCCACTTTATGCATGTTCAGCAGATAATGGAACCGCAAACGTTTATCTCAATCCAAAACAGCTACTTTTTTTTCCCCTGCCCTTCAACTCAGATTTAACTAGGGTTTTAATTCCTGCTCACCAAGGATGCAAAACTGACAGGAGGTGCACACTTATTCTTCAACACCCCATCTATAAACTTGGTTTTCTTTTTCCTTAAGGCGGTTTCATCCCAGTTCTACGATGAATCTCTGACTTCCTTGCTTAGGATTTACCTGCCTGTCCTTCTATGCCCACTAATATCCTGGAACAAGAGAAATTATAGAAAGGAAGAGTCTTGGTCTGAAGCTGGGTCTCTGCTGTGTCCGCACACAGGGAGAGCAGCTCTGTGCCCAGCACTCTAGCGGGATGTTTGGCTCCCAGACAAGACGGCGGCGGAAGCGCGACGTGCCAAGACTGCCCTGCAAGGCCTTGTTGTCCGCTTGACATTAATATTCAGAGAAAACAGCGACGGCGTTTCAGCGTGCTAAGGGAGAGAAATACACACGCGTTGCCCAAAAGCAAGTTGAATATGAGCTTTGCTAAACTATTTGCACCGTGATGGGAAATCACTTGTCAAGTTGTCTGGAAAAAACCAAACCAACCAACCCACAAACAGCTCAACAACAAAAACCAGCCCTTCTGAGCCCAAGTGCTATTTCCAATATTAGTCTGCAAGGTGGGGCAAGGGGCAATTCAAAATGTTATGCCACAAGCTGCTTTTTTGTTCAAGGATGCCTTTTAATTAACAGTAGCGCTATGATGAGGTAGGTGCCCAATCCATGTTTCCTCCACTGTGGGGAGAGCCCTGGAGAGGCCACCAGGCCAACACTGCAAAGATGCTGTGGATATTGATGCCATCCAGCACGTGGCGCAGAAACCCAAGGTGGTGCCAGCACAAGCATTGAGTTACGGACTGCATAACAGATCCAGCTTGGATTCAACGATGGAGTCGGATGATGACAGCTCCATCCAATTAGAAAGCTGAGGTGGAAAGCCAGCTACACATCCCAACCCAGCACTCTCCCTTGGAGATGCACAGATGATGCGTACCATCAGTTCTGAGGTAGAATGGAGAAACCACATCCTTGCTTCAGCCTGTCCAGATGTGCTCAGGCTGTAACAAATCCACAGAGAACTTGGGAGTTGAGTCCCCATCCACCATGTGCGTGCATGCGAGTTCTAGGAAGAATGTATTTAAATGTGTGTACTCAAAAACTGTGCTGAGATTATCTAAAAGGAACAAAAGTTAGCAGCGAAGTGGCTGAAAAGATTGCCTCCATCCCATTATAACAAGGTAATGCAGGAGCTGGATGTAGAAACTGGCACTTCTCTGTTGACTAATGGCCAATGCTCACCTTGCTAATAAATCAGGTTGAAATCCGTGTCCGTCTCGAAACAAGCTCTAGATATAGCACCATCCCCCTTCTAGGAGTCTAGGCAACACTTGGACAGCAGATCTCCAGATGCACTTACAAGCAAATACATGAAGTTTAGCTGAAACGATGCTTTGCCAAAACCAACACAAAGACAGTGGCCTCTAGAATTTGGGGCTACTTGCAGATGTCCTAAAGGATGCCATTGACTAAGTCATACAAAAGGTCCTTTAACCCCTGGCAGTGATTCATCTAGACACTTTTTCCAGCAAAAAGCCTTATTACTGAGGGAGAGTTTCCTATTATTTGCAGGAAAATTCAGAAGAGAACAAGTAGATACTAATTTGTTGAAGAGACAGATAAACATGTACAGGAAATACTTCTATGAAGGTCCCGATCCTCTAAAGATTAATAATCTACAGTACTGGAGACAAAACCATGACACTGAGGAAATCAGCAAACTATAAAAACAGGAAGAACTGGAAGTTTATTTTTTTATGTTATTTTGAGGGAATATTTGTTTTTCTGAAGCTTAAGATACTGGCAAAAGCCTCCATCTGCAGGTCACACTATTCTCTGTACAAAAGCAGCTGCAGAGAGTTTCCTCATCCAGGTCCCCAGAGCTGTCAGTCTGGGGAGGCCATCCTGCACATTACGGATTAGCTGCCTTCCCAGCCAACATTGTTATTCGGTTTTCACCTCACTTAAGTCATTACAAGTCACTGAAAAGGCTGTTGATGCACAGACAATGTTCTGTAGGTGATAGCAATAAATCAAGCTGCTCTGCTGTTGCATTTCCCCCCACAACCACAGGACGAAGGTGCTCCCTCCAGATATGTATTTTGGTATATTTACTGTAACACCCAATATTAAGGTGGCACTTGTTGAAAATGAAGGGGCTTGCCACAAACAGAAACTACCAAGAAAAGCTTTTCTGGACTCGACTGCCTTGGTTTTTGTTCAAATGAAGATAAAACTACCACCACCATGGATTACAGTCCCTCCAAGGATACAGCAGGGATGTGCTGAAGTCAACAACCGCTTCCGCAGGGACTTGGTGGCACAACTATTTTCGGACCACAGCAAGCGGCGAAAGCTGGACAGACACCACTGCTTTGTCCACAGGCATTAACCATTCCTTCCACCTCAGAAACATCTCGTGCTAGTTCTCAGTGGCATCACAAAGAGCTCTGGGACTTTTGTCATGTCTTATACCTAAGTTATCTTACTTAAGTGAACCAAGCTGAGGCAGAGCGCTGCCCAGAGGTCTTCTGCTACTAAAGAAGGTGAGGAGAGTAGGGGATAGGGACACCACATCAATTTGTCCTCATCCAGGAATTTTTTGAAGCAGGTTCTCCACCTCCTTCTTGCAAAAGCCTGCAACAAATACAGACTATATGAATACTGAACGCCACCTTAAGAGCTGAAGTAAGCTCACATCTGTCCACAGAATTCCCAGAGCACAGAAAGCCATCAGTACAGAGATTAAGTTCAGCTTAACCTGAAAAAAAGTTTAAATATTTATGCTTCTACTATGGTCTTGTCACTTTGCTCTTTAGTACCACATATAGTTGAATTATTTTAGTTCACTGGAAGTGAACCCTTTGAACTAGGGCATTCATCTCTTCAGAAATACAATTAAATCTCCATGTTAGTTAGTAGATGTCAGTTAAGTATGGGGGGAAATTATTTACATTTAAAAAAAGCAAGTGCATTCCCCTAGGATTTGACCTCTACCACAACTGCAATGAAGTCCTAGATGCTATGTGGATACTTACTGCATGGAACATCTGTATAAATATATAAATATCTATATATCATAACAAATATTAAGCATTTTCTATTTATCTGACAGAGAACATACAGAGCCACGTCTTCTGGTTTTGTATGTATCAACTAGGACAGTGACTGACTACAACAATGGTATCATCACTTAAGTTTCAGTAAAATCAGAGAAACAAATAGATGACTCTACAATTTCAGTTCACACAGATTATTCCTGCCCAGCGTAGAGCACATCGACATGCTCCTTGATGATGAGGGAAAAGCAAAGATCTGTGCTCGAAAGCCCACCTGAGACAGCCAGGCTAGCTGGTGGGTATCTGTCCAACACAAATTCACATTCCCTTTTCTAGTGATCACTGACATTATAATCCTGCCAAATTACCACGCATCTGAGTAGACCAGCTGTTAATCTTTTCTAATTTTTGTTTCTGTCTCCCATGCGTGTTAATGTAACAGGGTTTTGCACAACAAAATGTTTTACACCACCTCATACCTCTTTGTGTTAACTGATGTTATTGGTAATTAAACAACTTGCATCAATTACAAGCAGAAATTGGAATAATAATAACAGACGCAGATGGAGCCCTTGAGCGCTGGCTTCTAGGAAATCACTATCAAGAGCGCTGTTAAAGTTCATGCTCTCCAGCTAATTAAGTATTGAAGGCAGCAGTGAGAAGCTGCACCCATAGACGGTGCTCAGCAAGGTTGCCTCTGCTTTGCACCCTGAAAAGTCACCCAGAAAGATAGTTTCAAACCTGAAATGACAACCAGATATTCTGGCTTCACCCCTTCTTTGCTCTAGATGAAGGAACAAACTACCAAAATAGAAATTGGACAATACTTCCACAAAAATACCAAACTTTGACTCCTGCCATTAAGGTGGTTCATCAAGTGTGAGCCAATTAGCAAAATACAAGTCGATTTTTCTCCATTATCATAGAAAGGTTTGGGTTGGAAGGGACCTCAAAGATCATCTAGTTACACCCCCCCTGCCATGGCAGGGACACCTCCCACTAGGCCAAGGATAGTTGCTCTAGGCCCCATCCAACCTGACCTTGAACACCTCCAGGGATGGAGCATCCATGACTCCCCTGGGCAACGTGTTCTAGTGTCTCACCACCCTCAGAGTGCCAAACGACTGTCAAACAATCAACATTGTTTGCCAATAACCAAGAGATACTTTCAGAAGTCATGGATTGGCTCTTCAAGTCTCTTTCTTCAAAGCATATAAAAATAGTACAAAGTAACAAAGAAACACACAATAAAATGACTGGTGCTCTGTCTGAAGCAGCCCTCCAACCTTTGGCAGCCCTGGTTACAGAGCACGCAGTGTACAAGGACAGCTTTATGCCAGCTGAGGATGAAAGCGTTGGACATTTCTGGGGCACCTCATGGCTTCTTGGCTTTGCACAGCTCTGGCTCTGTTTTTTTTTGCCTTGTCCATCAAATCAACGAGACCTAGAGGTCCATGGGTACTTCAGCAAGTCTGAGATGCAGTGACAGCCAGTGACACCATAAATAAAATGAAAAGTGATAATAAAAAAACCAAGACCAAGCAGCTTAAAAAAATTTCCATGGCATTTTCAGACTGTGGACTCTCCTGCCAACCAAGGTAGCAACGAGGAAGGCTGGGCTCTGGTGCCAGGGACCACAGACGCCCATCATGCCTATGATGACCAGCTGTTGCCAGCATGGGAGATGGTACGGGGACTATTCCAAAAATCCTCCTCCTGGATAGTGCTTGAGACTTCCTCATGACCCTCTGCCAAGTGGCACTACGAGCTCAAAGCGGCTCCTCGCTTGCTTTCCTGAAATGCTGCTGTGAAATGGGCACAAGACAGCTCTTGGGAGCACTGAAGCACCCACATCATTTCCAAACAGCAGATTTTATTAACTTTAACCTGCTAACAGCTGGCAACGCAATAACCCACACCCACGGATTGCTGAAGGTGCTGCATCCCATTTAGATTTGTAAAGTCAAAATTAAGCTCTTCCTTTGATATGGAGTAATTTTTGCTGGGTGCCCCAATGCTTGCTTGGGCAGGCTTTCTATCCACCTAGGGCAAGCATGCTCTTCAAGCTTAATTAGGTCATATCCCAGGCTAAAGAGTTTAACAGTTAATTGAAACATCGCACCAGCCTACAGTGCACTCGGCATGTCTTTCATGCCTTGCGTAGTGGAAGTCCAAGGGTGGGAGAGCAGCTTGGGGCGGGGAGAAGGTTTAATTTTAGCCAAAAGGAAGAACATGTTCAGTACACTGCCTAGCTAAAGAAATAAAAATAAAACCCCACTCTGCCACAACCCTGCTCATTGACAAGGGAACGCTAATTTATGCATGATCCATAATGCAGAGGAGCGCTAAATGGCAAAAAGCATTCACAAAACTAGAGCTACAGCCATAGACAGCATAGGCCAAGAGGGCTGTGTTACACAACATGGGGAGAAAGCCTGCACAATGCTCGGAGCTACCAAAACCTTGGAGCTACCATGCATGTCTGCGCTGACACTTTGAGAGAGCCCATCACAAACCTCGCTCTTGAGCTGTCATGACCGAAGGCATGGTCTCGCAGAGGCTGCTGGCGGCACTCAGGCAGGTGACTATCTTGAGGTTACCTCCTTGCCACCAAGCTCATGGGAAATACCTTCTTATATAAACAGGTTTCTTACAGTCTTACATATAGCCGTGCCTGGCCATTGTGTGTTTTTGTACAAAAAACCCACAAAGTCCAATCTCAGAGAGACTTTTTCCATGTCTGTCTGCACACATTTGGTCGGAGGGAAGACGGTAACCATCTTCTGACCTTTACAACAAGGCACTCACAGCACAATTAAGGTTATCCTGCAGAGGGAAGTTAACAGATACAGAAGCAAGTATCTTCCTCAACCACAAAAGAGGTCAGTATATTTCAGCATTTTAATTAGATAATGAATGACAAAGCCACATTCCTGCAGAAGTGTTCCTGTATTTGAGATGTTCCAGAAGAAAATTAATATACAGACTAGATTTTAGCCTTTTAAGTATTTCCTTACCCATATTTATGGTCTACAGTTTTCAGAAGAGGTTAAATATAGAATAGCAAGAACGTGCACAAGCTGTGAACATGCACAACCCTCCCAACTTCTTTTACTCAATGAAGCAAGGAAACACTTGCATAGCAGCTTTCATATTCCCTATAACACAGCACCTTCCAACAAGCCACATCTCCCCCCTCTCTTTGGTCTTAAGTTTCCTCTGGGTTTTAAAAATTTACCTTTGCTGTCACAGGAGTTTCTAATTCCCATTTATGAATTACACAGCAAGAGATGCCTGAACCAGGTGCTCAATCAGGAACATTCCTATTGGAGCCATCCAAGGAAAGCCCTGTTTGGTTTTCTGCCATCTCACCAACCTAGGGAGCTGCAAGGGCAGCTCAGGCAACCTATAGGTAGGATCTTCCCGGACCTTATATTATGCATCCTCTAGAAAAAGACTTTAAACTTCAGGAGGTTTTTCCTGTCCAGAATTTGAAGCTAAACATCAAAACAGCAAAACACTCCAATGGATTACTTCCTTTTATTGAAGAAGACGTATCATTTTCAAGTACCTTGAAACGCATGATGTTAACGGGAAAATTTACCTATAGATTGAAGAAAGCCTTTCTGCATTTTCCACGCTTGTTGCAAGAGACCTCGAGCACTGCTTTAGGCACCAGACAGTGTTCTCCTAACACAACACCACTCCTGTAAAACACGGCACAGTTCCCTTTATTGTTTGCTTTGCACCGTGGACTTCCACGCTGTGTGCCTTTCCTCACCAACTACAGCCCTCCGTCATGCTTCAGTCGCCTCTCCCTAGCTATTTACTTAAGGCTGGGTACGGCCAGGAATGCCTTTGCCTAACAAAATGTACAAATGTGCTTTTATACGGTGCGTGTCGGCACTGGAAAGTGCTCTCAAGGAGTTTCCCTTTTCTGTCCGGAGGAGCTGGTTTCACTCAGAAGTTCAGGGAGCAGGAGAAGTTTCTCGCTGACAAAAGTCACGTGAAAAAGTAGAGGAAAGAGGCTGAGCGTTTTTTCCTTCCACCTAAGGAAACAATAGCTTACAAGAGCAGTTGGGTATTAGTTGTCAGGAGCTTCTTTCAACAGAAGATCTTGCAAAACCCAAAGCATCCCTCTCTTTTGAACTATTTTGCTAACAAGGGCTTGACACGACCTTGTGCTCCCCATTGCTTCCCAGAAGAAAGCAGAATTGGGTTTTCCTCTATAAGCATCGTGACAACTCAGTGCTACCAAGCAAATGCATACAACTGCTGTTGTGCCTCTGGAGTTACCTGAAGCTGCACTGGCATCATGTACCCGGGTGACACTGAGCAAGCAAGGCACTGAGGATGAACCTACGGCACACATAACTGGGGCTGAAGCCAAAAGTACATCCCCTGCTACCCTGCTGGGTGCCTGCACTCTGCCAGAATCCAGAAATGAAGACATGAAACTAAGCTTAATGAGTAAAATAGAAGGCCAAGTGCTCTGTACCTGGTAAGAAATGTGCCTTTGAATGATAAACCAAGGAAGATGCACGCCACTTGATGCTGCCTGCAGATAGGAAGGTGATTTTATTCTGCTGGTTCCAGAAAAATACAATCACCACTTTCCTGTGCCCCTTGTAGCAAGGGGTGGCCCAAGTGGCCCAGGTTCACATCACGGCAGTTTATAAAACCACAAACTGGAATGAAACAGTACAAAAAACATCAGTACTTTTTCTGCTGACCCGTCACCAATTAAATTAACAAATGACTCTGCTGTCCCATCCTTCCCTTCTCTCCCCAGTGCTCCCATTACACACATGGATGTTCAGTTCCACTGCCAAAAAAATCCAGTACTAACCATACTCAAAACCAATGTTGGTAGCTATTTACCAAGTAATTTTTAAAGCATCCTAACATTTGGACTGTCACTTTCGTAAAAGGATAAGAGGTGATGTAAAGGATCTCCCTGATGCTTGGTTCATAGCTGAAGGCCAGCTAACGTTAACCATCTGAAAAGACAACTTCTTCAGGCAAGACATGTTCCCTGCAACCACCAGCAGCAGTTTTCCAGCTAGATCCCTGCAAATCCATTGAATAAGCCCTTTACAGCAGTAACTGCAACAAACAGCATATGTTATATATTGTCTCCAACTGTTCCACGGGCAACTGGTCAGAGACAGACCCAGAAGCCCCTCGCAAAGCAGTTGGGTTTTTTCCACCCTTGCTTACAGGGCAGGGGTTGCTTTACTGTTGGGCAAACAT
Organism: Eurystomus gularis; assembly: GCA_013400335.1. NCBI lineage: Eukaryota > Metazoa > Chordata > Aves > Coraciiformes > Coraciidae > Eurystomus > Eurystomus gularis. Next base: position 46,589 of record VZZY01021825.1, on the reverse strand, counting down.
GGCACGTGGTTGCTTTAAACATCGATACCATGTCTAGGTAGCCAGGGCTCGCTACTGGTGACCCAAGGTAGATAACCATCTGGAGAAGGTCCAATTGCAGATGCTCATTTCTAGTCCCACCTCTACTACACAGAAATCAGAGCTACTTTTTCCTTCTTAAAACAGGGAAGTACTACTTGCAGTTGAATATTTTCAGAAGGGTACCTGACTCATGTAAAACCACAACCTGGTCTTGTGAAATATTATTCCTACTATTCCTGCAGCTGAGAGGAAGCAGAAGAGAGCAATAGTCAAGTAATATTTTAACTGTTTTTTCTTGATACAAAGTCTGCACAACACATATGTGTTTTACTGAAATCTCAAAATTTCAGTGCTGGAACAAGGGAGACGTTTCCTCTGCATCATCTTACCCTGAATCAACACAAAAAACTTACAGACGTTCATAATCCAAAGAGAACTGATTTGCAAAAGCACCCAGTGACTTTATTGCTTCAATCACCGCAGAACTCGGGGTGCATTTTGTCCAACAGGAAAACCCAAAGCAGCAAGTGCTCTCCTGCTCGGTGCTACTCCCCTTTGGTTTTGTTTCTTTAAGTCAGTGCTGAGAAAGCAAATGAAGCTTCCAACACTCAACTCCTATAATCACACAAGTTACACGGCACCAACTCCAGAAGTTTATATATTTTCTTTTTAAAACATGAATGGGAAAGTGTACACAAACACCCTTCTTTCCCCATCCCTTCCTTCCCATAAGGAGGAGTGTTTGTTTTTTTATTTGACCTTATGAAAGGCTGGGGAAGCTATTCCACCAATACTCTGATAAAGGTAGCCCACACTTCCTTAGAGATACAGTAAAGGGAAGGAGGAAAAAAAAAACCCACTCACCCTCACCAGCAACAAAGCTGCTAGAAATATTTTTTAATGACTTCTGTACAGAATGGCAAATTATATCAACAAATCAGCCCAGTTTACAATTAATCTGGAGCTTTCCTAACAAGAAAACGCAGAGGATGGAGAGGCACTAAGCACCACAGAATTTTGGTGCTCTGTAGCCAAACCCTTGAGTCCAAGATAAAAATGCCTCAGATGGGCTTTTTGTGTTTCCGTTTATAGAGCTTTATGATCACCATTTCTAAAATAATCCAAGCAGCTGCTAACTTTAGGGAGCAGTCTTTTTAATTGCTTTATAGAGGTTTGGGGTGGAGGAGGGGGCTTTTCTGCATGCCCTGGAAATTTATTTTGGGGATCTTACTTAGAGGCACGTGTGCAGAACCAAACCAAATGAGAGGTTGGGGGCTGACTTCGCTAAGATGTAGGGGTTTTTTCATTCACAGGCTGTAATTCTGAAGGGCTCCTGGGGGAGGATCATCATGACTGAGGTCAACAGGCACACCAACCTCTAGCTCCGCAACCAGAAACCGGGAGACTCCAGCCAGATCTCGGTCTCTGGGTACACAAGCATTTCTGGGACCTACTAATAGAACTGGGAGAGAAGCACGAAGATTTTTCATGTGCAAACACAGGAGAGAAGTTAAGCAGAAACATCACGGTACTGCAAGCTCACATATTTTAACATCGTCCAGCTCAGCGTCGTGCAAGACAGCCATGGCAATTGCAGGCCCAACAAACTCTTTCAGAGTTCAAGACATCAAAATAAGCTTTTTTTCTGCCTCCCCTTTATCTGCTGCCTGTTAACCATTTCTACACATACCACACACATATAAGCACAACCTTTAGGTGTGGGAAGACCCACCTCCAGACACATACACATCAAGCTGAACGGATAAAATCACCCACCCTCCTTCTGCTTCTGCCCATCTGCGCTGAGCCACACAACTCTGTGTTTGGAAGGACTTTAACCAAAAATGGTCACGTATCCAGATTAACTGGCCTAGGAAAGTTTCTGACTTCTGTGTAAGGGTGAGGGAGACACAGACTTTTTCTATAACTGATGAAAGCACAGACAGACCTGATGAACAGCTCAAAAAAAAAACAACAACCCAAAAGTTGATATTTATCATGTAACTTGTTTTAGGAACTACTGTAAAAAGGTACATCGCTGACCTGATAAGATCTTCCAAACCAGCAGAGTTTATGTATACATAGGCATAGGGGGAAATGGTTTATTTGGGCTTTAAGGTTCTTCCTGTAGGATGCAGTGTTTATAAAGGGTATTTCTAGAACTTCCTGACTGCATTTGTGAGACCGTGCTCTCCGAACGCCTCCAGTTCCTCTCCACACCAGTCTGCCTGTCCGCAATATTTATAACCAGCGCCTTCGAAATACAGAGGCTTTAGATGCTTCACAAGAAGTCCTGTGGTTCAGCAGGACAGAGCTCCAAGTCACTGAGGGGGACAAGACACATGAAAATTGCAGTCTTCTTGATGTGTTTTTCCCTAGAACAATCTGCAAATTAGCCTTGTCTCCATAAAACAATGTTGTTTGGGTTTTTAACTGATCTGTACAATGCAGTTAGTCCCCTTTCTCCCCCTCTCCTATCACTCTCCCTTTATTTTTTTAAATTTTATTTATTGTTTTTAATTAAGCTAACTCTCTACACTTCCTTTGGACAACAAGCCGAAGCTCATCTCCAGCACTGCTTCATAACTTTCCAGCCATTCAACATTTGAGCTGACGTGCAGTATTACAATACTGAAATGATAAATACTTGTAGAAAAAAAAATCTCAAGCAGCTCTAGTGGTTTAACTGCACTGCAGCCTTTTATTCTTGTTTTTAAACACAGAAAACAAGCTCAGCACTAAGTTTTCCCTCCAGTTCAACTAAACATCAGATGCCTTTTTAAAAACATACAGTCATTCAAGCACTGCAAGGATTGGAATTATTATTTTACAAAACTCTATCCCATTTCTGAACCTTTCTATCTTTACAGTCACCAAACTGCACACATCCAGTAACAACATGTAAAGCAACGACAGGCTGCAACCAGCTTAACACCTCCCATGCCAAGTTTTAGTCAGGGATGAATTATGTTGGCAGCACTATAAATCTCCACTGATAAAAGTTTCTGCTGTAATTTCACCAATAATAATATAAAAAAGCACAAGCGTGCTTCGCTGAAGTATCAGTGACTTTCCTGTAATTTATACAGGCACCCTTTAAATACATGGAGTGCAACAAGCTCTGCAATACAGGGATTTATGCTGTGGTCTAACAGGGTGGCTGTATCCTGGCTCTCCATTCCCACTGAGGCGCTTGGGGTTTTACTAAAAGTTAAAAAATAAAGCAAAACAAACCATATCAGTGCTAAAGAATCAGAGACCGTGGGTTTTAGGGAACATGACAAAACAAGACAGCTGCACTGTCAAAACCATTGGTAGAAGGCAGGTCTAGCCCCCACTTTCAGCAACGTGCCCTTCCATGCAGCTCTTCAACAGTCATCTGGCAGCAGAGGAGGGTGAATTTCTCAGCTTGCTGGCATTGTGAAGACCCACTGCATTGGGTATCCAAGGCAAAAGTAGGCATTCACCTCCTCATCATGCTGCTAGACTTCCCTGCTCACACCCCCACCCATGCAGTATGGACAAACAACGGAGAGATGCAAAGCGTTACAGGAATCGTGCTATCAAAGAACTAAGCCAAACAGCTGAAGAAACTCTGTGTGCGCTCTGAATTAGCCCAGATGATCCTTTCAGATTTCTATGTAATTTTTAAGAAGCAGACTGTTTGTAAATAACCTGCAACCCCAGACCCAGAAGCCCTGCAACAGCGGCCAAGTCTACTTGCCAGCTCTGCTGATACTTTCCAGCAGCTCTTTACAGCATCCCTTTGATTTCTGGAAAACAAGAAGAAGAAAGTAGCTCTCCAGTACTAACACCTGGATACCTTTTTTCTTATCAGCCCTCAGAGATCTCACAAAAACCCCATAAACAACCATCCTGGTTGTACCCCCTGGCAGCCCAGAGGTGGACTGATGGGTTTCAGGAGAGGAAGGGTGCGTGTGATGAACCACCTGGGCTGCCACTCGCTACCAGGGCATGAACCCAGCTATTCAGTCCCTCCTTGCCTTATTTTGTCCCAACTCGAGGCGAAGCACACACTTCCCCATATGCTGCAACTTGAAGCATTAGTAACCTTGCATCAGCTCGGGGGCATACCTTTCCACTCCTAAAACCGCGTAAACAGCCAGCTTGCGTTCCAAGTGCTCAACAACCCAGGTGGGAGTGTTTGGACATGTCAGCGGAAGAAATGCAGCCAGCAGAGGTGAGCTGAGCTCTCGGCTTTCAGCAAGCGCAAGCAGGTGATGGAGTGGGGCGAGCACGATGGGGATCTTTTTGGGCAGCAGCCATGGGGACCTGCTCAAGGTACAATGGGAGAAGCAGCATTTCGGCTGCAGAAAAATGAGTGCTGCCTGTATTTAAAAGGAACCTCTCACCTAGAAACTGATAACACAAGGCTATGGGAGAGCCTTCTTTCACCTCAGGTTCCACCCCCTAAATGCTTTCCACCACTAGTATGTGAATTAACAAATAAGTAAGAAACACAGATCTTCCAGAGACTAAAAAAAAAAATATTACACAGATATGCTTCAGCTCAGATGCTAATTGCTGCTAGTGGCATCAACTAATCCTAAGCATGGACTTAATTCCCGTAAAACCGCATAATTTAAGAAATGTTGTCTTTCCGCAGGCAAGGGCAGGACGAGGAAGGAGCTGGTAGGCGAGACCGTGGTGCTGCAACAGGCTCGGTGTTTAGGGAAGAAGTTTTGTGATTTCCCACAGCATTTTGAAACTCCCAACTGCTGTGCAAACACCTCCAGTGCCTTTCAGCTCTTGCAAAGGAAACTAATCTAGCTCCTGACTACTCACCAAGCAGGCAAGCAATGCTAAACATCTTTACATACAGCGCAGGGAAGGAAGCTGACTCATCTTCAGACCCACTTTTTAACCAGAAAAAAAAAGAAATAATGGGACTATCCAAACAGGACATATGTATAATGCAATTTAAAAAAATCTAAGCGTTTCCAGACCTTCTTGGGACTTGAGAGCATGCGCAGAACATGCTCCTGTCCTTGCACAGCAGTGCAGGTCCTTACAAGCAGGGAGACGTGTTTCCCATACGCTAGATCAAAAGACACTATCAGGTTTTACAACACACCTCCCAGCACCATCAATGCCGGTCTCACAAAGAGCAACAGCAGAGGTGTAACAACGACCAGCTCAACTTTCCTATTAAAAAGAAGAGGGGGAACGTGCTTGCTCTCAACAAGAGACACACTTTTGTTCCGAGAGAGAGATGTACACACACACTTAACAAGACCTAATGTCACTTAATGAAAAGCCATTTAATACATGTGCAAAGGAAAAATTAAAGTCCATTTAATTGTTCAGGTGGTTCACAGAAAACACCACTTTTGACTTTGCATTTTAGCACCTCCGACAAAAAAAACCCAAACTAGCTAGCAACGAGGCCTACCACCACAGTAGTCTTCAATTCACAAAATGCTTTTATCCTTGCTGGGCACTGCCATATAGGTCCAAGCACTTTGCAGAGGTGGGCAACTCCACAATCTCACTTTTGAAAACATCACAGGTGGGGAAATGAAGTAATTTTGCTAGAAAGCCCTGTAACCCCTCCTCCCCACACTTGCCAGTAAGAAGTTTCCTTCTGAACTGGAAGAGCCATCAGCTAGTGGGCTCAGCTGATAGACTCAAGATCTCTCCTCTGATTAGAGCAGGTAGGAGTTGAGAACAAAGGGGAGGAGAAAAAAACCACCACCACCAAAACAATCCCAAAACACAGTCCTTGAAGTGTGAGCTGCAAGTGAAGAAAGTCAAAGAAGAAAGTTATTCAAAGAACTAGCAGACCGGAGACAAAAATAATAATTGAGGTTAAATCTCACTTAGACCTACTGCAACAGGTAGAACCTGCCGGCTTTTGGCAGAAAGGTCCTCAACAGCCTTGGAAGCACACTTTGTAATGCTGCTTTTGATGAAACACAGCTTACTCTTAAGGTGAAGTATCTACTTCTACTGCATGAAGAGGACAGTGCTTTGCTCCAACAGCTGCATCACGTGCATGTTATGGGAGATCACCTTCCCCTGATGCTAGGGAGCAAATGCTGGCAGCAGTCCTGCTTCCAAGGCAGGAGCGACACGTGAAAGAATAGAAATAGAAGCAAGAGGCAAAAGAAAAACCCAAAGAGCACAGGGGAAATGAGAAAACACAAAACAAGAAGTGAAAGGGAGAAAGTGGGCCGGAAAGTGCAGAAACTCGGTGGAAGGAGGGAACAGCCCCTCACTGGCTCTGTGCGGAAAGCTGCTCAAGCTGAAGGCAAAGCCATGTCTTCCACACCAAGGAGCTGGCCAGTGGGCACCAAGACTAGCTCACTTCTCCAGGTGCAATGGGTATAGGACAATGGAAGGAGGAACCACTGGTGACTTTGCTAGAGGAAGGACAGCGATGAGATGGTGCACAGACATCTTCCTTCCTGAACTTAAAGGAGATGATGTTCGGCTGCCCATCCAGCATTGGTTTGACATCAAGCAGGAGTAGGAAAAGAGGTGAGGTGCATTGCTCTGATACTTGCAGGTACCAACACCAATGGTCACACCAATGTGATAAAAGCCCCTAGGAGGACTGCACCAGAAGGCAGAAGCATGGTATTTGGACACTGCTTTGCTATTCCTGGTGCATGAACAGGGCCCACCTCCTCACCCTGGCTCCATTTCTGCAACCCAGCATCCTCAACTCACCGAGTGGAGAGGACCAGCAGACAGCCAACCTCACCACGCAAAGAAACAAAGCGTGAAAAACTACACAGGCAAACCCAACCTTTGCTCTGAAAAAGCTGATGCAGAACCAAAGGCGAGGGTTAGGCGCAAAAGAACAGCATCCAGAAGGCAGCTGGCACAGCCCAGCTGCATTTCTCTGCAGCTTCAGAAGGTCAGGTTGTCAGTACTGAGCAAGCACCAGAAAAATAAATGATTACAGGAAATTTGACAAGGAAAGAGGGTGGATGTGGGTAGGGAAAAGGGAAGGAAGGAAAAAGAAAACTCACCAGATCTTGGCAGAAAACCAATAGGCAAGAAAAGCAACAAGAAAAACAAAAAAAGAACATTAGAAACCATCAGCTGAATTTACCCAGGGCCAAGGTGGGAAGAAAGGGTCAGTACAAGCAAGGTGCTGGGAGATGCTGCACTCTTTTGCTTGCTGGCAGGCTTGGAGAAGACCTCTCTTAACAGTGTCAGGATTTATGTGACAACAGCTTCTTGCTTGCTTTTGGTAGTCCACAGAAATGGGGACTGCTGCAGCTCACATGTGCTGTCAATCAAGCCCGCAGTCTATTTGTACCTTTTTTAGTCAACTGACCTTTTTTTTTAAATTTCTTTTTAGATTTCTGCACTCTTTCAGAAGTGTATGTCCTCCAAAAAACCAAACACTCCACTTAGCAAACAGGGTATATATCAAAAACACAGCCTCCAGAGTCATACTTTTAGTTTGACTGATCTCTGTGCCCTCTCCACTCCTGCACATCTCCTGCAAGAAGGATTACCTTCTACTGTAACAAAAAAAAAAAAAAAAAATTAAACAAAACACATTTTTCAATGATTTTGTTGAAGGGAGCAGTTTCCACGGCCAAATTTGGTCCTAAGAGCAGAGAAAGCAAGAGGAGCACCTTTAATGATGAGCCACAAGTTCTCAACTTCTGCAGAAACAGGGTGCTGCCATTCAATGCGCTGGATCAATGTGCAACCCTGCTCGCGTGCGTCTGCGATCTTTCAGTACCCGCGCTTTCCAAGTATATATCTCGGTTTAATACCTTCAGAGGATCATTCATTCTTGTTCTGCTAGAGGAAAGGAAATTGAATTTACCCAAGCATTTGGTAAATTGGAATTCTGGAATATTTTAGTATTCCTCAAGCATTCCTTAGACAAGAAAGCAAAAAGAGGGATGGAAACCTAGAGTTAAGGTATCTTTCGGTTCTCAGTTCCTATTTTCTAGCCTGGTCCAGAAGAAGGAGGACAATTACCATCATCTCCCTGCCGTTCAGTGGCCAACAGGAAACAATTTTGTGGTCTAAATCCAGCTACCAGCAAACTGAGTCCACATTAAGAGCGAGCCTCGCTGCACAACATACTTTTGTTTGCAGCCTCAGGATTTATTTAAATGGGCAGATAAAGCCTACCTTTTAACCCACGCTCGGGGGTGCGCCCCAGCGAGATAAAAAAACAGGCTTGAAAAACAGGCTGAAGATGATCCCATTGCTGGTGCGGCATCTGCACCTTGTTTGAACACCATCCCACTGCCACCGTCCCACCACGCTTCCTGCCGAGGGGAGCCTCGCCAAAAACCCTCACTTTCTGTTTACGCTTCTCCTCTTCAATACAGGATCGGGGTTATCCAAGGGCTGCCCACGGCTGTAGCGTGGTCCAACGTGCTGACAAATCCAAGTCCGGCCCCCACCCACTTGTGGCAACTCTCTTCCCAGAGGTCTCCCTTCCAGGTGTCCAACCTCTCCATATGTCTTTCACCTACAGCTCCATTCCAAGGCATTTCTAAGACAGAAGTAGAAAGGGTAAATCCCTTTTATTTCCCCCCCTTCACCCAACAGAGCTCTTATTCCCTTATAAACAGCAACTTCTCCCAGTAACTGAACAAAGCAGCTACTTCAATGTAGTATTTTAAACACGCATGTTTTCAGGCCAAGAAATAAACAGTTATATTTTGGCAATCCTTCATTTCCTGTCCTATTTGCGAGCAATAATGTCACGACACACAGCCTGTCCCATGCCTTCCTCCCCAGCTTAAGCTTGCAGCAAAAAGTTTAGCTGAATGAGCTGCTTATGACACCTACAGAAAAAACGCCAGTATCGGGTAAAAGTGTGGTGAAAATGAAGAAAAATTAATTACTTTTTCAGCAAAAAGGGCGAACTGCAGTAAGACTTGGTTTTAAGAGCAAGTATCGCTGGTCCCTGCTCAGTGATGGAGGGAAGTGGGATTTTGGGACCAGCAAAACAACAAACGAGAGTAAGTCAAGCTTAATTTTATTTTTCTGGACCAGGAAATGAAAACGCATCACCCCGAAGCATCGTCACGATCTCATGCCACATTTTGCCATCCTGGACAACACCATAGCAACCCCCTGTGCTGCCCGATACCTATCCCACTTAACCCGGCTCGTTGAAAGCCTCCAGGGGATCAGTCCCACTTGTGAACACTTGGCACGCATGCTCCGGGCTCGCTGGAATAAGCCAAGTGCATGTTCGCCGAGTGCAGGGACATCCCGGGGACCAGCCGCTGCCTGGCTTGGGCTGGGCATCATGGCTCCATCCCAAGCAGCTCCATCCCAAGCGGCGAAAGGCTGCGGACCAACACTTCCTCGTTCGCTGACCTTTTCCATTTAATTACTTCCTGTGACTTTCTTGGAACCGTGTATCGGGTATGAGCAGGCAGCAGCCTCCAGGCGTAACCGAATCGCTGTAAGGGTTCGGCTCCATCCTCCTACTTTTGAGTGGAAAGATGCCAGCAGCCCAGCCGGGAGCTGCTGGCTGCAGAGAGGGTCATGGCTCGCTCCCAGGGGTGGGCAGCGCTGCCCAAAGCTCTCCCACCACTTACACTCAGCGCTGCAGCTTTGTGCCTCTGATTTACTACCCGGCACCCCCGTTTTCACCCCAATCCTGCAAAGGAGAATCACAGCGGTGATGGCAGGGTCGGGGATCAAAGGAGGGAAGCAGAGATGCAGAAAGAGCCGCTCGCTTTGCAATGACAAATTGACCTCTAAGTATCGATCTGAAATGGTGCAGTCATGAAGGGACCAATGCGTTTCCAGCATCCTAAGCCCTTCCCCCCCCCCCCTCCAGTTTTATAAATTCTTTCAAAACTCAAAATCTTATTGTTCTCAATGAACTAAAAATGGGGGGAAACCCCCTCAATTTATTTGAGGAGAGTTATTTTCAAATGCACCCTGACAGTGGTCCTTTTTTTGTAATCTGGCTGTTAACATTTGCTCACAGTGCACTCAGTGAAATGAGAATAGCTATGCAAATTAAAGCCAGATATCTAGGGCAAATAGCACGCTATACTACCATTGTTCTGACAGCTTGAGAAAACTTATCAGAAGAGCCTGTCCTTATTTCTTTTAACACCATATATATTGGAAAAAAAAAAAAATTAAATCACTTCACCCACCACCGAAATGAAAAACAACCCATGAGTCACCGGCTTTAGCAACGCTATCAATCAATGCGAGGCTGGAAGCGAAGAGCTTACAGAGGAAACCACGGCTTACCTAAAACACCTCGCCATGCCCTGCAAGACAAAGGCTTGGATCATAGCACCACGAGCCCAGCTGCAGCCTCCACACCAGCTGCTTGGGATGTGTACCAGGGTGAGGACCACAATCCATCATTTACCCCAAAAGACAATACATCCAGCCAACAGGTCTCAGCCAACGCTGGCCTGGGAAGCCGGCTGAGTACCATCTCAGCGTGGCCACCAGCACCCCCCATCTCCCAGGGACCAAAGCACCACATTGCTGGCTTGGCTGGTGACCCCAGGTGAGGTGGTATAACCCAAGAGACTCTCTTTCCAGCCCAGGCAGGACGCACACAAAACCCATTAGCCGAAGCCTCCCTCGGCAATGGCAGCATGACGGCACGTGGAGGAAGACTTTACTCCAAAACAAACTGCAGCCTACAATTAAGGGAAAAAACCCAACAATCAGAGCCAAGCGCTTGCTGCTCTACACTAACGCTCACCTCCACATCGAGCCCTGCAGAAAAACGCATTTGGAGCAACATCCTCCTGCAAGATTGAAGGTTGGTGAGCACCAGCTTTCGTCCACCAAATCGGTTTGAGAGCATCCCTTTGAGACAGGGACCCACCTTTCCTCCTCTTGTCCAATTTAAGAAGCAAAACCAAAGAAATCAAACCATGACCTGGTGGGTTTTAACTGGAAAAGAACCGGCCACACTTTTCCAGACTGCTAGGTCATGGCAATCCATGTGAGAGAAACTCCACTTTTTTTTTTTTTCTTTTCTTTTTTTGGAAGAACCACACCAACTTCAAAATAACCACAATTTCAGAAGCCACATACAAGCACGTATTTATAGTCTTAATGAAGAGACAAAATAACTATTCCTCTTAACACAAGCACGCTGCAGGCAGAAGCCATTTCCTTCGCCGCTCACCTTTCTCCCGTAAATTGCCTTAAAATAAGTTTGACTTGACGAAGGTAAACGCGCAGCACATGCCGCCAATTCTGACTTTTTTTTTCCTTCCCCTCCAAACACCGAGCCCGAAAAGTTGCACAATTTTGACGCCGCTTTACAAGCCCGGAGAGAAGTCATTTTAAAGCATCCTATGGCGCTTGGCACCGCACCAGCCCTGCACGCCAAGTGACTCATTTCTCTCGGCTGTCAAAGCCCAGAAGGAGACAGCCAGGAACAACGTCCGGGCCAGCAGGGCTTGGAAAAGCCTTTCCTGTAATCGCCCTCCCATTATTTTGGGGGAGAAAAAAAAAATAAAAATATTGAAAAATAAAGGGGGGGAAAAAAAAAAGAAAGAGCACGGTCAGGCCTCTCGCACGTCTTGGTGCGGCCTCTCGGGGGGGTTTGTCTGGAGGAAGGATGGCGTTGGGCTGGGTTGGGTAGGGGGGTGCAGCCGCAGCCCCCGGTGCGGGGTTGGG